>JAZKJV010009426.1:1200000-1584359 GCA_037367405.1 Ottelia alismoides
CTCCACCACAATTCTAAAATTGGAGACAAGGTCAACCACAATAGCAGTCTATGTATTTTCCTCATCCTAACCAGCAATAAAGTGCATATTATGGACAGTATCCTACACCTCTTCATTATAAAAATTCGTATGGTTACTAACAACCTCCGTACTATCAATCTCAGCGAAAACCAGTCAATGAGCAACCTGAGGCCCCTTCAGTCAACCCAGCACTGGACCAGCTTGCATTGCTTATGAAGAACATGAATGAACTGACTCATTAGATCGATGACCTGACAACCACCAAAACACTGATTCCAACACAGGTTGAATCCAACCCAATAATTTCATATGCAAGGAGCAGGTAGACAACAACCCACCCACCCCCGAGATAGGTATGTCCCATGATTTTACATGTTTATCTGACACCATTCCCTTCAGTTCAATATGAATGAATATTCATTCAAACATCTCATGAGTGGTAGGTGTTTGCAACAGCCTACACATCAGTTTTGGGTTGGGAGATCAAACCACTGAGAGAGTATCATCTTCTACATCATCTCCTTCACTGGCAGTCAAGAGGAGTAGTGCAGCAACACCAAAGTCCAGAGTTTCACCGCCTTCACCACCACCTTCACTAGCCATATGTGGATCACAATCAATAAGGGAGAATAAACCAGTCACAGATTTTTCCTCTTCGCCAGCATCAACATCCCGTTCTATTTTAGAGTATATTTTTCCTCCACCTGATTTGGAGAACACAGTACAGACTGATTCTGGTGGTCCTTTTGTGCATGAGGATTCTACTTTGAATAATGAAAATGAATGTTTACATGTTTATTTTGATTATGTGCCATTTCCTTCTGCTCTAAATTTTAAAAATTAAAAACAACCCTATCTGATCCTGGAGTGCTTGAGATCTTACAGAACATCTTTTTAAAGATGCCACATGGAATACATGCCTATAGTAAAAAAGGGAATGAAAGAGGCATGTAAACAAAATCATCAACCATGGAAGAACAGAGGAAAGGGAATAGAGAAACACATCTTGACCATGGCCACAGTTCATGCCATCAGTAACCTCCTATCTTAAATGAAAGACATGGGAGCACCTCACATCTGTTGTCATATCTTTGATGAAGAATTTGATCGTACTCTTATCGATAGTGGTTCCTCCATCAATGTCATGCCTTCCTCTGAATTAACTGAATCTCAGTTAGGGTCTCTTAAAATAATCAGGATGATCCTTCAGTTTGCTGATAGATTGATTAAGAGGCATTTTAGAGGACGTTATTGTAACGATGTAGGGATCGAAATTCCCCGTTGATTTTGTTGTTATGGATAACGATACACCTGCACCGTTACTCCATACCCCGATCATACTAGGTCATTTTCCTCCGAACAGCTGAAGAATCATTTGATTACGCTAGTGGAGAGATCATCTTTCACTCTCATAGTGACAAGGTGAAAATTGAGACGATCTCTGATCCTAAACGATCATCACCACCTACAACAGATGAGACAAAGAAAGCTATATCAGAGCCAGATGACTGAGATTTTCTTATTAATTTCAAAGAGACAGATCTTTTCACTGATTTTATAGATACCGAGGAGTTCCTTTCCCGAAAGGACTCTATGGAAAGCATGGTCGACATGAGTTCCCTTCGTGGTCGAATTAAGCCAGCTGCTGATGGATAGTTTGAGCTGATTTCTAGGATCAATCTAAGATTTTAGTGGCACCTTATGATATTTCTTTGATACACTTTTCTGATATTACTGATGATAGGCCTCATTCTAAGAATTCTGAAGTACATACATCTGAGCCATGCATTGGATTTCTTGGTTTATGCATAGATGAGAGACATCTTCATGAGACTATTATTGAGATAATTGAACCATATAAGAATCCTAAACACCCTGATGAGCCCCTCCTTTATGAGAAGAGATCATTCATTGCATATCTAGCAGATATTTTACTTGCGGAGCCGTTAGTAGCGAAGGTGGACAGTCCATAGAGTACAAATCATATGCCCTTTACCAGTGCAGTAGCAGAGGTTATTGTAGAGTCGATTCAGACCCCACCTGAGCTTAAGGTTTTACCATTAATGTTGAAATATTCCTTCCTTGCAGGACTCCTCAAATGTTTTTGATCATCCTCAGCTCGTAGTTAATCGCTGAACAAGAATCTCACGTACTTGAGGTTCTTCAGAGAAACCACAAGGTTATAGGATGGAATATCTCGAATCTCTGGGAATTTATTCTAGCTTTATGCTTACATTGTATCTACCTAGAGGATGACTGTAAACCCTCCTGTGAATTTCAGCATCGTCTAAATCCAAATCTAAGGGAGGTTGTCATGAAGGAGATCAGAAAATGGTGTGATGCTTACTTTACATATCCCATTTTGGATTCCAAGTGGGTTAGCCCTTTACATGTGGTCTCGAAGAAATCTGGGAATGCTATCGTAAAGAATTATTGTTGTGAGGAGAATCCGACCTGGGTACTTATTTCACGGCATGCCTGTGTAGATTACCGATGCCCGAACTCAGCTACCAAGAAAGATCACTTTCCACTGCCCTTTATTGAACAAATTATTGAGAGGTTGGCAGGGAAATAGTTCTTTTATTTTTGGATGGGTACTCGGGATACAACCAAGTTTCTATCGCTCTTGAGGATAAGGAGAAAACTACTTTCACTATCATGTTTGTCACCTACGCCTTTAGAGGGATTTGGATTGTGTAACGCTCCCCTACATTCCAAAGGTGTATGTTGGCCATTTTTGCCGACATGGTGGGTAGTTTCCTTGAGTTCTTCATGAACGATTTCTCGGTCTACGAGTATAGTTTTGACACATATCTTGCTCATTTAGATTGAGCTCTTTAACATTGCTATGAGGTAAACATAGTGCTCTTGTGGAAGAAGAGTACTTTATGGTGACTATTTGGATCGTATTGGGCCATGTCTTCTCCAAATATGGTATGGAGGTTGAAACGACTAAGATTTATGTGATTTTCAAGTTAGAGCCACCGCAGAATTTGAAGCAGTTGAGGTCATTCTTGAGACACGTGGGATTCTATAGGCGATTCATAAAGGACTTCAGCAAAATCGCCAGACCTTTGACTGAGCTTATATGTAAGGAGACTGATTTTTTTATCGATGAGAAAGTCCTTGCATTCGATCAAATGAAAGAGATGGTTACTAGTGCTCCTGTCTTACAACCACCTGATTGGTCTCATCCTTTCAAGATCATGAAAGATGCCTCAGATTTCGCAGTTGGAGTTGTTTTAGGACAGAGAAGGGATGGGATACCATTTGCTATACACTATGCTAGCAAGACTCTGGAAAAAGCGTAGCGAAATTATACAGTTACAAAGAAGGAGATGTTAGCAGTTGTATTTGGGCTAGAGACGTTCAGATCTTACCTCATCATTTCCCATGTTCTTGTATACGCGAATCACACTGCCAAGATACCATTCCCCTAAGATACATATAGATTTATGATGTTTTTGGTGCTTGGGGGATAGACTTCATGGGCGCATTCCCTTTCAATCAGGGATTTCAGTACATCCTGCTTTCCATGGATTCTGTTAGTCGATGGGTGGAAGTTATCCCCACCCGAGTCATAGATAGTCGTACAGTGTGTTCCTTTCTCAAGGACCACATTATTGCACAGTTCGGGATACCCAAAATACTAATTTCAAATGGGGAAGACATTTCATTAATAGAGTACACCATTGAGCACATAGTTGTGTCTCCTTACCACCCTCAGACTAACGGCTTGGCAGAAATTTCAAATAAGGAGATAAATACAATATTGCAAAAACTTATACGTCCATATAGAAGAACTAGTCCCATATGCTTGATTTGTTTCTATGGGCTTATCCGATAGCGTGCAAGTATCCTTTCGATATGTCTCCCTACAGATTTGTGTATGGAAAGGCTTGCCACCTACCAGTGGAATTAATCCACAAATCTTTATGGGCACTCACTGTATACAATTTTGAGTATGAGAAGGCAGGAAAGAATAAGAAGTTAGATATGGATATATTAATGGACTTCCGAGACTTCGTATGTGATAATTCACTTATGTATAAGGAGAATGTCAAGCGTGGACATGATAAACACATTGGAAGGAAAATTTTCTTTCCTGATCATAAAGTTTGGTTATTTGATGCTAAGTTGAAGATGTTTCTAGGAAAATTGAAAAGAAAATGGTTAGGACCGTTCATGTGGAAGATGTGTGTGATAATGGAAGTATTGTCATATCCGTGTTGTTATCTAACGCATAGCCATTTGTTGTGAATGGACACTTGTTAAAGCCATATCTAGATCATGATACATTCCTATCCATTGTGGATTCAATATATTTGGAATCAAACGATGATATTTTGATTCCATCTTCTACGTCTGATACATGAGCTGACTACCTCTTGTATATCCTTTCGTTCCACTCTTTTGTCTCCCATTTCATCATTCACCCCTTTTTCGTGTGTATATATGCTAAACTTAGGATTTGCTTTATCCTAAATATAGGAGGGTGAAGGATTTGTGTTGTTCATATTCGTCTTGTTCATCACTCATGTTGTTGCCTATACATAGGAATACTCTACCCTAAGTATACGGGGTGATATTGTTCATATAGTGTTACTTTTGTGTTTTCCAATCAATTTGTACATTCTTTTCACCGGTTTTCCTTTTTTGTAGACTCTACTATACTTAGGATTACTTGATCCTAAGTATAGGGGGGATCACCGACTTCTCTTCTCTCTATCTTTCTTTGAATCGTTGTAGCATAGGAGTCTTTTCACTTTTCTATACTTAGCACTAGTTATGTCTTCCATTGCCGCTCTCTGATCACTATGAGGACATAGTTCGAGCTAAGTATATGAGATGCCATATATATTATATATATTTTAGAAATAATTCATACTTTTATGATAATTATTTTGGGGATATGTATATAATTTTGTAAAATCCACGTGTGTAAAAAAACAAAACCAAAAAAAATAAAAAAAAACAAAAAAATAAAAACAATAATAAAAAACAAAAAAACAAAAACAATAAAACAAACAAAAAACAAAAGAAAAATGAAATAAAAAAACAAAAAACAAAACAAAAAATAAAAAAATCCTTCTTATATATAATTGTATATATTTTACTAATCCTTTTCTATAAAAAAACCTTAAAAACTACAAAACCAAAAGTTTATAAAAAATTGTCTAATTAAAAAAATCTACATTTTTCTTTAACATCTACATTTTTCTCCAAAAATCCAAAAAAGTACAAAATTTGAAATCTGTTGAAAAAAATGTTCTTTTTACTTATGCATCATTTACAAAAATGGTTTCTTTGTGTTAATACTTCCTTGCATTCGCATGTGCATTTTTCATCATAGTATTGACATTTAAACCATGTCTGCAATATAATTGAAGAATGTAGCCTAGTTGGACCTTAATCCACTTAATTTTAGAGGAATCTTATAAGAAACGGAGTTAAAACTTTTCAGATCCTAGTGACTTAATTCTTTGAGTCCATAAGTCTATGTTCACATGTCATATTGAGTAGTCTAAGTAGAATATTTAACAACACACGCATGATTCTTTCGAACCGTGGCTTATTTTTGACAAGTACTCTACATGTAGCCATTCATGGATGAGGTAGTGAGGAGGCAGAATCTTTTAGCTTGGGGTAGCTTACGAGGGTTGTACATCTAGGCGGAACTCTCGTCATCCTTTAGGGAAGGAAGTGCGTCTCAACCTGGTCTAGTGATGTTGAGGTCTAAAGACAGGTTGCTGTGGGGTTGCAATAATGCTTCAAAAGAGGGATAGTCTACTGACTCGAGAGGAAAAACTCCCTATGTACATATGCTCCTTGTATATACTTTCAAAAAAGAAATGGTGTCGAAAAATGCAGAATCTCCAAAAGTGGACATGTATAATTGAAACGGAAAATGCATGCTAGAGTGTATATACAAATATAAAAAAAATATATAATAAGAGCTTCAAAGTCAATTTTTTGTAAGCTTGCAGTGGTTATGCATCCAAGGATAGGTAGCTACACTTGTTACCGTACATTCTTTTCTCCATCCCCTCTTCTTGAGCTGGTTTCTCTTAAACTTAGAAGGGAATATGTCCACTCCTCAAGGAAAGAGTTTCAAGACCGGGGAACTTGAGTTACCTTATCGAGGGAGGTTGTTTCTTTGCTACTTTTTAGATGGGGAGCTATATCTCACTTACACCATACAAGTGAAGATTCATAGTCACAAGAATTTGTGTATGTAGACTTGCTCTAACCTGACTATTGAAGTGACGTGAATAGGAGTCTTGTGGAACTTAGAGGCTATTAGGTTTTAAGTCTATCTCCTATTAAGGTTCCGACACACTAATAATCCAAAGGCCTGACAGATCTCCAAACTACAATTTTATGAATAAAAGTTTAATACTCAATATTGACCTAACTTCTTTATTTTTCCTTCCTTTTTTCTTATATTCACTTATTCTCTCAAAATAAGTGTTTGTTAAGGGACTAGCAAAGGTAAATCATAGCCGGACGATGAATCTGCGAATCGTCATGTTTATTCTTTTACTTTAGCTTAAAATCCCTTATAAAACACATGTATATAATAGTAACTCCATGTTCTTACTAATTTGCATCTAGGTGTAAATATTGCATATTTGTATATTATTTTAACCGAAAATAAACAAATAAAGAAAGAAAGGAAAAATAAAGAAAAGAAAAGAAGACTGTATATATGTAATAGATACAAGATGACCCAAACCCCGAAAGAAGGTCAAGACTTGTCTTGATCGACCAGGAATAAAGTAGGGGGAGATAGGGTCCTTAATCATAATATCCAAAAAAATATGTGTTGTAAATACATATCATTTAATTTCTATATTTTTATAAAAGTAACACTATTTTATTTGTATATAAATTCACCTTAAATAAAATATTTTTCAAAAGAAAACCTTTCAATAAAAATGTTGGCTAAATAATAAAAATAATTGCACAATGAAATCAAGTATATAATAAAAGTAACTACATCCAGGAAAAGCCATTAAGCGATAATTGAAAGATCAATTCTGGCCCTATATGAACTCATATTAAACCAAATTCACTTCCATTTATTCTAAATTCAATTATCTTTAAAATTGTTGTGATTTCATAATGTTTGGAGTTACGGTTGAAAAGTCGGTTTTCTAGGGTGGTTTGTGCAATTTCGCCTTTTATTTCTACATATTATATTTTAAAATATTTTTAAATATTTTTACTATATATTGGAAACAAAAAAATAAAAAAAATTAAAATAAAAAATTAATTTACTTGTTTTCTCATGTAAATAATGTCAAATATGCATATAGCATATGTATATATTTAATTTTCTTATCTAAATACCACAAAAAATAAAAAAATTAACATTTTTTTTTCAAATTAATAAAGTGATGAA
Source organism: Ottelia alismoides (assembly GCA_037367405.1). NCBI lineage: Eukaryota > Viridiplantae > Streptophyta > Magnoliopsida > Alismatales > Hydrocharitaceae > Ottelia > Ottelia alismoides. The sequence goes on from JAZKJV010009426.1 coordinate 1,207,427, forward strand.
TATAAAAAAATAGTTAATTTTTATAAATATTTATCTAACTAATCTATATCATTTCATTTTTTCTTCTCTCTTATCTCTAATCTTCATCCAACAATTCAAAAATTGAAACTTCAACCCATTCTATCTATTAATAAGGCTCCTCTATCTTTTCAGCTTGATCAATCTTTGGTGAGAGGATCACAATCTCCAAGAGTCTTCTTGTCAAAGATGGGTGCCTAGCCTCCGAACCTTCGACGACAGCGATTCAACCTTCGTCGAGGTGATCAAGGTCTTTTCCGCTCCTAAGGTGACATCCATTTTCTCTTGTTTCTTCTAGGTTAATCGTAGTTTTATTTTCTCGCATTTTCTCTTCGTTGTGATTTTTTTCTAGATCTTAAAATCCAACCTAATTTGTTCCACCACCGACATGATTTTTCGTCTCACTTTCTCGATCTCTACGCATTCTTTTCTACCTCGCACGATCTTCCACCTCCGACCATGCATGGTGGTCGGAGATCTGGTTCCATCCGTCATTCCCCTCGGAACTGCACGCATTCACATCTTCGGTATGATTTTATGATGGAGTCATAATTCTTGTGTCCTAATTTGTTGATAAATAAAAATAAAAATTAAAAAATATGTTTTATTTTAACATTTGTTTAAGTTAAAATAAAAAATAAAAAAGAGAAAATTTAAAAATAACAAAACTTAAACAAAAAAGTTATTCAAGTTTCTGTTAAAAAATCAAATAGGTTTTTTTATTTATTATTTCATTTCGATTTTTTTACAATCAATAAAAAAATAAAAAAAGGGAGGCAGCATTCGTCGCCGCCCAACCGAGTACCTCCCCTACGGCCAACACCCGCGCGTGCTGCCTCAACCGATTGCGCGAGCGAGCGAGCCCGCCAGCCCATCATGCTGTCAACAATACTCCACCATTGTGCGTGGCACCGTCTCCCACCGACCGCCGCTCATACACCATCCGTCAGCAATACTCCGTTGCCGTGTACGACATTGTCGCCCTCCAGCCCGCGTGCGACATCGGTCGCGCCTCCACCGCTTGGACCTCCTGAAGCTCCAGTCCACCGCAGCCATGAGCCCCAGCGGCCTGTGCAAGCGGCAAGCGCCCCTCCAGTTGCCTCCCATCTTCGCTTGGACCGCCTCTTGTATGAACACTCTCGAGCACCAGACGAGTTGCCTCTGTGCGTGGCGCTGAACCACCCAACTCCACTGTAAGCGTGCCCCCCTCGTCGTGGAACCATACCAACCTCCGCCACTCGGTGCTTCTCCCCCTCTTGACATGATGAAGGGAAAAGAAACCCTTGGGGTGATTACAAATGGGAAAAATTATGATTGACCCCCTCAAGGTTTTTAGAATTACGTGAAGACCTGCCATTCAGTTTATCACGTCTCGGTAATTGGCATTGTTCACCCTATGATTTATTTATATTAATTTTGAATCAAAAACATTGAATAATTGGCATTTTATTCTATCTTTGTAGACTTTATTTTACTTGCTTTTCTTATTGAAATAACTGTTTTCATTGGTCAATAAAATTCTCAAAAATTATGCTATGCTCCTAATTTTCTTATCTTTCGATCATAAATTTTTCATCACATATTGTCATTGTTTAATCTTTTTAAAAAATAAAAATTAATGTATTTTTCTCTTTTTAAAAATAAAAAATTCATAAAAATTTGAATATTGATCAAAAAATTTAAATATATATATATATATTAGTTTTACTTTATTGTCTTTAAATTTCTATCCAAATTTCATACATTAATTCTTTTCAAAACCCAAAATGATAGAAAAACATTAAAAATAATATCAAAATCACAGAAAATTCTACAAAAAATTAAAAATCGTGATTTATGTTCCTAATTGTAGATATTTGCATATATTTTATCATAAAAATAATTACGAGGAGTTTCGGGCATTAAATATTTTTTATGGTGCAGATTACTCAAGGATGTGCATTGTTTCTAATTTTTATAACTATTTGATTTTTAAAAAACATGTAAACATTTGAAAATTCTACAAAAGTTCCCAAAAACATTTCGAAGTCTTTAAAACCCAAAAATGTTTTCTCTCGATTTTTCGGAGTATTTCTATATAATTTAAAAATATAAAAAAGAGTTTGGTGTGCGTAGTTTGTATCTTATGCATATTGTTGTTTATTTGAAATTTAAAAAATAGAATTAAAATCACTAAAAATTTCATAATCGGAAAATAAAAAAATAGAAATAAAAAATATATAATATATAAAAAAATCAAACAAAACCAAGGATAGTTTGCCTTTGAGATTCCTATTTTTTCTTTTTAATTGATTTTTCGCCGATTATTTGAATAACCCTCGAGAATTGTAGCCACCCTCAGTTCGATCTCGTCTACTATACAAGTAAATAAGTAGCAAAAAATTATATTGCTTCATTATTCACTTTTAGTTAATTTTACAGCTTGAGAAAAAAAATATTTGTTTGTCACAGGGGTATTTAGGTCAACGACACTTCCATATATCAATTAAACCAAAACCTGAAAATCTTTCTCAACAAGTACCTAGAGGAGTGAGATTGGAAATAGTTCACATCTCTTTCAGGTATTCCTTGAATTCGTCTAAGTGGTATTTACCATCTCGGTTATATTAGATCTGTTTTGTCTTCTTTCTTGTTTGGTTCTTAACCAAATCCATGGATTCTTTTAACTTTGGAAAGGTTTCATGTTTGTGATTTAATAATAATACAAAATCATACCGTGAATGGTCATCATTAAAGGTCACATAATATTGATGTCCATTTAGTGTCGCAACACAAAAGGGACCGCATACATCATTATGTAACAGGTCCTATACATATTCTCATCATTCACCTTTCTGAGAGAAGGATGCCATTTACATTCTTCCACGATTACAATGTCTCCAATTTGGTAAATCACATACTTATAGGAAATCTAGATGTCCATCCTTTACCATTCTAATAATCCTATCAATAGAAACATGCATAAATCTTTGATGCCAGATCATAGTTAAATGATATCCATCCTCCCTTAATCATTTAGGGGATTTAATATATTTTTAATGTTAATGTTATCATTGGTATGGATATTCATAACACAATCATGGATGTTCAATTCATAGAATCCACCTGATGTTAGAGAATCATCTCCTATTAAATTACCACAACGATTAATGATAAGTTTACTACAGCAAAATAAAGTGTATCCTTGTATAACCATCTTAGATATGGATAGTAAGTTCCTTCTAACATTGGGTACATAGAGGAAATCTCTAATATTAAGGACTCTCCCATTGGATAATGATAGTCTACATTTCTTAATGGTGATCGTTGTAATGATTACATAGGATCCCATCTCGATGACTATCTCCCCTTCAGCAAGTTTTCTAGTGTCTTGAAACATATTCAACTGATTGCGTACATGTATAGAAGTACCAAAATCAACAATCCAACTTCCTTCTCATCCTAAAAGTAAGTTGGTTTTACTGATTAATTCAGATTTCGTATTCAACAGTGTTATACTTTTATCCTTATCTAAGGTATTTAGATGTTCTTGATGGTTACTCTTCAAGAATCTATCTTAAAACAGTGATTGTGGACATACATCTCTATGGATGTCAGATGTGTTAATGCATTAGAAGAATGATCAATAGTTTGATCTTTATCCCTATCTTATATTAGACCCTTCTAATAACGATGTTTCCTCATGTGCTTCCCTTTAAACTATGTAACCATCGCACCGCTCAAGGGAAGTTCTTTATTCATAACATCCTCAATGGATCTTACAATCGAAAGAGTGTGGCTCACATCATTGTACATCCCCTTCCTATTCAAGTGGATGTCATGAGAATATTCAATGTCTATAAGTTACTTCTGAAGCACATTAGACAATGATCCAAGAATGTGGAAACGAGCGATCGAATGTTCCCCGTCCCACTTCTTATTGAACTCACACACATCCTTTGTTCGAGGGTTCTCATACTTCACATACGAGAGCACATATGCTATGTCTCAAGTATGAGTTCCAAATTATGGATCCAGTCTGAATAATTTAGATTGATTAATCGATTGACCTTAAGTAGATTGTTAAGTCGGTTGAAAGATTTCAACTTTAATAAAAGGAAACATAGAACACACTTTAATTTCTTGATTAAGGAGATTAAACTATTTAATATTTTTAAATCAAGAGTTCTCATATTATTTGTACCTTTGAAATGCTTTCCCTTGTAACATTTCAAAGAATGAGGTAGGCAAATGAAAGGCCCCACTATGAGATCTAAGTCTCATTTTCATTTTTATTGCAGTCTAACAGTATTAGAAAATGAAACTATAATGGAAGAACTGGGAACTCATTCACCTTACAAGTCCAACTTGTATTCTCAGTTCGATCTTCAACACCTACTCTCCCCACATATATGGAGTTAGCATGTTGTCAATTAAACCAATCATCAATGAGCAAATATTTATCTATATAATGTGCAATCCAATGATGCCTCAATAATATGGAGAACAATATCAGGGTCACTACGCATACAACCCATCCATTTCCGAAAATGAAGATCCATCTAAATTTGTATTCTGGAGTCATGACTACGCATGAGCATCTCCAAAAATACAACCAATAGCGATAGAGTTCTCCGTAATGACGGGAGAACATGGATGTCATCATAAGACTTAGTCCATATCATGCTTAAATTAATTATTAACCATTTTAAATCATATTCTCATGATTAATCTAAGGGATAGAGTCAGGACACATCATTACTATCTTAATTTTGATCCAATTAAAAAAGATACTTAAGCGGTCCCAACAAGGGTTTGATCTTTTTTTGCACTTGATGTTACCATATAGTATTACACACTTAGTTAGTATAATTTAATGTTCCAATTTTAGTAGTTACAGTACATCATGACTCCTCATGCTACCTTTCATTAAAACAAATCTTGTCAGGTCGGACAGACAATGCTAGGAGGGAGTGCTTCCACTACAAATGTAGCACAGAGTGTCAATTAAGTAACCCAATATCATGTCTACAACCAAGACACCTTCAGTGAATCAATTCAAGAGAACCCAGTCATTACATATTGTACTAGTGAGGTTATATCGATCTTTCGACCCTATGCGATACTATATAATAAATCTTAGATATTTTAGGAATAAAAACACATTTTAATTTCTCAAAATCTCTAGTGTAATAATATAGATATTTTTTTAAATACTTTTCAATTTCAAAAGGGCTAGTGTAACAATCTAGATACTTCTTTGAATCAAAACATTTTCAGTTGCAAAGGAAGTCTAGTGCAACACTATAGACAATTCACAATTTTTTATTGCATTGTAAGCATTCAAGTGCAAAAATAATCAGGGAAAATATGGAATACAAATACTTTTTAATTTATTTTATATATTCATAAAATAGAAAATCAATTATTTATGATTCTAATTACAAGATGTTACCGTCACACTTCAAATTAAAAGACACCATATAACATGGACTTAAAATTCATTATGAACTCAAATATTTGCAAAATATTAGGTACAACTTCTAATGTCAATATATATAATATATTTACATCAATTTTGAGCCCAAAAATATGAGAATTAAGTCAATTAAAATAATCGAGTCCTCTTCCAACTCTGCCTATGGAGAAATCTAGTTTGTCGATGTCACACGATTGGAATCACACGAAACATTGATGCACTATTTGAGGACTTGATTTATGACTTACTAATGATCATTATCATGTTATATGATCCAAAAAAGCAGCTAAAAATTCATAAGTTTAATGCTATGATCCTTTGTCAAAATCAGAGTATGCGATCACTTTGAACATATGAATCTTTTCTTGAATGTCATCAACAATTGGTGCATCCTAAATGGTATGAGTCCAGACCTTCTATACATTATAAATATCGAAAAAATACGTTCATAATTGAGGAGAATAGTACCAACTTTGAAAGTCTCCAAGTTATTCGAATCATTAAAATTGTCGCAAGATAATGTACGCGATAATTGGGATGATCTAGCCTATTATTCATGGGACTTAGATGCAATCCAAAGCCTCAACAATATGGATCTTATAACAATTAAAGGAAGTAAATAAAACTTTTTTACTACGTATCACAGAAATATGGAATATTTAGCAAATATTTTCCAAAACAATGTTAGTTCATCGTATGAATTGGAAAATGTAACAAAAAATTTGTGCATTCTTAAATTATAAGTTCTACGGAAATAATTTCGATAATAATTTATGATATTCACAATGAATATAGAGATAGATCAGGCTTATCTCTTGAAATATGAGTTTCTAAATGAAGAAACCTCTTGAATCAAGTCTGATTTGCAGAAGTTTCTCTCGTGGAGCAGAGATGAATCGTGTTACTTATCACAAACCCGTACATTGACCATAGCAACAAGAAGAAGCATATGAGATATGGAGACTCTTAAGACTCTTCCATATCTCAAGGGGCACATAATTTCTAACGACTATTTGTCTCAAAAATTGTGTTGCAAAATAGAGAGCTTTCCCTCCTTTAATACTTACACCACATGTCCAACATGTGTGTTGTAGTCCCTTGGATTTTAAATCAACATCATAGAGCATGTCCTAATGCAGCGAGGATTATCTTCTTTTTATCTCCAATTAATGTTAACTTATTAATAGTAAATAAGCAACAACTTAGCTTAACTAAAATTAGTTAAGGTTGCCTTTTTATCTATTTATTAATTAACTTGATAATCACATTGTCAAAATTGGAGAATTATGGAATTAGTGCTCAAAGCTTATGAATCATATTCATGAGCCCAAAATGACATGTAAATCTAGTTTACATCTACAAAATTAATGTGAATTAAATTCATACAATTTCATGCCTTGGAGATTTATTGTAAATCATTTTTAAAAAAGTATTTATGTGAATCGTATCCAAATAATTATTAATTATTATGAATTACTATTCACATTAGATAATGAGATATATTTGTGAATCTTTTCATAAAATTGCCTTATTAAAGTAATAACTATTATCATTACAAAATTTATATCAAGAGGTATGAGTCGAATCCAATTAGGACTTATGAGATACAAATGCAAGTACTTGGAGATAATGTCTCGAAGATCACACTATCCATTTATAGTGACTTGAAATGTGGATAACTATCCAATTTCATGGTTTATACCATTTTTGCAAAAAACCTGTCAGTTATGAATGTGGAGTTCGAGTTATAACACTTCACACTCTCAATAAGCACGACGAAATACATCACACTCTCCATGAGCAAAGCAATGTGTTGGTGAGTTAAATAAATCTTCCTTGACCATTTCTAATCATAGTACATACCATTTGGAGCTAATAAATGAGCTTAATGATCACATATAATTCCATTTCCATGACATTTCTATTTCCAACATTAGGACATTGAAATTTGAATTAGAATTGGAAAGATTAAAATGAATTGTGATTTTATTCAATTAAATCATATATCATCTTGCTAAATGGATCCACTAAAATCCATTACAGCAGCTGTAACCGTGTCTATTCTCAATACTCATTCATCCTTCACACTAGAAAACCTTGTTAAATTCGAAGTTCAAACCCTTGTTTGGCTATCTTATTCAAAATATATCAATATATTTAATATTCTATAATTCGGAGACAATAATCATATACTTTCCAAAATCATATATTAATATCTCGAATTCATGTCTTATTCATAAAAAGAAACGACCATGCATGGAATTGATTTTAACCCCAAAATCATCTAATGATGAGCTATGTCTCATGGTTCATAAACTATGAGCCTATATAATTCCTTCAAGAGATCATACATCTTATATCACTTCATTTGCAAACCAACAAGCTGGTATATGACCATGGATAGGACACTATTCTATTGTTTTGTCAGATATTCGTGCTTAGGCATACAACTGCATACTAAAGTATATGGTGAGATCCTGAAGCGCATCATGGAAGCGTGAGCAATGTATCGAATACGATGAAGAACGACTAGTCGTACTAGTTGTTCTACGCAGCGGAAATTAATTTTTTTTCATGCGACGAAACCACATGATCGCAGAACACTTCTCAGATCATTCCGTCTAAACCACAAACAAGTAATAGGATTACCTCTTGAAGTGTGGTTGTGATCGAGTATCTAACCGAAGAGAACTCCAGTCTCAAGTCTGATCCGATGGAGGAGACGCTTCCGAGCGTGTTGATGAAACATGTGCATCTCACAATCCATGTTGATGATCCAAGTGGAGGATCTCCATATCTCGACACACGAGATGCGATGTCTTCTCCACGAGCAAGGCGCACCGAAGGAGACGGAGATCCATGAGCAGATGATCGGGCAGCATAATGACGACGCTGCGGCGATGGAGAATCTCTCTAGGGAATCCATGGTGGACGACCACATGAGAGAGAGAGTAGGTGTGTAGAGAGAAAGAGAGAGAGAGAGAGACTAATGTACTCATTTTGTGTAAAAAATAGCAAAGGGGTGCGTCTCCTTTTATAATATTTGGGATCCATGGATCTCAATCCATGGACAACACAAATCCAATGGCTCTCCTTGATTGTGTTTCTTTTAGTGGCCAAGATTTTTGATGGTAAAAAAACCAACAACAATGAATTCAATTTAGATTAAATAGATTGCCTCCTTCCATAATATGGGATTTGGTGGCAATCTCATGTAATCTCATGAATCTCGTGAGATTACATTATTCCATGGAAATCTCCAAGATTTACATCAACACTTGTTGTGAATTATTCTACAAAAATAATTCATAACTATTTTATGAATATTGCAATCTTGCCATTGGAAAATTCTGAATCACATTCACAACCCAAAATAAAATGTGATTTAAATTTTCAATTAATTGTCCAACGTGAATCCAATTCACATCAACATTTAATTAGCAAATATAAATTACAAATAGCTCTCTCTTATATATTATAAATCACATTTATAATATATATGACTAATATGGATATTGTTATCCACATTATTCATATCCATGATGATTAAATCACATTTAATCATCTTGGATCTCTATTCTCATATGGACAAATAATATGAATCGCATTCACATTATTCACATCTTTGATAATTAAATCATATTTAATTATCTATGATAACTCTCTTTACAATATGAATGAAATTCATATTATTCATGATAATTAAATCACATTTAATTATCAACTTTCTCAATGCTCGGATACATAATATCAATAATGAAATTATCTGAAACTCTTTCGAGGATAAAGTGCTTTAACCGTGGATACTTGGAGATAAGGACAGGGCGATTGTATTGTTCCACATATAGTGACTTGGATATTGAGATCATATCTCAAATCCATATAACGACCCTCCCATAGATGCTTAATTAAATCAAGACCGTAAATCTAATCTTCTCATTGCATCTGAATCACATTTAGATCAATGTCCAACATTTGGACCAACATCAGATACTGCTCTACTGAGAGGAGTCACTAAAATCCATACCCATTTCATCACTCCCTAGGAATGGAAGCATCATAATTATACAATCGTTTCTGATCACATCACCCTCAGGTATTCCCAATACCTGTACATCCTGCATACTGGAAGACTCGGAATAAAAACGAAGTATTAGATCAACTTTACACTGTCTACTTTAGGGTTCTATTAGTAAGTTTCTCATTCGATCATTGGGAGTTGGTATCGATCATATACTTTCCGAAAGAATATATCATACCAAGGTCTTGATCATATACTTTCCAAATGTATATATCAAACCTAAAAATTCAGTCAAGCTTCCAAAGCGAGATGACCGCGTATGAAATTTGATTCTTCCCATTATCTCATGATTGAGCTCATGTCTTCCGGTTCAGTAATGAACATTTATGATCCCTTTGAGAGATCGTACTACTCATATGCCCCTACATGCACACCAGCGTACCGGTGTATAGATTTTGGTTAGGTCATCAACCTATTGGTCGGCCAAATGTACATACTTAGACATATAATAACACATATGTCTCCGGTCAAAGGATGCGTGCCTATATCATGAAAACATATGATATAGGACTTTGGTTATCTCGATCTCGTTAAGTCAACTCTTTGAGCTAAATAATCTGACACCTACAAATCTCTATTCCTATGTAGAGGACCTGCATCAAGAGGTCGGTCAGATATCAGCCTAACTGAGAAAGGATTGCCACATCCTATTCAGGCTGGAGATCATCTCTTGACAATCATTTGACGGTTCTTGATGAGTCCTCAATCTAACTCTTTAGATATTCATCCAAGCACCAGCCTCTATGATTCAATAGTTGAATCAACAGCTGTATGATTATTAATATGGCCATGGTACATAACCCTATTTGTACTAAGGGACCTATTATGCAAATTATTTATTCTTCATTTCAGACCTGGGAATGATATTCACAATAACACTTATTGCATAATGGCTCATCGTGGGATCGCATGTCCAACAATCTCCCACTAGCCCAAAGAACCATTAATGGGCTAATCATTTAGACCTACACTCATGTGACAGTCATAGGCTATTAAGAAATTAGCTAGGTAAGTTGATCAGTCACTCTGTTCCCAAAAGAATATGCCAAGTCCTTTTAAGACACTTGCATGTCTCCTAATAATAGTGCTCGCATCCAATACAAATGTTGCATCTTATGCTACCAATACTCAATCTTGCTAAAGCTATTATAGTGTACTTGACACTATAGGTTAATAGTTGTTATAACCAGTATTTTCATAATCCTTATCAGAGTACCTTTATTCCTGGTGATCTTTATCTTCATAGGTATCTATAGTTAAAAACTTTTAGATCACTATCTATAAAGTCTTAAGCTTTTGAAGATAAGACTCAGACATCACTATCTCAAAAGTCTTGTCATCTTTGAAGTTATTGTTATTAATGCAATCAAGTGTTTTATCTCCATAGTTTGATTAGTAACAGTTTACTACTCCCACTGCATGACAGATATTTTGCTTTTGACATCTAGCATACACTCGGCTTCTCGTAACTGATGCACAAGGTCAAGCAATTCTATCATTCACTTCCTTAACTCCTTGAGGTGCTATCCCTTCATATAGGTCATTACCATATCTTAATGGAAGGAACACTTTCTTGGAATTTTCCATAAATTGGAACATGTCCAAGGTGTACTACGAATGTGACGGTCCTAATACCCTCTTCTCTATTCTTCTGAACACCTTTAGAATTAAGATTCAAGAGGCATCCTTGAGATAATATCTCAAGTTATGGAACGACCGGATTATAAAACACTTATTATCATCCTTATATCGTTCTAAATGATTAGTATATTATCTTCATTTATCATGATGAACACAAATGGCACTCTTACTAAGCTTCATATGGTTCATCAAGATTCTATCTGAAATCATAAGATTTATAATTTCATCAAATCTTATGTTCCAACTACAAGAAGCTTATTTAAGTCCATAGATGGATCTCTCTAGCTTTCACACATTACTTTCCTTAATGAAGCCCTGGGGATACTTCATGTGAATATCCTCATAGAGGAATTCATAAGGGAATGCAATATTGACTTCCATCATAAAGATGTAAAAGTCAAGATGTGTAGATATAGTAAGTAATATTCTGATGATTTTTAGCATGGTCGCCAAGAGCAAGTCTCATCGCAAGAAATGTCTTCTCTTCTGGTATGTAGCTCATGGCTACGAACCATGCTTTGAAGGTCTCTACCTTCTCATCAGGTTCCCTCTTCTCTTGAAGATCCATTTACACCTTAACGGGTCTTACCATTATAGGTGGATCCTCGAGGGTCCATATACAACATTTGCATATGAAGTCTACTTTAGACCTTTATTACTAAAATCCATCTTTTCATGTTATGATCCTCAGGAGTTTCATCACATGAATTCCGATCATTGTCAGACTTAACTGACATATGGAATACATCCTCAAACTCATTTGAAGAGGTATTAGTGTTTCATCTTTAATTGTCCTTTTAGTTTCCGATTTCAGGAGCCTCATTATCATCTCCAGACTAAATGAGTTCTTTACTTCATTTTCATCTTGATTCTCAAGAGAGTCATCTTCTAAGAATCACATTCTCAGAAATGAGATCTTTTAAAAATTTCATGTCATAAAGTAGGTATCCAATACCATCCTTTATTTTCCTAACAAAGTATCACTCTCTAGTGCTCAATTCCATCTTACTTGAAAGGAATCTTATCATGTAGTCTCTACTACATATATATCTGGAAACTAACAGGCAACTATGCTCAAAATTCATCATTGATCAAATCATGTCACACATGATCCAATTGTATCTCCCTATAACTCTATTGAGTTAAGATGTCTTAGGAGGATTGAGATAGAAATGATATTCATATCTCCATAAGGTATTCTTTGAATTTATCTAACATGTACTTGCTACCTAGATTAGATCAAATTCATTTTATCTTCCATCAAACTGTGGTTCTAAACCAAAATAATAAAATCTTTGAACATTTCATAGGTTTCTTAGGTGAAGAGAAGAAATATCATATCATACATAATCATCAATAGATATCACATATCCATAATTTTTACTATGATATAGATGATCCACATACATCATATGTATGAGATCCTGAATACCTTGACATCTTACACCTTTCCCAAGGAAGGGTGTATTGGACTTATTTTACTTTTGAATACAATATTCATAAATATGTAAGTTTTGAAATTTTAGGCATTCTAAAGTTACATTCTTACTTCTCTATCGATCAAATCAACATGCAAACGTCCAAAGCTTGATGCCAGATCATTGTCAAATGATCTTTATCCTCTTATTGATCTTTAAAAGGTTTAGATTTCAGTTTTAGAAATATTAATGAACCATTCATTAATTTTCTAATTTTGTGGAGTCCACTAGATGCCAGATTACTATCCGAAATATATTCATCATAACTCTTTATGATAGATTTATTCTATAATTCATGTATATTTGCAACATATAGAAATAAACAATGAGTGTATTCTAATATCTAGGTCATAGAGACATTCTCTAAGACTAAGGCTCTCCCACTGAAATAATGAAGTCTGTATATCCAATCGAGATTATTGCAACAATTGCAACAATATCCATGTAGATGACTATAAACCTTAAGATCAAATTTTCCAGTCTTCTAAAACATATGCAACAATTGCAAGTGTCATTAGAAGAATGAGATACAATTATTAGACTTTAATCTTATCTTATAAGAAAGTCAATTTCAATGATTCAATGTAGATTATTTCGATGCACTACCCAAGTCCTTCTCTAAGGATTCTAGATAGATTTGACAGTCATACTATCAATACATGAACTTATTGCAGTATTGGCATTCATCCAACTCTTTGGATGTCATATGGAAGTTGTAGAAGTATGGTCAACTCTTTGACTATCCTTCTCATCTTGGGTCTGACCCATGCTTCCACTACGCTCCCTATATCTATAAATAACCATTACTTAAGACAAAGGATCTCTTATGCTGAACTCAAAGGAATTCAATGTAAGAGGATTTCAACATTTATACATGCTCCATCCAATTCATAAAATATGAATATTATGAAGCTTCATGAATGACTAGAGTATAGATAGTAGACTGATGACACTCATCTTATCTACATCCATCTAAACTCTTAAACCTTGGTTCTTGAATGCATCATCTCTTATAGAGATACCATTCTGCATGATGTAGAGAACCATGTCACTCATGATTAAATGTCAAGGGCACATATGTATGCCAAAAACATCTTCTTAGATTTTATAAGGATTAATTGACAATTACGATCATCATGGACATTTCACCTCCAAAGTACATTCAATGAGAGATCAAGACTATTGAAGCATACAAACCCTAGGGTTGTAGTCCTATTGTCTATTTAATTATCATTCCTCATTATTATGAGGAAACTTGCACATTGCAGCTACTACACATGTGAGCACTGGGTGAACCATTCTTACAATAAATGTTATTATAATATATAAGTTTATCATAAAAAGTTACTGATGTTTCACTCCCTTTCTAAAATTAAATGAATGAATGCACTATAAGGTCCCTATGTACAATTAGGGTTATGTATCATGGCCATCTTGAAGATCATATAGTTGTTGTCATTAAGTGAATCACAGAGTCTGGTGTTTGGATGAATATCTAAGGAGTTAGATAGAGGACTCATCAAGCACCGTTAAATGATTATTAGGAGATGATCTCCAGCCTGAGTAGGAGATGGAAATCCTTTCTCATATATGTTGATATCTAACCGACCTCTTGATGTAGGTCCTCTGCATTGGAAAAGTGATTCGGAGGTCTCAGATTAGTTAGATCAAAGGGTTGACTTAGCGAGATCGAGATAACCTATGTCCTATGGTGAATGTTGTCACAGCATATGCACGCATCCTCTGACCAGAGACATATGTGTTACTATATGTCTGAGTATGTACATTTGGCAGACCAATAGGTTGATGACCTAACCAAGGTCTATACACCGGGGCGCTGGTGTGCATGTAAGGGCATATGAGTAATACGATCTCTCAAAGGGATCATACATGTCCATTTATGAACCGGAAGACATGAGCTCACTCATGAGGTATTGGGACCTATCAAATTCCATGCATGGTCGTCGTGCTTTGGAAGCATGACATGAATTTTGAAGAAATGATATATTCTTTGAGAGAGCATATGATCGATACCAATTCCAAATGACCAAGATTGAGAAACTAGGTGATCAAACCCTGAAAAAGACAGTGTAAAATTGATCTCAATCTTCAGGTTGATCACGGGTCTTCCAGTATGCAGGATGTACAAGTATTGGGAATACGTGAGGGTGATGTGATCATAAACGATTATATAACCATGATGCTTCCATTCCGAGGGAGTGATGAAACAGGTCTGGATTTTAGTGACTCCTCTCAGTAAAGAAGTAATCTGATCTTGGTCTAAATATTGGACATTGGTCTGAATGAGATTTAGATGCAATGAGAAGATTAGATTTGCGGTCTTGATTTAATCAAGCATCTGTGGGAGGTTCGTAAGATCTGGATTTGAGATGAGATCTCAATATCCAAGTCACTATACGGGGAACAATACAATCGCCATGTCCTTATCTCCAAGTATGTACGGAGAAAGCACATTATTCTTGAAGGGGTTCAAGAATAATTCATTTGATGAATTATGTATCCAAGAAAGAAGGACTTTATGACTAAATGAGATTTAATTACCAAGCATAATATGAATGATATTCACATTGTGAGAATGTTTATCCAAGATAACTAAATGGGATTTAATTATCAAGGATTATAGAACATGGATAATACTATCCATAATATTTATATATTATAAATATGATTTATAATATACATACCGAAGAGACAAAATTATTTGTAAATAGCATTTGTTAATTATTAATATGGATTGGATTCACATTAATTAATTGGAAATGTAATTTACAAATTAGTTTGGGTTGTGAATATGATTCACATATTTTTCAGTGGCATGATTGACATATTCATAAATTAATTTGAAATTAATTTGGTGGATAATTTTGTGATAATAGTTATTACAAAATTAATTAAAAGATAACAGATAAAATAAAATGGGAGATAAAATCACCACAAAAGTAGAGGTGGCGTAAACCATGGGTGACGCCCCCTATTCTTGTTGGTGATTTAATTATCTCCTCATTCCTTTTATCTTATTATCTATTGATAATTAATTTATGTTAAATTAAATTATGTTGATAATGTTGCAACATATATTTGATTTAAATATAAATTAATGTTGTTGGTTTTTTAACCAACAACAATCATTTCCATTGATTAATACATAGATAAACCTGACCGTTGGAACTATATGTCCCATGGATTGAGATCCATTGGATCCCAAACTAATATATAAGGAGGGCTAACCTAGCCTTTCAAGGTACATAATTAATAGTTGTACAAGGTTACTACTATCTATCTCTCTCTCTCTCATTCTCGCCTACTCTCTCTCTCTCTTCTTCAAGGTGGCCGACCATCTTGTATTTAGAAAGAGAGTCTCTCGTCTTCGCCTTCGACGACTCGAGGATCTCCTTCTTCTTTGGGGCTTCTTGCTCTAAAGGAAGATGACAGATTTCGTTGGATGAAATCATGGGATTTGTTGCTTGGATCTTCATCGAGGATTGCAGGAGGAACACGTCTCATCATCGCGCCCGCAAGTACATACTTTGTGGATCGGACTTAAGATAGGAGGATCTCTTGTTTTAGAGATCTCGTGATTACAACCATACTTCAAGAGGTATTTCTTATACTTTGTGGTTTGATGAAACGATCCGAGAAATGTTCTCGTGATCATATGGTTTCATCACTTGATTAAAACATTTTAATTTCCGCCGCATCTAGCTACTAGTGCGACTAGTCGCCCCGATCGTATATGATGCGATTGACACGCTTCCGTGATGCACTTGAGGATTCTCAATATCTTTCAAGTGGTATTAAAGCCTTATGGTCGAATAAGGCTTTGGATATTATCCATAGACCTAGGACGACTTGGGTTTGAAAGGGTCACGAAAGTTTTGTCACAATTCAATTTTCGCACCTCTGTCTAATAGGAATTTTACGGTACTGTTTAATTGTTTAAACACAAAATTTAAAATTGGATTTTGTTCCCCATTAAATAAGGAAACCATAGGATCTGAGTTTGTGTAATTTGGATTTCATTTGCTCAAGATATGGTCCTTTGAATAAACATGTATTCACTGTTGCGGGAACAGCAGATCTGAACGTGATTAATGAGTTAATTACTGTTTTGATGTGCCTCTAAATGCGTAAAATATCACTTGGATTCTTTCATAAATCAAATTGGCAATCTTAGAAAACTAATTTTGCAATTTTTGGATTTAAATTTATCAAGATAAGTTAGTTTTAGTGATTGGGGGTCACTGCTGGAATTTGACAATCTTGATCATGAACCTTGTGATAAGTCGTTCAAATATGATGATGAAAATTCAATGTTAATTTTCTGAAATAATTAGTGATAAATATTTGTGAAATATTTAAATAAATAATTGTTCCATTGAATGACATTTGCCTAAACCAAGATGATAAGATAGTTTATCTTGATCATTAATTGGTTGACATGAAATCATCAACAAACATTTTTTCATGAAGAACCTTAGTTTATCCTACAATAGTTGTAGGACAACTCTTACATAAAAACCCTCTTGCTTGAATAGGATTGGGGATTTGTCTAACAAATCTCTTTATAATATTATCAAAATTGTTTTGATGTATATTATATGGTATAGTTTCGGTTGAAAAACCGATGAGCACCTCAAAGTACATGATGATCTATCTGGCATTATCCTTTCCTGAGGTGGATATGGTGCATAGTCGCAGAGAATTGGGGTTGCGGGTTGCAACGTATGTGATTCGTCCCTTTCTTGTCGGTACTGGCCATGATAGTAGGTAGGGACTCAATAATGTCGGAGAAGTCAAAGTGTATTTTTCTAATTATTAAAGTTCGAATAATACGTACTTTGAGATTATACCTACTATTCAAGTAATAATCAAGTTTGTTGATTGATAATTAGACTGACGATTAATTTAATGTGATTAAATTAATTATATCCAATAAATACTCTATTAAGAATAGATGTGTATTTCCCTGGGAAGAATTAATTATGTGAATATGATTCACAATAATTAATTATTACAATTTGAATATGAGGTGGAGGATCACATAAGTGACATCCATGGTCTCCCATCAAGGCAAAGGATTCCGTCGTCAGATGTTGTATACAGGAGACCTTTGTCCGAAGTGACAGATCCTATATATGATTTATTTGGATCGGATTCTTTGCTTCTCGAAAGAGTAAGGCCGTATAAGTAGTGACCCCAATGTCGAGTCCTCATATTATTGGGGCGATATTGGATTGCGTATAGCGAGTATTAATCATGTTGACAGTTGGTTCAATTAACAACGGGTCAACACCATTTTAGTGGTGGTGGGCCCGGGTGTTAAAGACCGAATTGGGAAATGCTAGTTGGACTTGCAAGGCGGAATGAGTTCCCGCTTCTTTTTATCGGAGTTGCAAGTTCTCATATTATTCGGATGTGACAAGGATAGGAGAGGAGATCCCAGATCTTGCCTGAGATATAGCAGTAAGTATATCTCTTACTTTGAAAGACAATAAGAGAATAATATTTCAAAATTGACATAGCAAGACAAATTTGATTTAAAATGCCTTAATAAAATGTCTCAAAATGAATATATATTTATCTATATATTCTAATATAGTGCATTCTTAATTTCTGAAAATGAAGTCCATGAACCCACTTAGCAAGCTCCTGGAGGTCAACCAGTTGACCAGACCAAATTATTCGGATTGGATCCGAAATTTGGATCGTGTCCTATATGCGGAGTGCGCTTCTCATGTGCTGACCAAGGACAAGATAGCAAACCCTAAGACTGAAGAAGATAAATCATATAATGAGAAATATGATGAAGAGCATAATCTGCCAAGGTGTTATATCCTTGGGTCATTGTCCAATATGCTTCAGAAGCAACATGTGGAAATGAACCATTGCCAAGAGATTAAGCCGAATATGAAGGAAATGTTCGGTGACATAAACTGCATACATTGTTACAACGTGAATAAAGAGCTTATTCGCTGCAAGATGAAGGAAGGGACCTCTGTCATAGAACACATACTCTAAGTGTTTGGGTACCTCTCTAAATTGGAAACCCTGGGAGCCTACATGGATTCTGACATGCAGGCTGATTTTATTCTCCTATCGCTCCCTAAGTCTTTCAACAACTTTGTAGTATCCTATCAGATGAGCAAAGGCGATTTCACTAACGATGGGTTGTTATTTGCATTGAAGACTGCAGAAGACGTGATGAGGAAGGACGGCCCCTCTGCTAGTGCAATGGTTGCACAACTGAGAGGAAAGCGCGAACGGAAGCAAGGTTCTTGGAAGGGCCTGGCCCAGAAGAGAAAGAAGAAGAATCAAGGAGTTGGTTTATCTTCTAGTACTTCCACACTAATGGCATCGAAAAGGTCTGATGTCTGTCACTACTTCAAGAAGTCGGGGCACTGGCGGCGTAACTGACTAGATTACCTGATGTCTGCTGACAAAGGTAAAGCCCCAGCGGGTATGAAATCTACTTTCGTCATTGAAACTAGCTTTCTCGTTGGACGAGAAGGAAGTTGGGTTATAGATTCTGTTGCTTCTGTTCATGTATGCAATTCGTTGCATTTGTTTCAGGAAACTAGGAATCTGGAGCAAGGGGAGATAGTCATCCAGATGGGATCTGATGCAAGTGTTACAACAGTCGCCATCGGGACGTACAGACTATCATTATCTAGTGGTCGAGTCCTAGTACTTAAAGAGTGTCTTTATGTACCTGGAGTCAGGAGGAATTTGATATCTGTTCTAAGCTTGTTAGACATGGATACTTCTTCCTGTTCTGTAATAAATTA
This sequence comes from Ottelia alismoides, assembly GCA_037367405.1. Classification (NCBI taxonomy): domain Eukaryota; kingdom Viridiplantae; phylum Streptophyta; class Magnoliopsida; order Alismatales; family Hydrocharitaceae; genus Ottelia; species Ottelia alismoides. The sequence goes on from JAZKJV010009426.1 coordinate 1,226,909, forward strand.
GTCATTAATCAATATGATAAATTTATTGTGGAAGGTGTTCTGACTTCTGGTGGACTCTATGAATTGTGCATTGATGAATGTGTCATGAATGTCACTGCCACTGATAATAAAAATCCTAAAAGATCTAGAGAGAATGGAAATCATTCGAATATGATTTGGCATCAAAGGCATGGTCATTTATCTGTTGATAGTATCAATAGATTGATAAAGGATGGACCTTTAGATTTTCTACAAGTTCAATCTTCACCTACATGTGAACATTGCATTCGAGGTAAAATGACCAGGATGCCTTTCCGTAACAAGGTTAGGAGATGCGAATGTATTCTTGACCTAATACATACTGATGTATGTGGCCCCTTCAATATCGCGACTAGAAATGGATATCGATATTATTTGACGTTTATTGATGACATTCGTGGTACGAGCTTATCTTCCTGCTATGTAATAAATCTGAAACCTTTTAAAAGTTAAAAGAGTTTAAGGCATTGGTTGAGAACCAAACCGATAGGAAGACCAAACGGATTCGATCTAAACGAGGTGGTGAGTACCTCTCAGATGAATTCAAGGAATATCTTAAAGAGAATGGAATTGTCTCCAATCTCATTCCCTCTGGAACTCCCCAACTTAATGGTGTTGCTGAAAGACGCAACAGGACCATCATCGATATGGTGCGTTCAATGATGAGAAAGGCACGTTTACCTCTTAGTTTATGGGGATATGCACTAGAGACTGCAATATATATCCTGAACAAGATTCCTAGCAAGTCTGTACCCAAGACTCCTCACGAGCTCTGGTATGGTGACAAGCCTAGTGTTAAACACTTGAGGGTTTGGGGATGCTTGGTCCATGAGAAGAACGTGGATGCAAGTAAGATAGAATCTCGCACTCATGAATGCTACTTCATTGGGTATGTTAAAGATGGTATTGGATACCAACTTTATGACCCTAAGACACAAAAGGTTTTTATCTGTAGGGATGTGAAATTTCTAGAGGATGATTTCCCTAAAGGTCAAGATAGAAATGAAGTAGAGGAACGCATTGAATCCCCTTAGGATTATGAGATTCATGATCCAGAAACTAAAGAAATAAATAAAGATGAAACACCCATACCTCTTCGAAGGAGTTCGAGGGTGGTTGCCCCACCTTAAAGGTATGGATTCCATGTGTCAGGTGACAATGATACTTCTTCATTTGATGAAGCACTCACAGATCATGACATGGATAGATGGATGCTAGAAATGAAGTCAAAAATTGACTCCATGCATAAGAATGGTGTATGGACCATAGAGGACCAACGGGGTAAAACCCATTGGGTGTAAATGGATCTTAAAGAAAAAGAGGGACCTGATGGGAAAGTAGAGACTTTCAAAGCACGGATCGTAGCCAAGGGCTACACACAAAGAGAAGGCATCGACTACGATGAGACGTTCTCTCCTGTGTCTATGCTTAAGTCTATCAGGATACTGCTAGCTATAGCTGCATCTCTTGATTACGACATCTGGCAGATGGACGTCAAGACAGATTTCCTCAATGGATACCTCGAGGAGGATATCTATATGGAGCAGCCCCAGTGCTTCATAGTTGAGGATGGAAAAGTACGCAAGATAAAGAAATCCATCTATGGGCTAAACAACCTTCTCATAGCTGAAACATCAGATTCGACGAAACCATAAAGAGTTATAATTTTGTGTAGAATCCTGATGAACCTTGTGTGTACAATAAGCTTAGTGGGGGCGCCATCGTGTTCATCATGCTTTACGTAGATGATATCTTTATTATTGGGCATGATACAGAAATGATGACCAGTGTGAAGATTTGGTTGTCCCATACCTTCGAGATGAAAGATCTTGGAGAAGCCTCGAACATCTTAGGCATGAAGTTGTTCAGAAACCGAGAAAAGAGGATATTGGGATTATCACAACATGGATACATCAAGAAGATTCTTGAACGATTCCGTATGGATAGTTCTAAGAAAGGATTCCTCCCCTTAGGACATGGTATCCATCTGTCTAAAGGGATGGCTCCTCAAAGTGTTGAGGAAAGGAAGGCCATGGCTGGATGCCCCTACGTATCAGCTGTAGGAAGCTTGATGTATGCCATGATGTGTACTAGGTCAGACATCTGCCATGCAGTGTGAGTGGTAAGTCGTTACCAATCCTGCTATGGAGAGAAACACTGGAATGCATTAAAGAACATATTCAAATATATAAGACGGATGCAAGATTACATCTTGGTCTATGGGGATGGTTATCTCCAACTCTTGTGATATAGAGATTCAGACTTCCAGTCAGATATTGATGATCGAAAGTCGACATCAGGGTTTGTATTCCTGTTGAACAGTGGTGTTGTGAGCTGGAGAAGCAAGAAGTAGGACACTACGATGTATTCAACAACAGAAGCCGAATACATTACGGCATCGGGTGATGCAAAAGAGGCGGTGTGGTTGCGCAAGTTCATCTTGGAGCTTGGCGTAGTTTCCTCTGATAACTCCCATCCCGTTACTCTATGATAACGCAGGAGCCATTGCCCAAGCAAAGGAACTCAGATGGCATCAAAAGATCAAGAACATTGAAAGGAAATACCACATCATTCGGGAGATTAAAAAGCGTGGTGACATCATCATCACCAAGGTGGCCTCTGCCGACAACTTTGTTGATCCTCTTACCAAACCTCTGACACATAAGGTTTTTTTGACCAGCATGTAATGAGTATGGGTTTACGGATTGTACCTGAATGGTTCTGAGGGATAGTGGGAGATTGTTAGACATGTGGGCCATGGACGAACCCTTCTTACAATAAAGGTTATTGTAATATATATGTTTATTGATAAAAGTTATTGATGTTCCACTCCCTTTCTGAAATTAAATGAATGAATGCACTATAAGGTCCCTTTGTACAATTAGGGTTATGTATCATGGGCATCTTGTTGATCACATAGTTGTTGATTCATTAAGTGAATCATAGAGGCTAGTGTTTGGATGAATATCTAAGGAGTTAGATAGAGGACTCATCAAGCACCGTTAAATAATTATTAAGAGATGATCTCCAGTCTGAGCAGGAGATGGCAATTCTTTCTCACATAGGTTGATATCTGACTGACCTCTTGATGCAGGTCCTCTGCATTGGAATAGTGATTTGGAGGTGTCAGATTAGTTAGGTCAAAGGGTTGACTTAGCGAGATCGAGATAACCTAAGTCCTATGGTGAATGCTGTCACAGCATAGGCACGCATACTCTGACCGGAGACAGATGTGTTACTATATGTCTGAGTATGTACATTTGGCAGACCAATAGGTTGATGACCTAACCAAGGTCTATACACCAACACGCTGGTGTGCATGTAAGGGCATATGAGTAATAAGATCTCTCAAAGGGATCATACAGGTTCATTTATAACTGGAAGATATGAGCTCACTCATGAGGTATTGGGACCGATCAAATTCCATGCATGGTCGTCTTGCTTTGGAAGCATGACAAGAATTTGAAGGTATGATATATGCTTTGAGAAAGCATATGATCGATACCAATTCCAAATGACCAAGATTGAGAAACTTGGTGATCAAACCCTGAAGAAGACAGTGTAAAATTGATCTTAATCTTCAGGTTTATCATGGGTCTTCCAGTATGCAGGATGTACAGGTATTGGGAATACCTGAGGGTGATGTAATCATAAACGATTGTAATACATGACACTTCCATTCCGAGGGAGTGATGAAACAGGTCTGGATTTTAGTGACTCTTCTCAGTAGAGAAGTAATCCGATCTTGGTCCAAATGTTGGACATTGGTCTGAATGAGATTCAGATGTAATGAGAAGATTAGATTTACGATCTTGATTTAATCAAGCATCTGTGGGAGGTTCGTAAGATCTGGATTTGAGATGAGATCTCAATATCCAAGTCACTATACGTGGAACAATACAATCGTTCTGGCCTTATCTCAAAGCATTTACGGAGAAAGCACATTATTCTTGAAGGGGTTCAAGAATAATTCATTTGATGAAATATGTATCCAAGCAAGAAGGACTTGATGATTAAATGAGATTTAATGATCAAACATAATATGAATGTGATTCATATTGTGAGAATGTTTATCCATTATAATTAAATGGGATTTAATTATCAAGGATTTTAGAACATGGATAATACTATCCATAATATTTGTATATTATAAATATGATTTATAATATTCATATCGAAGAGAGAGAATTATTTGTAAATAGCATTTTTTAATTATTAATGTGGATTGGATTCACATTAATTAATTAATTGGAAATGAAATTTACAAATTAGGTTTGGTTGTGAATACGATTCACATATTTTTCAATGGCATGATTGAAATATTCACGAATTAATTTGGCGGAAAATTTTGTGCTAATAGTTATTACAAAATTAATTAAAATATAATCGATAAAATGAAATGGGAGATAAAAATCTCCACAAAAATAGAGGTGGCATCAACCAGGGGTGACACCCCCTATTTTTGGGTGTGATTTAATTATCACCTCATTCCTTTTATCGTATTATCTTTTGATAATTAATTTACGTTAAATTAAATTATGTCGATAATGTTGCAACATATATTTGATTTAAATATAAATTAATGTTGTTGGTTTTTTAACCAACAACAATCATGGCCATTGATTAATACATAGATCAACCTGGCCGATGGATCTATATGTCCCATGGATTGAGATCCATTGGATCCCAAACTAATATATAAGGAGGGCTAACCTAGCCTTTCAAGGTACATAGTTAAGTGTTGTACAAGGTTACTACTCTCTCTCTCATTCTCGCCTACTCTCTCTCCCTCTCTCTTCTTCAAGGTGTCCGACCATCTTGTATTGAGAAAGAGAGTCTCTCGTCTTCGCCTTCGACGACTCGAGGATCTCCTTCTTCTTTGGGGCTGCTTGCTCTAAGGAAGACGACGGATTTCGTTGGACGAAATCAGGGGATTCGTTGCTTGGATCTTCACTGAAGATTGCAGGAGGAACGCGTCTCATGATCGTGCCCGGAAGTGCATTCTTCGTGGATCAGATTTAAGATAGGTGGATCTCTTGTTTTAGAGATCTCGTGATTACAACCACGCTTCAAGAGGTATTTCTTATACTTTGTGGTTTGATGAAACAATCCGACAAATGTTCTCGTAATCATGTGGTTTCATCACTTGAATAAAAAATTTTAATTTCTGTCGCATCTAGTGAATAGTGCGACTAGTCGCCCTGATTGCATATGATGCGATCGACACGCTTCCGAGATGCGCTTGAGGATTTTCAATATCCTTCAGCTGCCACATGCATTATGTGTCCAACTGCAAGTACAATATCTGGATCATGAGTCCAATCCATGATATTTTAGTGGCTATTGTTGAGTATATTATTGAACGGGTTTAATGAAGGATTATCTGAAATACAAAATTTGCATAAATATATAAATATATATTTTACTTTGATTTAGGAATTTTCATATCAAAGTTGTCTTGCGTTGTCAACAGTGAAAGTTAATTCCCTTAATCACTTTCAATGTAAGATATATACTTACCATCATATCTCCGCAAGATCTGGGATCTCCTTCCTTATCTTTGTTACGTCCCAATAATATGATAATCTGCAACTCGGATAAAAAGAAGCGGGAACACACTCCACCTTGCATGTCCAACCTGCATCTCCCAATTCGGTCTTTAACACCCGGGCCCACCACCCCTAAGGTGATGTTGACCCGTCATTAATTGAACCTACCGTCAACAGGAATAGTACTCGCTATGCACAATCCAATATCACACCAATAATGTGAGGATCCGATATTGGGGTCACTACGCATACGGCCTTACCCTTTCGAGAAGCAAAGAGCCTGATCCAGATGTGCTTGCATACAGGAGCTGTCACTTCGGACAGGCGTCTCCTACATACAATCCTTGGCGACAGAACCCTCCGTCTTGACGGGAGACCATGGATGTCACTTATGTGATCCTCCATATCATATTCATAGTCTAATTAATTATAATGAATCATATTCATTACGATTAATTCTTCCAAGGGAAATAACATTTCTATTCACAATAGAGGGGTTTAATTTTAATTGGATTCCAATTAATCTAATCATATTAAATTAATGATCCAATTAATATCCAACAAACATTCTTAATTATCACTTCAATTATGGTATTATCTCAAATACGTGTTGTTTCAATTTTAGTAATTAGAAATACATCATGATTTATTAAGCATTATACTAACCCTACCCGTTGTCATGTCCAGTACGGACGGGAGTGGGACAGACTGCACACGGTGCAATATGCTACCCCAACGCTCCCCGACTAGACACCATATCGACCTCGGGAAATGATAATGCAAAATATATCACTTTGTACTTGAGATGATCATCGATTCTTCAACTGAAATTATACCATATAATAATAATAAAAATATTTTTGATTAACATTATAATGAGATTTGCTAAACGAATCCCAAATCCTATTCAAGCAACATGTTTGTTGGAATGTAGATCATGTAACCAATCAGTGATCTAGATCACATCTAATCCTATATTAGTTGAGGCAATGTCATTTGAGGAAATAATTATCATCAAATATTTCACAAATATTTATGCACAATTATTCTAGGAAATTAAATAATTTAATTTCACTAATTGATTAAATGACATTTACTAGGTTCTTGATTAGGAAAGTATTTCCAGCAGTGACCCTCACTTACTAAAAATACCATCTTAATTTGATCAACAGAACCTAAGTGATTTTCACGCATTTCAAGGTATTTCAAATCCGTAATTAAAATCTTAATTACGTCATGATCCACAATCCCTGAAATAGTGGATACATGTTCACTAAAATTGTCATATATCGAGCATACAGAATCCAAATTACGTAAACTCAGATCTATGGTTTCCTTATTTAATGGGGAACAAAATCCAATTTTTGTGTTTAAAAATTTAAATAGTGACGAAAATAATCTCAAAACAGAGATGCAAAAATGAAATGCAAGAAAACTTTCGCAAACCCTAATGAACACAAGTCATCCTCGATTAATGGATCGTATCCAAAACCACTGACATAAGGCTCTGATACCACTTGAAGGATATGGTCAGTTCCTCAAGAGTATCACGGAAGTGTGAGCATCATATCGAATACGATGAAGAATGACTAGTCGTACTAGTTGTTCTATGCAGTGAAAATAAAAAAAATTTATGCGACGAAACCACATGATCCAAGAACACTTCACGGATAGTTTCGTCTAAACTACAAACAAGTAATAGGATTACCTCTTGAAGCATGGTTGCAATCGACTCTCTAAACAATATGATAAATCAATATGATTTATTCTTAAATTAAATCAATCAAGCATGGAGATTTATGGAATGAAGATTGCCTCCTTCCATAATATGGGATTTGGTGGCAATCTCATGTCATCTCATGAGATTATTTTATTCCATGGAAATCTCCAAGATTTACAACAACACTTGTTGTAAATTATTCTACAAAAATAATTCATAACTATTTTGTGAATATTGCAATCTTGGCATTAGAAAATTGTAAATCACATTCACAACCCAAAATAAAATGTGAATTACATTTTCAATTAATTGTCCATTGTGAATCCATTTCACATCCACATTTAATTGACAAATGTAAATTACAAATAGCTCTCTCTTATATATTATAAATGAAATTTATAATATATATGACTATTATGGATATTGCTATCCACATTATTCATATCCATGATGAGTAAATCACATTTAATCATCTTGGATCTCTATTCTCATGTGCCCAAATAATATGAATCACATTCACATTATTCACATCTTTGATAATTAAATCATATTTAATTATCTAAGATAACTCTCTTTACAATATGAATCAAATTCATATTATTCATGATAATTAATTCACACTTAATTGTCAACTTTCTCAATGCTCGAATACATAATATCAACAATGAAATTATCCGAAACTCTTTCAAGGATAATGCACTTTCACCGCGGATACTTGGAGATAAGGACAGGGCGATTGTATTGTTTCACATACAGTGGCTTGGATACTCAGATCATATCTCAAATCCAGAGAACGGGGCTCCCATAGATTCTTGATTAAATCGAGACCGTATATCTAATCTTATCATTGAATGTGAATCACATTCAAATCAATGTCCAACATTTGGACCAAGATCAGATCACTTCTCCACTGAGAGGAGTCACTAAAATCTAGACCTGTTTCATCACTCCCTAGGAATGGTTATACAATCGTTTATGATGACATCACCCTCAAGTATTCCCCATTCCTGTACATCCTGCATATTGAAAGACTCGGAATAAACCCGAAGTATTACATCAACCTTACACTGTCAACTTCAGGGTTCTATCAGTATGTTTCTCATTCGATCATTGGGAGTTGGTATCGATCATATACTTTCCAAAAGCATATATCATACCTAGGTATTAATCACACACTTTCCAAAAGTATATATCAAACCTACAAATTCAGTCAAGCTTCCAAAGCGAGACGACCATGCACGGAATTTGATTCTTCCCAATATCTCATGAGTGAGCTCATATCTTCCGGTTCAGTAATGAATCTGTATGATCGCTTTGAGAGATCGTATGACTCATATGCCCTTACATGCACACTAGCACGTCGGTGTATAGACCTTGGTTAGGTCATCAACCTATTGGTCTGCCAAATGTAAATACTTAGACATATAGTAACACATCTATCTTCGGTCAGAGGATGCGTGCCTATATCATGACAACATACGACATGGGACTTTGGCTATCTCGATCTCGTTAAGTCAACTCTTTGAGCTAACTAATCTGACACCTCCGAATCTCTATTCCTATGCAGAGGACCTGCATCAAGAGGTCGGTCAGATATCAGCCTAACTGAGAAAGGATTGCCATCTCCTACTCAGGCTGGAGATCATCTCTTAACAATCAGTTGACGGTGCTTGATGATTCCTCAATCTAACCCATTAGATTTTGATCCAAACACCAGCCTCTATGATTCAATAGTTGAATCAACAATCGTATGATTATTAAGATGGCCATGGTTCATAACCCTAATTGTATTAACAGACCTATTATGCAAATTATTTATTCTTCATTTCAGATCAGGGAAAGAAATTTGCAATAACATTTATTGCATAATGGCTCGTCATGGGCTCACATGTCCATCACATACCTGCCTCTAGTTATAGGATGTGTGCCTTATCGTGACATTTACGATTCAGGTCTCAGTTTATCTCTACCTTTTAAAATCAACTATTTGACTTTATTATTCTAATACTTTTGAATCTCCACTCGCATGTAAAGGACCTATATCAAAAAGTCAGTTTGAAGTCAATCATTAGAGAAAGATTATCATCTCTTTCTCAGATTGGAGATCTATATTGAATATCACATGTTTGAAGTCAGTTCTACCCTCCCATCTACATGGTATTCAAGACAGCCATGGTAAATAATTATAAATATTCATAGGGACCTTAATAGTAAAGTTCATTCACATTCATTCATTTTATGTAAAATGGACATGATAAAAAAATTTTCATTGATGGGTTGTCGAAGGCTTGCAAGTCCAACAGAGGAGGATGGGGAATATGATCCTACATATCATATTCCACGTTGCCCGAAGCAAGTAGTACTGTAAAGGACTTATCTTGATCTATAAGATGCTTAATGGACATGAACATCGGTCGTACGAGATGTTCTCCACGTATCCACATATTTTGATAAGATTGCATACTTGTTTGCAGGAACAAATTAGCTTTAAGGAATCCATGAATCTCAAGGCAAAGGAGTCCATATGCGTTATATTATACTAACCTGGACACATCCAAAATTTGAGTCATGTGCAAACACGTCCAACACTCTGGGGAAACCATCTTGAAGCATTTAAGTACTTGAAGGGATGTTTTTGAATCCTCATGCATCACAAAAGCGTATGGATAAGATCATATTCAATAGAAAACTAGACATGTCATACAAGTCACGATTGCAATGTAACTTTAAAAAATATTATATGGAACCGCATGGATTAAGAACCATTCCAATCTGTTCGATCATTATCACACAAGTTTACAATTACCTATTGAAGTGTTAATGTGATACTCAAGTCTCTAAAGCAAGAGACCTCATGTCTAAAGTTCTATCTAACGGAGACAACACGTGCGGGTGCAATGATGAACCACATACCTCATGCAATCCAACGAGACGATATGTGACTCATTGCTCTAAATTTCATTATATGAAATCATTCTTCTTTATCATGATCTGGAAGGACAAAAATGAAGAAACTCTATACGAAATCGATCAAATCAATCAAGTAGTGTAATGACAAGCTTATCCACAATTAAGGGTATTATCCCTATAAGGAGACGGCATTAGAGGCATGAAGGAACATCCAAAATGAAGAACATTATCCTTATGAGGGGACGTCTCTGAGGAAGAGAGAGAGAGAGAGAGAGGAGACTTTCTTCTCTTAGAATGTGTTTTATCTAGAGAGCAGGATTTGCCCCTCCATATATACAAATGCAGAACATTAGGATTATAATCATAATTAAAAAATCAATTACCATTATTAAGGGAGCTCACAACCTGTTTTCAATTAAAGTTGATAATCATTATTTATTCATTTATAAATTTACACTCAATAAATTAATAAAAAATAATTAATAATGAAAAAAAATAAATAGGAGACTCCTAAAATAGTGGGGACACCCACAATAGTTGTAACAACCTTAAATGCATGCTTTTTGAGACGTCATTTTTTATTTTCCTTTTATTATAGTTATTATAATTGTAAATTTTCAACAACCATAAATAATTATTTGTGTACAAATTTATTTTGAAAGTCAAGTATCAATAATAACTCTAAATTATATGAGATAATTACATATAGGTTGTTAACAAACATGAAACATATTCATAGGTCCAAAACTAAATGTAAATCATATTTAGATTTATTGTATTACGTGAATTCAATTTACACTAACATTAATTTATAAATTATATTCACAATCAAGTATCAATTGGATAATTTGGATCTCATTCATACTATCCATGATTGTTATAAATATGAATATCCACATTAATCTTATCTATGATAATTAACTCCAATATTATTTTCTTGAAATCCTCTCTGCACATATCCAAAAATAATGTGAATCTTATCCATATTATTTATGGATAACTATGGATAACACCATCCATCATAAATTTATCTAGGATAATTAAATCAAATTTAATCATCCTAAGTTTTGTTCTTCCTGAGCAGAGTCACTAAAATCCAATCATGTTTCATCACTCCCTTGGAATGGGAGTGTCATGGTGTACAATCTTTTAAGATCATATCACCCTCGAGTATTCTTAATACCTATACAACCTTCATATTGTAAGACAATGAGTAAACATGAAGTTCTTGTCCGCTTTTTGATTGTCTCCTTCATGGTTTTATTGGTAAATTTCTCCTTCGATCGTTGGCAATTGCTATCGATCATATGCTTTCCAGAAGCCTATATGATACCTTCAAATCATATCCTATTTCTAAAACAAGATGACAAACATCAATATTTGGTTTAACCCAATAACTCATAAGTGGGCTCATGTCATCTCATTTAGTAGTTAACTTGTATGATCCCTTCGAGAGATTGTATGACACATATGACCTTGTATGGACACCAACGTGTTGTTGTATAGACCTTGATTAGGTCAAACTAATGGTTTTCCCAATGTACACACACGTACATATGGTGATACATCATCCTCATGTCGTGGGATGCATTCTTGTACCATGACATCACATAATATAAATATTGGTTATATCAGGATCTCGCTAAGTCAACTCTTTGACCTGACTTAACTGACACCTCCGAATCTAGATTCCTATGCAAAGGACCTATTTCAAGAGGCCAGTCAGATATCAGTCTTTAGAGTAAGGTTATCATCTCCTTCTCATGCTAGAGATTCTTTCTTGATTTTCATTTGATGGTGCAGTTGAGCCCTATATCTAACCCGTTAGATATTCAACCATGCACTAGCCTTCATGATCCAACATTTGGATCAACAATTGTATCATATCAAGATGTCAATGTTACATAACTAATGAGTCTCCACTTCGTCACCTCTATTTTTTCATTTTGGCCTTTAATTCCTTGTTCACTGTATGTAAATAACTTATTTTACATAAAATAAAATATAGTATTTATTATATAAATATTTTATAAAACATTATATTTAAAACTAAAATAAAAGAATAAAGAAAAAAAAAGAAAAATAAATAAAATATCATAGGTATTGGATGACCCTAAGCCCCGAGACCTACGCATCATAATGATTGGGTCCACAAGGAATAAAAAAGGGGGAGATTAGATCCAATAAATACAATAAACACTAATTTTTAATTCATTAATAAATCCATTTTGGGACCTATTTTATTCTTTATTACTTATATTCCAAATCAACAAGCTTTGTAGATGAAAGTTGTAGATAAAAATACATAGACAAATACAAATTTGATTTCATGTAAAAATAATCTACAATGTCCTTCATACACTCAAAATAAAAATCTAAAATCCCACCTTCGAGAACATGTATCTTTTCCATACGAACTCAAAATTAATCAAAATAATCTTTATTTGTATGTAACTTTTTATTATATATTTAATAAAGGTATTTCCATTTAATTTGGAGTTAAATGCAAAATTTTGGTTTTGGCCCCCTATTGTACATTTTATCTAAATAAAATATTCATTTTATTTATTCGTTATATTCTTCATAATTTTATATTTTTATAATTTTAAAATATTATTTTTGATATATGTTCATAAATAAATCAAAATAAAAAAACACTAAAAATACCTTAAAATAAATATTTAAACTATGACACATAGATGAAATATACTTACTTATACCTATATAAGTAATACTCATAATTAACTAAGTAAATATTTCAATTCAGAAAAATACAATCAAAATACATTTGAATGTGCTAAAATAAGTTATAAATATAAAAATTATGTCTTCAAAATAAGAATCTAAAATATAAAATAAAAATAAAATATCCAAAATATAAGTAAATATACCTATAAATGTACATAAAAAAGTAGCAAACAATAAAAAAACTTGTAAATATAAATAAAAATCAACAAAAAATACTAAATAAAATAATAAACACCTATTATATTTTAACCAAAACTTAAATAAATCATTTTATCATTTATTTCATTTTGTTGTCTCTTTTATTTTGTGTTTTGTCTTCTTGTATGTGATGTGGCCCATTCTGGGCTGGTCTTTAGTTAATTTCAATCAATTAACTCACCTGCAGCCCTAGGATGTCAAAATCGTTGACCCTTTGATTTCCTTGATTTTGTATCACCAAATATTTCACTATTTTGCATTGATTCCTTCTTTACTTTTGGCCCTCGATCCTTGGACTTTCACACCACATCGATTCCTTGATAAATGACCTCCTCAATCTTGTGCTCTATCCATGCCAAGTCGACCTTATACATATAGCACCGTTTGACTCCCTTTTAATTTTTGATCCCACTCGAGTTTCCCGATCTCCGTGGTCGCTAGTGAAAACAGCTTCTTTGCCCTACTGCTTGGCATGGAGGAAGAGGCAAGTTAGTGAAGATCCGAGCATCGTCAGAGTAGTTAGCGGAGCTTCACTTGGGTTCCCTCCCTCTCAGGTAGAACCTTATTTTTCTTTTATGATTTCTGATCCTAGCATAGTTGATAGCCTACTTTAGGATTTAGTTTCGATGGTTTTCACAATTATTTCTTAACAATTCCAAATCGATGTTTATCAGAGCTTTTTCTCTGTCCACTATTTTGCCATCTTCCAACCATTCTACGACCTCCTGTCACGTCCATTCTCTCCCATTTCGAGTTCTGAATGCCCCGCGCACCTCCATTCCACATGATCCTTGATGGATCAGGGAAACGTCCTTCCTCCTCCATCGTATGATAGAGAACCTTTGCCCGACCTCAAAATCGTTCATTTCTGACTAATAACACCCACAGAACTTCCGTGTGTGTTTGTTAAGCTTCCCTGCATGTTATATATGCCCCAAGACAGATCGTGAGTCGTTTTTTATTCAGTATGAGCCACTTGGAGTCCCAAACCTATTGTGACCTATGAGGACTTCTCTAGTGTCCCTTAGACCCATCTGAAGCTGCCAACAACTCCAGGGTGGGGCTAGAGACCATCGAAGGACAAGGCTAAATCTGATCGGAGCTCAGATGAATAAGTGTTCTTCCCTTTTCTTCCATGCCACTTACCAACCCTCCGATTATGTCTGCATGCCAGATCTTTCAAAAGATGTTGGTTGTCGCCATCCTTGATAGTAGATCCAATTGCTGAGATCTAATATGGTCCTCTCATCGGTGAAAGGGTATCCACCGTCCATAACGGGCCACATGTTAACTGAAGGGCCACCCGCCATTGAATTGCGCCTTAGGGGGTATTTTGCTTAGTCACCACCATGCAATTTTTTTATTTTTAGTTCTTTAAATATAGTATGTAGCGTAAAACATGTGGCTTAATTTGATAGAAAGTACCTATCTTATTTTTATTTTCATTTAAATCCTCTACCATGTCAACTTACGTATCCATACATGTGACGTGTTGGGCTTTATGGAAGGAACCTCATGTGTTTGTGTGTTACGATTTAGTCTAGGAACTTTTTATTTCAGTTCAAAACTTTCAGGGAATTTTTCATGTATGCCCTATCGGGTTTCGAAAATTACATTTATACATCTACGAACATCGAATGAATTAAATATTAGTGGGTAAACTACATATAGGCCCTTATAATTTGGAAAATGGTTCGGGATTGATGTTTTATTTATTTATAGCATTTTAGTCCATGTCATTCTTGTATTTTTATTTCTAGAATTTCTTTCATTACTCAAATTAACTTTCATTTGTTCCTAACATTTTTCATTTACATTCCATAATCAAAAAAATATTTTCTATTTTTAATTGATTAATTTAACTTTTTATTGTATTTTTATTGTTTTCCCTCTTTTACCCGAGTCCTATGAGCACTCTAATTGTCCAAACATGGGTCTGTTGACCTGGGTCAACTCCCCAGTCCCCGCTAATTCCACCTTTGTCGTTCATCCATCGCCCGTTCTCCTTTTTTCTCTTGTGTGCCACTCAGTAACTGCTCCCGCTCCCTTCTCCATTATTGTCGCTTATTCAATATCCTTACCTAGATCTACATGCAATTTTATTTCAAACCTATGCTGAACTTCAACATATAAATATTACTCTCTCACCTCCGATGTGGTTTTGATCCTATTTTAGCCCAAGATCACCCACGATCGAGCAATAAGGATTGTGATCTTGTGACAAAGGAGCAGATTTTAGATCTGGAGAGTGAGTTTATTGCTTAGATTTGTGATTCAACCATGTCACCAGAGCCCTCCACCACATGTTCTTCCTCTCCGCCTTAAGCCACAGATCGAGGCGATTCCATCCTTCTATCTTCTCTGTAGGTAACTAGTTACTTTATCTTTGTTTTAGCCTTTTTCGCTTTAATTTAATTTCAATTGCCAAGATCATATCACCATTTTAAACCTCTAATATGCACGATCCGAGGAGTTCTAGTCATAATCAACAACTTCGACCATGCAACATATCCGCCTTGCCCATCTCCAACTCTTCCATCCTCTGCTCACCTTCAGATCTTTACAGATCTTGAGTTTGACTCCTTGTCTTACCATCTTTGACAGAGTTCCCATTAAGTCACTACCCATCATGTTTTTTACCCAACATTTGGCCAGAGACTCTCTCTACGAGGGGAAGCTTCCACTTGTTGGTCAAAACAAATTTTGGAGGAGTGAGCAAGATCTGAGGAATTCACTTGAAACCGAATTTTCTTCAACCCCTAGATTCATGTTTGCAAAACATTTAGCTACATTGCTTCCTCCGATCGATAGAGGAGGATCCTAGGGAGTCGTAGCAATTATCAGTAGAGGACTTGGGCGAGCAACAACCGAGTTCTCTCCTATTGAGGTTCGTTGGAGTCCTCTTTCATCCCAGTTCCTCTTGGACCTCTCTACATTGCACAATAAGAGTGACCAGCCCAGTTTGCATCTTTTCAGTCCATTCTACCCCAATTATTTGTCGTACATCGAAGCTTCGGATCTGATTAACGCTCTTCAATACAAATTCATTCTCCGCCATTGGATATGAGCAGCATCACATCAGAATCGCCCAAAGTTCCACAACATTTTAATGGTATAATTGCATTTGTGCCCTTGTCTTTAATTTATTTTTAACTAGGACCCGATGATGACACTTTGTCGTCTTATCTTTATTTGAACATTTGCATAATTTCTATTGGTATTATTTTATTCATATCTTACTCCTTTTTGTACTACACACATGTCTGAAACGTGCTCTTTTGGGTAATTTGCAATATATAGTCTGTAAATATGAGTTAATGTTTGGACCTTGAAATTAAGTTATTTGCATATTGTTCTTGTCCAGCAGGGCGTACGTACTTGCGCACGCATTTGTTAGTAAATATACATATTTCACCTGCTATTTGTTTATTTATTATTATTTAATCTATTAGATTAAATAATTACATTTATTCCTTGTGAGTTTGCATTTAATTTGCATATTAAAAGTCAAATGAAAATTAATAAAACATCTTAGAAAAATGCATCCAAAAACCACATTCGGCATTTTCACAATTTTTATTATTTATTAAAATTCAAAATCCTCGTAAAAACTCCCTATTTGCATTTTTTAATCAATGAAAAAAAAATACAAAAATTGCACAAAAAGTTCAAAAAAATGTATGTGCTTCATTTGATTTATTTTAATTTCTGTGCAATTTTAGCATTTTAATTCTTTCCAAAAGTCATAAAACACATCAAACTCTTAAAAACATTAAAAATTCAAAAAACTAATTTAAAAATTCAAAAAACACAAAACTTCTTTTTGGAAAATATGAAAAATTATCTTTCAATGTGCATATTTTTCTTCAATTTTTGATATTATCTAATATTTTCAAATACAAAACATCAAGTTAGTTTTCTAGTTATTTTATTCCATGTTTTGATTTATTTAAATGCTTTAAAAATCATGAAAAAAATTAGAAAAATTAGCCAAACATAAAAATATAAAAAACCTAATAATAGTTATATTTTAATTTCAGTGCTTTTTTTGACATAATTTAAAAAAATACAAAAACCGTGGTTGATAGTGTGTATTTATTTTTCCGTAATTATTTCATTGTTTTAAAAATAAAATAATCTTTTACAAAATAAAAAATAAAAAAATGAACATCAGAAAACTAAATAAATGAAAATATTTAAAATTCAAAAACACAAAACCAAGCACAATGTGTATAGAAATTCCTTCATTATTTCATTGTTTATTCATGGCATGGAATAATCCTTAAGATTTTCATAGCCTCCCTGGGTTCGATCGTGATAGTTATAGGGGTATATTAAATAGCAAATTCGCTCGCTACATTTTCTCCTCTTTTTATGCTAGTGAATTGAATAATTCTATTACAAGGGATTATTAGGGTTGCAACGGTACTACACATATTTATTAATAATTAGAACCATGATTTTCTCGATGAAATAGAGTGTCGCTGAGGCGACAACTCCCAAAGTCTCTCATTCAAACAATAATTAATTGATAAATAAATACGGGATTGGAAGGAAAAATGTTGAGTTAAATTTATTATAACTCTACAACAAATGTGTATAGTGTGTAATCGTGTGTATCTTGTGCAACTAAGTGCAAAATGTCTCCTTTTCTCTTATCTTTTTATTCACCTTTTATGTGGGTTTTAAATTTTTAATTTTTTTATTTTATATTTTATATTATTTTTTAAATTTTTATACTTCTTTATTTTCTTTTTTATTATTTAATTTTAAATTTCTTTTTTCTTTTCAATTATATTATGTATGCTTACATAAGGTTATTTATACAATATAGGCCTATATAATTACAAATAGTAATAAAAATAAACAAAATACATGAAATAAATTATTTTTGGGTTTTAAATAATTTAATTGTGTGCGATGGATATTGTTTTATCCTCAAGTGCATCACGGAAGCGTGAGCATCGTATCGAATATGACAAAGAACAACTCTCGCATGTCCAACAATCTCCCACTTGCCCAAAGAGCCATTAATGGGCTAATCATTTAAATCCACACTCATGTGACAATCATAGGCTATTAAGTAAATAGATAGGTAAGCTAATCAGTCACTCTGTTCCCGCGATACTACGCCAAGTCCTTTTACGACACTTGCATATCCCCAGTAACAGTGCTCGCATCTTATGCGAATGTTGCATCTTATGCGACCAATGCTCAATCTTGTTAAATCTATTATAATGGCATTGAAACTATAGCTTAATAATTGTCATAACTAGTGTTTCTATAATCCTTATCAGAATACCCTCATTCTTGGAGATCTCTATCTCCTAAGGTATCCAAAGTTAAGACCTTTTAGATCACTATCTATATAGTCTTAATTCATCTTTGATGATATTGCTATTTCTGCAATAAAGTGTTTTATCTCCATAGTGGGATTAGTGATACTTTACTACTCCCACAGCATGGCAGTTGTCTGGCGTTTGTACACATCTAGCATACACTCAGCTTCTCATAACTGATGTACAAATGTAAGCAGTTCTAGCATTCACTTCCTCAAAACTTTGAGGTGTTATCCCTTTAGATAGGTCAATACCATATCTTAAGGGAAGGAAGCCTTTCTTGGAATTTCCAAGAATGGAATATGTCCAAGGTGTGCAACAAATGTGATAGTCCCAATATCCTCTTCTCTTTTCTTCTGAACAACTTCAGAACTAAGATCTAAGAGATATCCTTGAAATCATATTTTAAGATATGGAATATCCAGTCTATAAAACACTTATTATTATCCTTATATCATTTTAAAAATGATTAGGATATTATCTACATTTAGCATGACGAACACAATGGCACTCCCACTAAGCTTCACATGGTTCATTAAGATTCTATCTAAAATCATAACATTTATAATCTCATCAAATCTAATGGTTCAACTTCAAGAAGCTTATTTGAGTCCATAGATGGATTCCTTAGCTTGCACACCTTGCTTTCCTCAACCATGAAGCCCTTGGGCTACTTCATGAGAATATCCTCAGAGAGGTATTCATAGAGGAATGCAATCTTGACTTACATCTTGAAGACGCAATAGTCAAGTTGTGTAGCTAAGGTTAGCAATATTTTGATTGTTTTAAGCATGGTCACCGAAGATCAAGTCTCATCGCAATCAATGTCTTCTCTTCCGGTGTGTAGCTCATGGCTACGAACCGTGCTTTGAAGGTCTCTACCTTCTCATCAAGTTCCCTTTCTCTTGAAGATCCACTTACACCTTTACAGGTCTTACCCATATAGGTGGATCCTCGAGGGTCCATATACAACACTTGTATATGAAGTCTACCATAGACTTTATTGCTAACATCTATCTTTCCATGTCATGATCTTCAGAAGCTTCATCACATGAAGTCCGATCATTGTCAGATTTCTATGACACATGGAATTCATCCTCAACTAATTTGAAGAGGTATTAGTGTTTCATCATTATTTGTCCTTTTAGTTTCTAATTTCAGGAGCCTCATTATCTTCTCAAGATTAAATGAGTTCCTACATTTCTTTTTCATCTTGATTCTCAAGAGTCTCGACCTCTCAGAAGCACATTCTCATAGATGAGATACTTTAAGAATCTCAAGATCATAAAGTAGGTATCCAGTACCATCCTTTATTTCCCTAATGAAGCAACACTCTAAAGTGCTAGATTCCAGCATGCATGGAACCTTATTAGGGATATACATTGTAGTCTCTACTACACATATATACCTGGAAAGTAAGGGATAATTATGCTTAAATTTATCATTGATAAGATCATGTCACACATGATCCAATTGTATCTCCCTATAACTCTATTGAGTTAAGGTGTATTAGGAGAATTGAGATAGAAATGATATTCATATCTCCATAAGGTATCCTTTGAATTCATCTAACAAGTACAGGATACCTAGATTAGATAAAATTCATTTTATCTTCCTTCAAACTTTGGTTGTAAACCAAAAATAATAAAAACTTTGAACATTTCAAAGGTTTCTTTAGGTGAAGAGAAGAAATCTCATATCATACATAATCATCAATAGATATCACATATCCATAATGTTTACTATGATATAGATGATCCGCATACATCAATATGTATGAGATCCTGAATACCTTGACATCTTACACCATTCCCACAGAAGGGTGTATTGGAAATTTTACTTTGAATACAATATTCATAAGTATGTAAGTTTTGAAATTATGTATATTCTAAAGTTTCATCTCTTACTAGTCTATTGATCAAATCAATAGACAAATGTCCAAGGCGTGATGCTAGATCATTGTCAAATGACCTTCATCCTCCTATTGATCTTGAGGTTTAATTTCAGTATTAAGACATGTTAATGAACCATTCATTAATTTTCTAATTTTGTGGAGTCCACTAGATATTAGATTACTATCTGAAACATATCCATCATAACTCTTTATGATAGTTCTATCTCAGAATTCATGTTTATTTCCAACATTTAGAAACAAGCAATGAGTGTATTCCTATATCTAGGTCATAGAGACATTCTCTAAGACTAAGGGCTCTTCCACTGAAATTAACAAGTCTATCAATCCAATAGAGATTGTTTCAACAATTGCATCAATATCCATGTAGACAACTATAAAACTTAAGATCAAATTTTCCAATCTTCTAAAACATATGCAACCTATTGCAAGTGTTGTTAGAAGATTGAGATACAATTATTAGACTTTATCTTATCAAATAAGTCAAAGTCAATGATTATATGTAGATTATTCCGATGCTCTATCTGAGTCCTTCACTAAGGATCCTAGATAATCTGGATAGGCATACTATCAATACATCGACTTATTGCAGTATTGGCATTCATACAACTGTCTGGATGCCAAATGGAAATCACATAAGTAGGTCAACTCTTTGACTTTCCTTCTTACTCGAGTCCGACCCATGCTTCCACTACGCTCCCTTCATCTATAAGCAACCATTGCTTAAGACTAAGGATCTATTACGTTAAATTCAAAATATGAATATTATGAAGCTTCATGAATGACTAGAGTATAGACAGTAGAACGATGACACTCATGGTATCTACATCCATCTAAACTCTTGAAACATTGGTTCAGGTAGGTACTCAAACATTTTGAATACATCATCTCTTATAGAGCTACCATTCTGCATGATGCAGTGAACCATGTCATACGTGATAAATGTTAAGAGCACACATGTATGCCAGAATATCTTTATTGATTTTAAGGATTATTTGACAATTGCAATCATCATCAACATGTCACTTCCAAAGTACATCCGATGAGAGATAAATACTATACAAACATACAAACCCTAGGCTTGTAGTCATATTATCTATTTAATTTTCATTCCTCATTATTATGTGGAAACTTGCACATTGCAACCACATACATTATGTGTCCAACTGCAAGTACAATATCTGGATCATGGGTCCAATCCATGATATTTTACTGGTTATTATTGAGTATATCATTGAGTGTGTTTTAACAAGGATTATCTGAAGTAAAAAATTTGCATAAGTGTTTATATATATACATATTTTACTTTCATTTAGGAATTTTTATATCAAAGTTGTCTTTCCTTGTCAACACTCAAAGTTCATTCCCTTAATTACTTTCAATGTAAGAGATATACTTACCATTATATCTCAGAAAGATATGGGATCTCCTTCCTTATCTTTGTCTCATCCCAATAATATGAGAACCTGTGACTCTGATAAAAAGAATCAGGAACACATTCCGCCTTGCTTGTCCAACTTGCATCTCCCAATTCGGTCTTTAACACCCGGGCCCACCACCTCTAAGGCGATGCTGACCCGTCATTAATTGAAATAACCGTCAACAGGAATACAACTCGCTATGCGCAATCCAATATCACCCCAATAATATGAGGACCCAAAATTGGGGTCACTACGCATACGGCCTTACTCTTTTGAGGAACAAAGAGCCCGATCCAAATGGATTGTATGCAGGAGATGTCACTTCGGACAGGCGTCTCCGACATACAATATCTGGCGATGGAACCCTTCGCCTTGACGGGAGACCATGGATGTCACTTATGTGATTCTCCACCTCATATTCAAATTTTAATTAATTATCATGAATCATATTCACGTAATTAATTCTTCCAAGGGAAATACAGATCTATTTAATAGAGTGTTTTAACTGGATATAATTAATTCAATCATATTAAGTTAATTATCAGTCCAATTCAATCAACAAACTTGATTGTTTTATCCTGATATATATATATGGTATTATCTCAACGTACGTATTGATTCGAATTTTAATAATTAGAAAAAACATCTTTATTTCTTCGGAATTATCGAGTCCCTACCAATTGTCATGGTCAGTACCAACGAGATTGGGATGGACCACATACGTTGCAACCCGCTACCCCAATGCTCTCCGACTAGACACCATATCCACCTCATGAAAGGATAATGCTAAATAGATCAATTTGTACTAAGATGATCATTGGTTCTTCAACCTAAATTATAGCATATAGTAATAATAAAAAAAATTGATTAACATTTTAATGAGATTTGCTAAACAAATCTCAAATCCTATTCAAGCAACAAGTATGTTGGAATGTAGATCACGTAGATCATGTAACCAATTAGTGATCTAGATCACATCTAATCAAATATTGGTTAAGGCAATGTCATTTAAGGGAATAATTATCATCAAATATTTCACAAATATTTATGCATAAATATTCCAGGAAATTAAACAATTTAATTTCACTAATTGAATAAATGACAATCACTGGGTTCATGATTAGTAAAGTATTTCCAGCAGTGACCCTCACTTACTAAAAATACCATATCTCAATCAATTTAAATCCAAATTAAGCAAAGTAAGTTCCTAAAGATTGATAATTTGATTTACAACAGAATATATGTGATTTTCATGCATTTCAAGGCGTTTCAAATCCGAAATTAACATCTTAATTACGTTAAGATTCGCAGACCCTGAAACTGTGGATACATGTTCACTAAAATGAGCATAACTTGAGCAAACAGAATTGAAATCACGTAAACTTAGATCCTACAGTTTCCTTATTTAATGGGGAACAAAATCCAATTACTATTTTCGTGTTTAAACAATTGAAACAGTGCCTAAAAAAATCTTAAAACAGAGATGCGAAAATGAAATGCAAGAAAACTTTCGCAAACCCTGATGAACCCAAGTCGTCTTAGGTTTATGGATCGGATCCAAAAGCACCGACCTAAGGCTCTGATACCACTTGAAGGATATGGTTAGATACTCAAGCGCATCATGGAATCGTGAGCATCATATCGAATATGACGAAGTATGACTAATCGCACTAGTTGTTCTACGCAGCGGAAATTAAAAAACATTTCATGCGACGAAACCACATGATCCGAGAACACTTCTCGGATCATTTCGTCTAAACCACAAACAAGTAATAGGATTACCTCTTGAAGCGTGGTTACGATCGAGTCTCTAAATGAAGAGACCTTATGTCTCAGGTCCGATCCGACGGAGGAGACGCTTGCGAGAGCGGGGATGAATCACGTGCTTCTCGCAAGCCTTGTTGATGATCCAAGTGGCATATCTTCTGATCTCGACACACGAGATCCGACGTCTTCTTCACGAGCAAGGTGCACCAAAGGAGACGGAGATCCACGAGCAAAGGGTCGGGCAGCATAATGACAACACTGCGGCGATGGAGAAACTCTCTAGGGCATCCTTGGTGGACGGCCACATGAGAGGGACAGAGAGAGTAGACGTGTAGAGAGAGAGAGAGAGAGAATTATGCTCTCTTGTATGTTAAGAAGAGCAAAGGGGTGCCTCTCCTTTTATAATATTTTGGGATCTAGGGATCTCAATCCATGGACAACACAAATCCAATGTCTCTCATTGATTGTGTTTCTTTTAATGGCCAAGATTTTGTTGGTAAAAAAACCAATAACAATTAATTTAATTTAGATTAAATATATATATTGATAAATAAATATGACTTATTCTCAAATTAAATCAATCAATCATGGAGATTTATGTAATGAAGATTGCCTACTTCCTTAATATGGGATTTGGTGACAATCTCCTGTCATCTTATGAGATCTCATGAAATTACATTATTCCATGGAAATATCCAACATTTACAAGAACACTTGTTGTAAATTATTCTATACAAATAATTCATAATTATTTTATGAATATTGCAATCTTGCCATTGAAAAATTGTGAATCACATTCACAACCCAAAATAAAATGTAAATTACATTTTCAATTTAATGTCCAATGTGAATCCAATTCACATCAACATTTAATTAACAAATGTAAATTACAAATAGCTCTCTCTTATATATTATAAATCACATTTATAATATATATAACTAATATGGATATTGC
Source organism: Ottelia alismoides (assembly GCA_037367405.1). Classification (NCBI taxonomy): domain Eukaryota; kingdom Viridiplantae; phylum Streptophyta; class Magnoliopsida; order Alismatales; family Hydrocharitaceae; genus Ottelia; species Ottelia alismoides. Next base: position 1,251,446 of record JAZKJV010009426.1, read on the forward strand.
TATCCACATTATTCATATCCATGATAATTAAATCACATTTAATTATCTTGGATCTCTATTCTCCTGTTCTCAAATAATATGAATCACATTCACATTATTCACATCTTTGATAATTAAATCACATTCAATTATCTTAGATAACTCTCTTTATAATATGAATCAAATTCATATTACTCATGATAATTAAGTCACAGTTAATTATCAATTTTCTCACTGCTCATATACACATATCTTTAATGAAATTATCCTGAACCCTTTCAAGGATAATGCGCTTTCTCCGCAGATACATGGAGATAAGGATAGGGTGATTGTATTGTTCCACGTATAGTGACTTGGATATTGTGATCATATCTCAAATCCAGATCGCGGGCCTCCCATAGATGCATGATTAAATCAAGACCGCAAATCTAATCTTCTCATTGCATCTGAATCACATTCAGATCAATGTCCAACATTTAGACTAATTATACTAAGGGACCTATTATGCAAATTATTTATTTTTAATTTCATATCAGGGAATGATATGTGCAATAACATTTATTGCATAATGGCTCGTCGTGGGCTCGCATGTCCAACAGTGTGGTCTCAAGTCAAGCCATTGTTTCAAGAGTCGTACATATGACATGAAAGTTTCTAGTTAGAAACATTGAATCTGCTCATGAACATAGTCTCTAGCAACTTAAGGAATTAATTCAAGGAGAACTTTAGTGTCTCAATTCCATTCCTTGATAGGTTCATATAAAATTAAATGATTGTAGTAATAGATACATTATTCAGTCTTGTTAAATTGTCATTACAATTCTAAAAAATGTGAATGCAATGAAATGCATAAATTATTTTTTTGAAACTATTTTCTGATTTTGAATTTTTTATGGGGTTTTCAAAAAGTTTATTAAATTTTAGGGATTATGATCTTTTAGCAAATTTTTATAAAAATTGAATTTTTTATTTGGTATAGTTTAGTGAAAGGTATATGTACAAATATTTAAAAGGAGTGAGTGTGTACTTACTATAATTGGTAGTATACTTTTGCACCAGGAATTCGCATATAAGTTATATGTTATTCACATGTTTTACATAAAAGGGTTATAAATATTTATATAATTTTATTATATCCTTATTTATCATATATATATATATGGTTCTCAAAATAATTTGCAATCATTTTTACAAACATTTTGAAAAATTTATTTTGGAAATAATTTTTCAAACATTTTACAAATATTTACGAAATTTGAAAATCATTTTGTGAAGAGTTTTCAAAGGTATATATGGATTTTTCAAAGTATTTTTGCATTATTTTCTAAATCATTTGTAAAGTATTTTTTAAAACATTTTATTCACAAAAGTGAAAGATTTTTTTAAAATATTTCAAAAGGTTTTTACAAAGGATAGAAATCATTTTTTAAAAAATTTCAAAATACAACCAATTTTAAATTATATTCAAGCAAAAAATTAACCATTTTATTTATCTTATTTACAAATAATTTTGATTTTTTACATATTTATAGTGAATTATTTACTGTTGGCATATTGTATACCCTTACCTAACGGAGTGTATTTTATCCATGTTATTAAAAATATGAACGCAGAGTTATGGCTGAAGTATATACAATGTATATACGACCCCCCATAGACAAACCGTGAACTATGTCCTCATAGTGGTCAAGGAGAAATAAAGGAAGACATAACTTGTGCTGAATATAGAAAAACCTATACTATAATGACTCAATAGAGAATAAGAAGTTGATCATCCTCTCTATAATTAGAATCAAACAATCCTAAGCATAATGGACTGTGTACAAGACGAGGATGATCATGGATCAGAATGTATGATATCAATAGGCTTGGCTTGTCCCCATTATACTTAGGGCAAAATATCCCTAAGTATAGATAGGATATCAACATGTTGAAAGAAAAGCGAGGGCATAAATAAGGAATAACGAGAATGCACTCATCCCCCATATTCTTAGGACGAAATATATCATATGTATAGCATAAATTTTATGGAAGAATGAAATAAGTAAGAATGAAATAACTAAAAATGAAATGAAAAAAAGAAAAATAAGAAAATTAACCAAATATGTTTTTAGATGCATTAAATGATTCATATGAAACTATTAAGAGATCTTCATTGAATACAATTTGAATAGAATTGACAATGGTCGGGAATGTATCAAGCTCGAAATATGGATTCAGCAACTAGTTGTTTATGAAAAATGGTCGTATGTCATATGACAATTTAGATATCATACTTCTTTCATTATCACACATAGTCTTCGGTATGAATGTCCTTGTCCATTAACTCTTTGATTTTCCCAGTAATATCATTAACTTCGCATCAAATAGTTATACTTTTTGTACCAACTTGAAGGTCTTTCGACTTATGTGTCGATCGTGCCAGGGTTTGACATTTTCCTTATACATAAAGTTGTTATCATATCCGTACCAAAAGCTTGTTCAGATCCAATATCATATTCCGACCACCTTTGTGTGAGTCGAAATTACTAATATTTACTCACGAAAGTGGTTAGTGAATTAATTCCACTAGAAGTTGGCATGGATTTCCATGTACAAAATGGTAGGTCGAGACGCCAAAGGGATAATTGTAGTAAGTTTGATAACCCATAAAATCGAGTCTAGAAGTTGTTGCCAATTCTACCAATTTGGACTAATAAGTTTTTGCAAGGTAGTCTTGAATTTTTTGTTGGATAATTCTACCAAGACAAAATACTGAGGATGATAAGGAGATTCGACATGATGATAGATGGAGTACTACTTGAAAATTTTCTTCACCTCGTTATTGATGAAATGGCTACCACTGTCTAAGATGAGAATCTTCGAATCCGAATAACAAAATGAGGTTGTTTTTCATTAATTGAAAGACTTTTCATTTATCAGCAGATGGAGCAAGAATAGCTTCTACCCAACAACTTATGTAATCAATGGAAAGAAGGATGTATTCATATCCTTGAATGTTAGGAAATGGACCCATGAAATCAACAACTCAAGCATTGAACACATTAGAAATATGAATGAATATGATGGGAATGGAGTCTATAGCACGAAGGGATCCTCCCATTTTCTGATAGTTTGTGTAGCATTTGATATATTTTGTGGCATCCTTGAATAGTGTAGGCCACCACAGGCCACACTACAATATCTTTTCTGTCAATCACATTCTAGAATGGTGTCCTCTAGATTCGAGCTTATAATAGTGCTTGAGGAAAATAGTATACTCCTTCTGAGGAATAAAATGACATCGTATGCAACCTGCTCCATCTCTGAAGAGCTAGGGATCTTCCCACTGGATAAAGTGATTGTCAGAAAGGAATTTATCCTTCATGACTATCATCTAGGGGACCACCACATACATGAGATACTTCAAAATATTGACATACCATGGGAAAGATGCCACACTAAGAATTTATTCGTCGGGAAAGATTTCTGTGATCGTTGTACTACTTATATAAATATGATCTAATTATCAAGTACATGAATAATGTGGATATCACTATACATATTAATCATATATATTATAAATTTCAGTTATAATAACTTAGAGAGAGAGAGCTAATTATAAATAGTATTTACGAATTAAATGTTAATGTGAACTGGATTAACATTGAACAATTAATTGAAAATACAATTTACATTTTATATTAGATGTGTGAATATGATTCACAATTATTAATGGTATTATTGAGATTATCGCAAATAAAATTTTAATTATTTTTGGGAATAGTTATGCAACAATTGTTGTTGCACGTATGGGATTTTTTTAGAGATATGAGATCTCTCCTTTTGAGAAAAAAATTGGAGCACCTTCCTCTTGAACAAGGGGGACAACAAAGGAATCATACTCCTTGCATGGTTGTCTCCTTTATTAAGGGAGGAAGGCTCCTCCTCTTTCTTTTAAATCTCTAAGAGATTGATTTGAATTAAATATAATGTGTTTTAAATTATTTAAAACATATTTTACTTATTTTAAATTAATAATTTTTGAAACAAATATATGTAACAAAATCATGGTCATTGATTGAAAGCACAAAACAATCTAAATCATTGATTTTGTGAGCACATGGATTAGGATCAATGGACATACAATTTGTTATAGAAGAAAAGTGCAACCCAAGCTCTTCTTTTTGGACAACACAATTGCAAGAGTAAACTCTCTCCTTCATTCTCTCCGCCCCCCTATCTCAAGTGTGGATGTCCACATCTTGACCCAGAGATAGTCGTCGTCGTCACCATGCCATTGTGCTACTTGATCAAATGTTCATGGATATCCGTATTCTTTGGTGCCCCTTTCTCACAAAGAAGACGTCGTATTTCATGTGATGAATCAGAAGATTCATTGCTCGGATCATTTATCTTGATTGTGAGAAGCACACATCTCATCCACATGCTCGCAAGCGTCTTCTCCGTTAGATCGGGCTTGAGACATGAGGTCTCTTACTTTAGATACAACGATCACAACAACACTTTAAGAGATATTCTTATAACTTTTTTGTGAACTTGATGAAATGATTTGATAAGTAATCTATAATTACGTGGTTTCATCTCTTTTAGAAATTTTAATTTCCGCTGCCAAAAGCAACTAGTTTGACAAGTTCCTCTTGATCGAATATGATGTGATCTTCATGCTTCTGTGATGCATTAAGGCTAAAACCCTTTACTTCAAGTAGTGTCAGAGACTTGATCATTGTTCTTAGATGTTATCCAAAACCCAATGGAATATGGTTTTGCAAATCGGTTGCACAAGGACTCAGGGTTTGTGCATATGTTCCATGTTTCGAATTATTTTTCACTAAATTAAAATGCCCTATTTATGCATTATCTGAAAGTATTTTTGCATAATAAAATGTATGTATAATATATGTATGTGTCCTCAAAAAAATATACAATTATTGGCACTAAAAGTACATGAATTGAAATTCGAAACTTCTTGGGATGAATATTTTTTTCATTTATTCTTGAATCTATAAGAAATTTATTTTTTATTATTGTTTGTTGGCTCATGAAATGTGAAAGAAATGGCTTATAAGTAGAGAATTAAACCAAAAAACAACATGAATTTGTTTCACGTGATTCCGACTCTTTTTCATCAAGATATTCCATATTTAGTGGTGATGGGTCGGATGATGATTGGATCATCAACTCTCCATTCTTAATCTGTTTATCATTCAACGTAAATCATGTAATAATGAATTTGTCTTTACTAAATGTGCTTTTAATATTGAATAAAATAGTTGATTAAAAATCAATGGCCATTGAATATATGTTTCATGACAAAAACACAGTTTAACATACAATATTTGTAGGTCAACGTTTACATGCAAAACATGATTGCTTGATAAAAATTCATATGTAAAAATTGTTTTAAGATGACTACGATTTTGAGTAATTACCATATAGTATAATTCTGGTCATAAAAGTTGATAGATAAAACTGTGAGTAAATTGATTGTATTTCGTATTGTTCTCAATCGAAATGGATTGGTTCCTTGATTATCTCCATATCTATTAAGGAAATGCTCCCTCTCAACAAAACTCGAGTGTTTTAATTGGATCCAATTTCGAGGAAAGAATAATATGAGTAAGTCGAGTTGTACTCTAATTATTATAATATATAATAGTACAAGCTTGTGAGAGCTTATACTGTATGGCAATATCAAACAAATACTAATTGTTTGTTGGTTAAATAATTGGATTGCTGATTAATTTAATTTTATTAAATTATTTAGATGCAATTAAAATAAACATGCCGTTATGAATGGGGATGTAATTCCCTTGGAAGAATTACTTGTAATGAGTATGATTCATAAAGATTAATTAAAAATTGAATGACATATGGAGGATCATATAGATGACATACATGGTCTCCAATCATGGCGAAGGGTTCTGCCGGCATGGATCGTATGTTGGAGATGCATGTTTGAAGTGACAGGTCCTGCATACAAGCACTCATGGATCAGGCTCTTTGATTCTCTTGTAATGACCACAATATTGGTTCCACATATTATTAAGGTGATATTGGAGTACGAAGAACAAGTTCTATTCTTGTTGACGGTTAGTTCATTTAACAACGGTTCAACATCACTTCAAGGGTGGTGGGAACGGGTGTGAAAGTACAAATTGGGAAATCCAAGTTGAACTTACAAGGCCAAATGAGTTCTCACTTCTTTTATCCAAACTACAGTTTCTCATATTATTGGCATGTAATAAAGGTAAAAAGCGTTCCAATATCTTGCGTGAGATATATCTCTTTTTTTTTGAAAGTATAACAAGGGAATGGATTTCAGAGATTAAAAGGCAAGACAACTTTTATTTAAAAATTAATAACCTTAATCAAATACGTAAATTTATGAAAATTAGATTATTTCAGATAACCTTCATTAAATCGACTCAAATGTATACTCAATCATAACCAATATAGTATCATGTATTGGATCCAAGATTAAGACATAGTACTTGCAGTTGGATACATAATGTATTTCGATACAATGTGCAAATTTTCCTCACAATAATGAGGATTGACAATTTAATTGAAAATAGGACAACAACCTATGTCTTATGTGTCTCTAAAGTCTTGATCTCTCATCGAGTGTGCTTTAGAAGTAAAATGTTGGTGATGGTCATAATTGTCGAGAACATTCATAAAAAAGAAGAGGATGTTTTGGCTAAAATATGTGATCTCAACATTTAATCATGAATTACATGATTCGCTACATTATGTAGAATGGTAGCTCGATAAGGTATGATGTATTCAAAATGTTTGAGTACATGCTTGATCTAAGTTTTTTTTCCTTAAGATGACTGTAGATAAGATGAATGTCATAATATTGAAATACTCTTATATTGATGTCCCTTGAGGACATGTTGAATTTAAGATAATTTATCTTAATCAATGGTAGTTTAATTGTTAAGAAAGAGTAGTGGAATCATAGGTCTCACCCATGTAAGAAGGAGAGTTAAAGAGTTGATATTACTTCTATGACTTTCATACATATGGCATCTAAAGAGTTTGATGAATGCCAATACTACAACAAGCCGATGTATTTATAGTATGACTATTTAGACTATCAGAAATTGTTATAGAAGGACCTAGATAGTTCTTTGGGATATTCTACATCTACATATCACCCTTGAAATCGAGTTCCTTATTAGATAATATTAAAAGTATTTTAATTGTATCTTCTTCTTCTAATGACTCTTGCGATTGGTTGCATATGTTTTAGAAGAATAGAAATTTCGATCTTAAGGATTAATAGTAATACAATTGGGAGTTGACTCAATTGTTACAACAATCTCCATTGGAATGAAATACTACATATTTTCAGTGGGAGAGACATCAGTCTTAGAGGAAGTCTCTCTGACCTAGATATTAGAATAAATTCATTATTTATTGCCAAACTTGTTCGAAATGGACATACATTCTAGAATAGACATATCATAAAGTGTCTTGTTTGATATATTTCAGATAGAAATATATTATCTAGAGGACCCTACTAAATAATAATATTAATGATTGGCTCATTAACAATTCTAATACTGAAAATTTAAAACCTAATTATCAACAAGAGGATGAAGATCATTTGAAAATTATCTAGCATGAAGCCTTGAACATATGTCAATTGATAATATCAATAGACGACTAGGAGATGGAACTTGGATTGTCTAAAAGCTCAAAATCTTCCATACTTATGAATATTGTATTCTAAGTTAAATTATATGATGCACCCTTATTTGAGAATGGTGTAAGATGTCAAGGTATTCAAGACCTCATACATAATGATGTACGTGGGCCCTATATCATAATGAACATTAATGATATAGGATGTCCATTAATGATTATTCATGGTATGAGATTTATTCCTTTACCCATTAGAAAACTTTGAAATGTTTAAATAGTTGATAATTTTGGTTGAGAATCAAAGTTAGAAGGAAGATGAAATGAATTTGATCTAACTTGGGTTGCCAGTACCGACTAGATGACTTCAAGGAATACCTTATAGAGATAGGATTATTGTTACTATTTCACTCCTCCTAATACATCACAATTCAATGATGTTGTAAAGAGATGCAATTGGATCATGTTAGACATGATATGATCAATGATGACACTTAGCATAATTACCTCTAAGGTTCAAGATATATATTTAGTAGAGATTATAATATATATCCTTAATAATAATCCATTCAAATATGAAACCAAAAATCTCCTCATAAACTATGGTTTGGAACCAAGCATAGTGTCAAACACTGGAGGATTTAAGGGTTGCTTTGTCTGTGCTATAACATGTTTGACAGAAAGGCATAACCTTGCACTTGAGAGTGGTGCTTCATTAGGAATATAAATCATGATATTGGATACCTATTTTATGATCTTGAGATTCTTAAAAGATTTCATATCTAAGAATATAATTCTAAGATGATGACTTTCTTGATAATCAATATAAGAATGAAGTAAAGGGACTCCTTGAATCCTAATAGGCTAATGAGGCTCCTAGTATCGGAAACTAAAAGGACAATTAAAGATGAAACTCTCAAACCTCCTCAAATAAGTTTGAGTGTGGTAAGACCACCTGGAGGCTATGTATTCTATGTGTTAGAGGAATCTGACAATCATCGAACTGCAAGTGATGAATCTTCTGTAGATCATGGCATGGGATAGATGGATGTTAGAAATAAAGTATAATGTAGACAATATGAAAAAGTGTTGTGTTAGGAACCTCGAGGATCCACCTATACGGGTTAAATCCATTAGGTGTAAATGCATTTTCAAGAGAATGTTGGAAACTGATGCGAAGGTAGAGACCTTTGATGAAACCTTGTTTCATTCCTTTAATTCACTGAAATTAACCCCCTATCTTAGACTAGATGTCAATAAAAACTAGAAAATCCTTGTAATTATCAGAGTCTTTGAATAAATTAAAAACCACAAAAAAATCGCAAAATTAAAATCTGTGGTGTTTTTAGCCTTAAAAATACCCTCAAAAATATTTCCTATCTTTAAATGACCTCATCCTCGTTTCTGGTCAACATGAAACTTGTAGATCTCATTGAGATCTACAACTTTCATGTTTTGAGTTTTTCCAAATTTGGCCATCTACCCCTTCATATTTTATTTTCTATCTTCGAATAATCTGATTGGGCCATGTGGCTCTTCCTGGTTGAGCCATGTGGCCGCATCTCCTAGTGCCACGTGCCCATGCTCAGCTGTTGTCGGATGAGGTCTGGGAGCTTTCATCTCCACCGTTCTTTGAAGCTCAAATATCGACCCACCAATCTCCACTCGCAAGCTCATCATCACCGTCCGTTATCGCTCTCACCACAGTGCACCATGTGGCGGCATTTGCACCGCCCGATCTTCGCCATCTTAGATGCTCACTTCACCTACATCCTCAACCCTCCGATCATCCTCCATCCGAGATCTGGGCCGCCCGCCAGTGCTTCGCTCTTAGCACAACACATGGCATGCCCATCACTCTTCAATTCAGCCGCCCGCGATATAATCAAGACCGCTCGTCAGCGCCCTTTTCTCGACCGTCAGATCGCAAGATCCAACAGTCGAATCATCATCCCCTACCTCTGGTCTTCTCTCTCTCCAACGTTCGCCATCTCGCGAACCACCTTTGCCCTTTCATTTCTCCCCGACTCCACGATCCCCACCTCCAAGTTCTAATCGCTCTACGACGTATCCTGACCATCCCTCATCCTCGCGGTCATCCACTCGTCCCACAAGTTCCCTCCACTCACTCCATATCTCCCCCACAAATCACTCCCAGCACCATCACAAACTACCATCATAGCCCTTTAAATTCCCTATCCGTCCGCCAGTCATCGGGGTCCACCTTTATGTTGGGGTGCTACCCAACCGTCTCCTCCTCCCCGTGACAGGGGGAGGACAGATCGAGGAGCGACGATGGTAGTCACCCCCGGTGTTCACCCCTGGCTGAAAATGGTCAGGAATGCGGTGATCAAACACCACCAAGCAGCTCCATGTCACCGATGGAGTCCAACGATGACGAGAGCACCTCGCAGGGGATCGCGCACAGGCCTATGCTTCGCTATAGCCAGGTAAGCTTCTCCGACTTCTCTTGTACTTTTTTTATCTTTTTCTCGCAATTAATTAGGATCCCCTGCCCACTATATCCATTCATGGACCATACCAGTAACTCCGCCTCACATCCATTATCCATGCGCTCACATCTGTCCATCCTCCCTATCCTCCACAACCTCAGACCACCTTCGACCCAACTCCTCCGGGTTCGCCGGAGAAGACACCCGACCGCCACTTGCTGCACCCCATCACAGCCCTCCGTCTCGATCCACCCTGCTCCCACCTTGTGCACCGCATGCTTTGACTATGGACTAACCCTGCAGGTACTCAAATTCTCAATGGTCGGAGGACTCACCGAAGAGATTTTTTTGCGGCTCTGCCTCCATCGTCCAAACATGGTAAGCCAAGTCTAGATCACTCGGCGCATCCACAGGGGCTCCATCAACCTTGCCAACCTTCAAAGGAGTAATGGGGAGCTCAACCGAGCAAGCTAGATGATGGCGGAGCTCAGAGCCCTTCGCCGGAGATCAGAACTCGCCACCAGCCCCACGGCTGAGGAGAAAGCACAGTTACCATTGGATGAATCTATCCCAGTGTTAATCCAACGGTCCAGAGAAGGACACGTATACATCTGCATGAAGTACAGATGACGTTGGATCATCTTGATCTGACGGATGATAGGTGCCCGCGCGTCAGCTCCAGCCGTCCTCTAAGCCATATAACCGAACCTCGAGGTTCGGACCTGTTGAGCCTCATCTGACCCCGAGCCTGGAGGCTCGGTCCTCTTCCGAGCCTAGCCGAAGCTGCCCTCCTTCGAGCTTGAAGCATCTACCGACACTGAAGTGCACATGCTGTGTGACTAGGGCGAATTGCAGGGAGGTCCACGTACTTCTTCAAAATTGCAGATAGGTCCCGGACTCACGTGTTGTTCACACGCGCCTGGGGTTATTTGCATTCAAACCCATACGGGTTACAATAATTGCAAATATGACCCCGCGCATGTGAAATATCTATAAGGAAGGCCTTGCGCTTAATTTTAATAGCATTTTAGTCCTTCCCAGGAGCCTGTTTGCTATTTATCTTTCATGTTTTCTTACATTTATACCCCAAGATTCATTCGTGTATATCTTGAGCATCCTAACTCTGATTGAGTCAATTTCAGTGGCATTTTAAAGCTCTTTTCATTGTTTTCTTTATGGCATGCTTGTCTTTCATATTTGACACTCCGAAATTTGATGTACTATTTTATTGGCTAAGAGTCTTGATTTCGATGCTTCTCATGCCTAATTTTCACATGAACGAAGATAGCTTCAATATTTGACCTCTAATTTAATGGCTCAAGTATTTGTGTAATTCAAGCATATTTGCATTGCATTTAATTGCATCTAAGTGCATGATTAAAAAATAGAATAAAAAAATTGCATAGATTCATGTTTATTTAGTGCATTGTTTTGTCTTTGTGCATTGTTTGACCTATTGTTCTCTAACTGAATACTTAATAAAATTAATTAGAGTCTAGATAATACGAGAGAGGCTCGTGTCCCTGTGTTCGACCTTGGTTACTTACCAAGAAAAATATAAATACACGACCATTTAATTTCATTGACATATCAAATCAAATGGTCTTTGACGGATTGAATCCAGCCCGACTGCGATGACATCCGCGTGCTAATGCCGTACTCTTAAAGAGCTAGATTTGTGGTTCGTCAACCTTCAAAGAATGTCTCGTAATCAACCGCTACATGTAGAAAGGAGACATCACTTGCAATGAGACTTGCTCTCTAGAAACCATGATTAAACCCATTAGAATATTTCTAATTGTAGCAACTACGAAGATAAAATGCTAAATTGCATAAATAATAAATACCTTCAAACACACAAGATTTTTGAGATAGTTATCTCAAAGTCATTTCTTTAAGAAGTTAAAACTTTCAAGACAATGATCTACAAATGTCTTACTTGTGGAAACCTTACTAGACTTAAGACCATGTCTTAATCTAATGAGAGAGAGATCTCGATGCAAAAGAGTATAACTTACATGTTATAGTAATTACCTAGTTATAATTATAAAGGCACAATTGGATGTATGAGATGCAACGTTCACATTAGATGCAGGTACTGTTACTGGGAATTTGCATGTCCTGAAAAGGACTTGGCATAGCCTATCGGGAACAGACTAACTTGTCAGCCTACGGAGCTATTTTTCTAAGATAGCTTATGATTACCACATGAGTGTGGATTTAAAGATTATCCTACTAAATAGCTCTTTAGGCTAGTGAGAGATTGTTGGACATGTGAGCCCACATCGAGCTATAATGGAATAAATTTTATGAAATTCACTCCTTAATATGAAATGATGAATAACTAATTTTCATAATAGGTCCCTTAGTACAATTATGTTTATGTACCACGTACATCTTAATGATCATGCAACCGTTGATTTAATTGTTGAATCATGGAGGCTACTTGGACGATATCTAAAGAGTTAGAATTACAACTCATCAAGAAGTGCAAAATGATTGTTAAGAAAGGATCTCAATCGGATGAAGGTTATGGCAAGTCTTCTCTAAAGGTTGATATATGACCAATCTCTTGATGCATGTCCCCTGTATAAAAATAGATATTTGGAGGTGTTAGATAAGTTAGATTAAAGAGTTTACTTAAAAAGAATGATATAACCAAGACCTATGTCATATACTATCACGATATGGGCAAGCATCATTTGACAGGAGACATATGTGTTATTATAGGTCTGAGCATGCACGTTTGGTAGACTAATAGGTTGATGACCAATTCAAGGCATATACACTGATGAGATAATGTGCATACATGGGAATATCAGTAATACGACCTCTCAAATGGATCATAAAGGTTCATTACTGAATAAGAAGACATGATCTCAATCATGAGATATTGGGATAAATTATGTGCATTATCATCTCGCTTTGGAAGCTTGACTAAATTTGTAGGTTTGATAAGTAGATGATCTATACATAGGTGTGAAATACAACTTTAGAATGTTAATGTTCAATACAGCTCCCATTGATCGAGTAACTTAATGATAAAACATTGAAGAAGATAGTTTCAAGTGATCTAAAACTTTGGGTTTATTCTAGATCTTCTAGTATGCAGGATGTATGGAAATTAGGAATACTCGAGGGTGATGTGATCATAAATGATTATATAACCTTAAAGCTTCCATTCTCAAGGAGTGACGAAACATTTTTGTATTTTAGTGACTCCTCTCAATAGAGATGTAATCTTATTTTAGTACAAATGTTAGACATTGATCTGAATACAATTCAGATAAAATGAGAATTATATATTTAAGGCTTTGATTTAATAAAACATTTCTGAGAGGTCCGTAAGATCTGTATTTGACATATTATCTCAATATCCATGTTACTATACATGGAATATACAATCGCCATGTTTTTTCTCCGAGTATCCACGAAGAAAGCACATTATTCTTGAAAGATACAAGAACAATTCCATTGTTAAATAATATATCTGATCACTGGGAAAATGTTAATAAATTTTATTTAGATATCATGAATAATATGAATATGATTCATATTATTTTGATACCTGAGAATTGCAATCCAAGAAAACTGAATATGATATAATTATCAAGGATATGAGTAATGTGGATATAACAATTCATATTAATCACATATATATTATAAGTCTGATTTATAATAAATTACAGAGAGAAAATTGTAATAATATTGAGGAATTAAATATTGATGTGAACTTGATTCACATTGAATAATTATCTGAAAATACAATTTACATTTACATTGAATGTATGAATATGATTCACAATTATCAGTGACATTATTGAAATTAACACAAAATAATTTGGAATTATTTTTATGAATAATTATGCAACAATTTTTGTTGCACGTGTGATATTGTGGATAGATTTGTGATCTCTCAATTAAGGGAAAAAGAGGAGCACCTTCCCATAATGAGGGGGGATGACCAAGGAGTCTTACTCTTTATATGGTCGTCCCCTCTATTAATGGAGGAGGCTCCACCTCTTTCCTTTAAATCTCCAAGACATTGTTTTGAATTAAATCTAATATGTTGTAATACATTTGCAACATATTAGATTTATTTTAAATTAATATGTGTCTCAGATACTTGGATATAAGTTTAGGGTGATTGTACATTCCAAGTATAGTAACTTGGATATTAAGATCATATCTCAAATCTAGATCTGAAGAACTTCTCAGAGATGCTTGACTAAATCAAATCCTTGAATATAATCTTCTCATTGCATGTGATCCATATTCAGATCAATGTCCAATATTTGGAATAAGATTGCATTACTTACCTACTGAGAGGAGTCACTAAAATCCAAACTTGTTTCATCACTTCCTCGGAATGGAAGTGTCATAGTTATATAATCGTTTACAATCACATCATCCTCGAGTATTCCTAATATCCGATTTATGCAATGAAATAATGTCCATTTCTTAGAATCACAAAACAGTCTTAATCATTGATTTTTTTAAGAACAATGATTTAGATCAACGGGCAACCCATTTGTTATAAAATAATGGGTACCCTAGCTCTACTTTTTAGACAACAAAATTGCAAGACAAAACTCTCTCATCCATTCTCTCCATGTGCCCCCTCTTTGTCTCAAGTGTGTCCATCCACATCTTGACCTAGAGAACACCATTGTGATCGCCACGTCGTTATGCTTCCCAATAAACTGCTCATGTATCTCTGTCTTCTTTCATGTCCCTCACTCGTGAATAGGATGTCGTATTTCATGAGACAAAATTAAGACTTAAGTTGTGAGAAGCATGTGTCTCATCCACGCGCTCACAAGCATCTCCTCTGTCGGATAAGATTTTAGACAAGAGGTCTCCTACTTTAGAGACAACAATGACACCACGCTTCAAGTATTATTCCTAACTTGTCTATGTTCTTAATGAATTGATTTGAGAATTATTATAGAATAATGTGATATCATATCTTTTAAATATTTTAAATTCTTCTGCCTCAAGCAACTAGTCTGACTAGTTTCTCTTGATCGCTTATGATGTGATCTTCAAGCTTGTTTGATGCTTGAAGGCCTAAACCCTAGCCTTCAACTACTATCATCAATCGTTCTAGGTAACTGTATAATTTCTCTATGAAACATTTTATATTTTACTATCACAGTGAATGTTTTATGGAAAGTTTTTTCTTTATTGTCCGAACACAGCCCCAACTGCGAAATCTGATGTATCCATCATGAAATCGAATGGGAGAGGCAAATCAGGTGGCTATAGAATAGGAACCTGAGTGAAAAGATATTTCATCAAATAAAATGATTGGAAACCATATGATCAACACTTAATCCAGTCTCCTCGTGTAGTATCTCTGTAAGTGGTCGGGTAATTTTTTGAATCTTCGATGAATCTTCTATAAAATCAACATGCTCAAGAAATGAACCCACATTCTAGATTGTTCGAGGTGGCTTAGGTTTAGAAATTAGGTCCACGTTTGTTGAGTCGACCTCCATGCCCCACCCAGTAATAACATGGTTCAACACAATCCCTTCAGTGACCTTGATGTGACTCTTTTCCCATAACAAAACTAGATAGGCTTCATGCATTTCTAAAGCATTCAGTCCATGTGCTTAAGACAAGAATAGAAGATTTCACCATAGCCTGAGAAATAATCTATGAACACCTTGAGAAATCTATAGAACATATTAGCAAACACACCTAACATGCACCTTTGGAATGTAGCAGGGGCATTGCACAATCCAAGGGCATTCTCTTAAAGGCATAAGTATCGAATGTGCACGTGAATGTAGTCTTCCATTGGTCTTCAAGTGCAATCGCCACTTGGTTCTACCTGATGTACCAATCTAAAAGGCAGAATAATTCTTTCTAGTCTGATCTTTCAAGCATTTGATCAATGAACGACAGAGGAAAGTGTACCTTCTTTGTCGTTGAATCATGCACTCATAGTCAACATGGACACACTAAGATATTAATGTTCAAGTAGAAGTATCCTCTCCTTGGTCATTTGTAACCACAATGATCCATTTTTTCTTTTAAACTACATGTAAGGGACTCACCCATTTTGACTTGGAGATAGTGAAAATCAAGCAAGCTTCATGCCATTTCGATATTTCTTTCACTACCATGTATCATAGGTTTGGATTTAACCTATGCTGAAATTCACGGGATGGTTTGCAATCATATTATAGTTAAATATGGTGTGAACATGGGTTGTATTTATCCCTCGGATATGTAAAACTTTCCAAACAAGTGACTTGCAGTTTTTATCTAGGACCTCGAGCAAAAGAGATTCAAAACTTGTGTTCGACCTATTGTAGATGATGACTATATACATATTTAGTTCACTTGTATGGAAAGCATATTTTAGAACTACATGGAGTTGTTAGTTCAAGAAATTAGTGAGTCTACTCTGTGGACACTTTTGAGTTTGTGTTGATAGGTGAATGTTCTATTAAAAATAAGGATGTGTTTTCCACCTTTGTCAGTTGTGTCTCAAATAAAAATGCACATAACATGTCTGCAATGTCCTCGTCTTGTTCTGTTTGGCTTGAATCTTCTTCAAATAAGCTAATTACTGAAATTGAATTTGACTCCTCGCTGGCAATGGAGTAAGAATGGACTGTGCTCTTTAGGTTCTCCTATGAAGAGAGGATTTTTAGTGTCAGGATGTTATTCACATATAATTGCTTGTCACTGTTGTCCACAAAATCATAGGTCTCTGCCTATTCTTCTGCTTAGACTCTCTCATATGTGCTCTCTGAGTTTATTGGCTCATTAAACATATCCATTATGACTCTGTCACTATAAGAGCAGAACAAGGTCTTTCCATACCCATAATCAGCTATAGCTTCAACCGTTTGAAGGAACGACCGTCCAAGAATAAGTAGAGTTTGGAGCAGTGGTATAGGTGAATAAATGTCGGTAATAGTGAAGTCCATTGGGAAGCACATATCCTAAATTGTTATGATAACGTCATATGGCAAACCTCTAGGTCGCTTAATGGATCGAGCATCACACTAAAGGATCATGCATTTTTGTTTAAGTGGACCCATCCCAAACTACTATAGTAATGATGAGGGCGTGAGGATTATAAGGGAACCGCTATCAAGCAGGGTTCACTCGAAAATAACATTAAAAATATAACATCTGATTGAAGATGCTCCCTTGTATGGCTTCTTCGATAGGAGGTAACAGATATCATTCCCTTTCGACATGGTTAATATGTCTTTCTCTCATTGGCTACATTTGTTCTTATGGGGCTGATGCATTGAGGTACTTACCTCTTTCGAACTATTCTTCAGAGATAGCATGTATTATATAACTTTAAAAAAAGGCATTTCTTAAAAAAGGTTTTGGGTAATTTAAACGATGCTAGGATCAAACAAAGCATTTTTCACCTTTTTATTAGAAATTTTTATAGCATAAGGAAAAAGAATATCCATAGAACAAAAACCGTTGTTCTTAATTACAACATTATTAACAATTGATTGGATAGTAAGTGCACGATCATCCAAAACAGATAAAAAAATTATGTTCAGGAGCTTTAGATTCATGAATTGGCTCTGAATCAGTTGATATTGTCGCTTTCTCTTGGGTTGGATCGACTCATCTTGGGATCTTATTATGTTTTTATCTTTTATTTTCTTCATTTGTTGTATTTTTGATAGATATGGTGGAGGTTTGTGTTGCTCCTCCTTTCTCTTCCATTAGCCTTATTGTTGCTTCAGTTGACGCAGATGACAATCCACCAAAAGATACTCTATTCTTCTCCTTTACTATGATAGATGATTGTAGGGTCCTACCTCTCCTGAAAGTCAACACATTACATAACATAAAATGTGTTATTCATGACACTATTGGATCATACGAGACATTATAAACTACATATTCCTTGAGTTTGGAGTTATTCAAGTTGGCCTTAACATGTGCTAGTATAGAAGTTTTTTTGGCAGTGAGGTCATCGAACTTCTGACTCATCTATGCTAGGTTCTTCACCAGATGAGCCAAGTAGTTGAGTGTGATGTTAGCAGGTGCAACCTTGTGTTAAGTGTTGACCATGCTGAGACAAATAATGTTGTGGCAATTACAAATGGGAATACTAAGAAATGTACTGAGGAGAATGATTCGAATAATGATGTAGGGGAGGAGAATGTTTATTTTATTGAGAAACCACATAACTGTGGTATGATTAATACAGGAGGTATGTGTCTTACTGGAATTGGGGATTCTTTCTCAAAAAATTTTGATATGGGGAAGACTGGTGGTGTTGATTCTAAAACTATTGGACAAACTTCCCACTAGAAGATTTGTTGTACAACTTGATGGTAGAGGACTAACTTTGTTGATGTCCTCTTGCATGGGATAGTTGTGCATCATTATTCCATATGTTATTCACCACTTGAATTTAGCGTGGAGGTCAAAAATATTGAACCACATGCGACTGGGGCTCAGGCTAGTATACAACCATCTACTACCAGGACAGTTGTGGCGATGCTTGATTGGGATCCTGCATGTAGTATGTGTGATGGACTAGCTGATGTTGCAGTGGACTAGGTTGAGGTGGATGGCTATGACATCTCCATTGGCTCAACACGAGTCACTATGTATGGGCTCATAAACTGACACGAGTTGATTGTACTTACCAACATATGTAGTTGCTCAGTTATGTGGTCTAGTTTATCTAGATGCCAGGTTATCTCTTTGATCAAAAATAGTTTTTTGAGGACTTGTGAGTTCTTCTCAATGATGTCCACTTTGGACAAGTATCTTCCAACAATCCTCAAGTTGGAGCTCTCATCCCTTCTCCTTCTCATGAGATATCGTCATACTGATAAGCTTGTGGTGGATCTATCAATTGCACTGATAGGCACGTGATGAAGACAAGGCGTCGTCTCCTTCATCCATTTCTTCAAAAATCTGCAACACCGCATCTTCATAGTTGTTAAAATGAGATCTACCACAAGCGATATCTACATTGCTTTGACTCTCGGTAGTCAGGCTCCCAAAAAAGTGTTGGACTCGGGTGGTTCGAGGAATCTCATGGTGGGGGTACTTTTGAAGAATTTTAAACCTCTCTTGGCTTCATGTATGGACTCCAGTGGTCCATGGGAGAAGCTACTGATTGAGGCTCGCACCTGATTCAGATGTCCCAATGGATATAACTTATGGAGGAATGCAAACTTGAATTCCTACAAGGTCATCACGGCCTTCCCCAATTGATTTATCCAATACAAAGCTTAATCTTGAAGGATAAATGGGAAATATGTCATTTTAACTACTACATTTTTTTGAGATGGATATATGGTTTCTCGTTCGTGTTCCCATATGAGGGTAGAAGAGCCAAGAACTATGGCTTGAGATCAAAACGTTTATGCACCAAAGGAATCTATAACCAATCTATCATCTGGCCAGCGACAATATTGTATATTTCTTTGAGTTTAAGCATATGAGACTCTCTACTTAGTTCAGCAATCCCTCCATAGGATCCATCTCTCTATTCATCTTCATTTTCTCCTCCTCTCAGGTTCTCTGTTTCTCTCTTTTGGTCATTGAGCATCTCAATGAAGGTGCCCTGGGAGAGATCCTGATCTATAAACGACTAATTAGTGGACTACATGGATGCAAGAAATTGCACATTAACGGCATTGTGATCTGGCTGGGGTCCCTAGTTTGACTGTTGTGTCATTTCCCTTTTCCTTGAGGAGCAATCTCTAAATCAAATATAGAGAAAGGGATCTGAATGGGGTCTAGGTATGGCTTATGATCTGTAGAGTGAAATTCATCCCATTCAGGCTGGCAATCTTGAGAACCGGATAAAAATATGAATTTGGAATTTGGATCAATCCTAGACATATGTGAATGGAGTATTTGATAGGAAGAGAAATCAATTTCCATCTACAAGGGGTGATTGTCGGGACAAATATTAACCCAATTTATTAATGAATGAGAAGACGAGGAGTCTAGAGAGTAGTTCGTGATGAACCACAAATCTACCCTTGATAATTGTGCGAATTAACATAGAAATTTTGTTCGTTGCAGCGGCAAAGTTGGATTAATAAAAAACCACAAATTTAATGATATTTCCAATTAAAAGGATAGGTCAATTAGTTAACACGTGCAAGCCCAAGGTTAACGTCATGGAGTCCACTGTCCCCTTGGATAATTTTTAATCGATCTAGAGATTAGGTTTTCAAAGTGGGATTTTTTGGTATTTTTAAATGTAGTAAATGAGGGACATGTAATTTTAGCAAAGTTGAAGGACAAAAATAAAAATTACAAACAAAATATTTCAAAAAATCCTTAATGTTGTCCATAATGTGAAAAGTTATGAAATTAGAATAGTGTAATTTTTCCATAAATTTTTGGATGCAAAAAAATTTAATTATGATAAAATAATGTAGAAGAGGTGATTTTAAATTAATTAATTTCGACAAATACCAAACATCAATATTTTCTAGAAATTAAATTCTCCTAAATAGCTCTATATGAGAGGTATACTGAGTAACTTTTAACTCCTAAAAATATTACATGAGGAATTAAATAAAAATCCATTAATAAATTCACCAATTCATTTATTTAACCTCGATATGCTTGCAAATGTAATGAAATTTGAGCATTGTGTATTTTGAAATCTAGCTAGTGTGTATGTTCGGATCAACGAATAATAAAATATCAATTTCACACCCTAAAATGGGTAGGCTACGCAAGGTTTCACCAGATTAATTTTAAGAAATAATCCACTCATTAAAAATATAAATACATATTCACTAGATAGAAAAAAATTGTTCTAAACCATGCTAATTTTGTAGATAAAAAAAGATATGAAATAAAAGGTGTCAATAAATGTCCAAACACATGGTTATGAATGTAATACAAAACTAAAATGGGTGAATAAACATGCATAGATACTTGATGAATCTCAGATTCATCACTCTAAAAGTTACTAATTAAGCTCTAATCCCTAAAAGCATTGGCATTTCTTCATTTATTCTGCATAATTAGCATTCATGCATGTTTTGATAAGAATTGCATTTTATCACTTATTTTCATACAAAACAAGAAGCCAAAAATCCCAACCAAATTGACCTGTAAATAGCCTAACTTCCCTGATTTTTAACTGATTCAAGCTAACTCCAATTGACCCAAAACCACTCCACTGTGTACATATCACTAACAAGAATAAATGAAAAATACAAAAAAACACCAACCTAAATAAGTAGAACGAAAATCCAAACCCTAGTTCTATGATTTCCGGACTAAAACCTTCATATCTTCCCCGTCCAGTGTCTGATTTGATCCTACTTACTTTTGAAGTAATGTACATTCAATTACCTACAAAACAAGACCAAGTTCAAGTGAATCGAAGCTCATATGTGAATGTTGGGATTTGGGCCTCTTTTGTACATTTTGTATTTTAGCAGCTTTTAACCTATTATTTTATGTACATAATTAATCCATTTTATTTTAATTATTTTTCGTTTCACTTCCTTGATGAAAGTTTTATTAAAATACACAAATATCCAAATCCAAACTGAGCTTGAAATCAAAGAAATTAACTGAGTCCGAGTCTTCGCTAACTATTTGTACAAAAATTATCTTTTTTGTCTTTTATTTTATCTCTTATTTTTCTTAATTAATAAAAATCCAAAACAAATTAGGTTAATGTGTATCTATTTATCTTTGATTTTATTCTATTTTTTTTGATTTTTATCTGGTTAAAAATGATAAGAAAAAAAATAAAACCCAAAATCAAGGTATTCTATGTACATAGGAGACCCCAAAAATATCACTTTGTGTAAATGATTGATTTTGAGTTTGACCTTGTTCATGAAAGTTGTAGATCTCATCAAGACAAGCAATTTTTGTGAAGAAACATTTTCGATCCGAGATCATTTGCTATTTTTTTACATATTTATCAATGTTTTTATTTTTCGGTTTTTGTGGGGCTGACACGTGCCTAGAGCCGTCACGTGTCACCCATTTTTGAGGTTTTTATTATTTCATTTTTATAAAAAAAAATAATAATTAAAAATGCACTGCACATGCGGAGCACGTGCCTCTTCCGCCTCTCTTGCTAGGACGTGGCGTTACCTCAGCTACCCGATCTCGACCGATCGGACGGTCGTGGTCCATCGTCTTCCTCCCCCAAATTTTGCTGTCGCTGCCACAATTTCTGCCGCTCCGCACTCCCCTGCAATCTCGTGCGAATCTCAGATCTCCCTCAACGACTATCACCGATCACCCGTTCCTAATCGTCACCTATTCGCCCACAATCAAATCCTGTCTCTAATCCTTCCATCTCCGGCCGACCCCTTCTCCTATTTAAGCCACACCACCACCCCTTCCTCGATCATCAGCCGATTTTCTCTCTAAATAGATATCCGGGGTGATAGCCCGGCATCATTATCCTAAGCGAGATCCAGCCCAACCTTCGACCGTGCAGCTCGAGTCCCTCGACCTCGTTGTTTTGCTCCGGTGTTCTTCGACCATAGAGCCAATGATGAATCAAAATCTACCACGCTTTCTCACCAACCATCGCTACCATCTTCGCCAACGCCAATGTCTCTGCTCCGCTCCTCCATTCATCATCGACACTCTGGCTTCTTTGGCTATCGAGCCAACGATAAAGCCCAACACCAACGATGTTCTACCATCCACAGAAACACTTCTTCGACATGCAGCTCTGCCATCCTTGCCACTGTCGTCTTCCTTGACTGATACATCGCATCTCCAGCCACACCAGCTGTCGCGCTACCCTCTTCATCAACACCGCACAACAACTACTACAAACAGTTGAAGACCCTCCAGCCGTGTGGCACACCGCTTCTCCATCGACCCGCTCCGGCCACTCCAAGAACCTCCACCTCCAACCAAGAGCGACCCTCCTCTCAGCCTTGCCACCAGGCGTGAGGCCTGAGGCCCCAATGCACGTGTGAGGCACGCGCACCGGGGAAACTCCTCCAGCCATATCCAAGGTCACGTGCGTAGCACGTGACCCTTGGGTAAATTTCAAAATGCCCCTTCCAAGTTCAGATATTTTCGAGGACGCCCCCCCACAACACAGGGCACGTGCGACACACGTGCCCCTTTGGCCATTTTGCAATAACACCCTCCAGTACTTAGGTGTTTACATTTCAACCCTTGTCTGCATTTTTCACATTATTTTATTTTGTATTTTTCATATATACCCTCGTGTTTCCCATTATTTCGTTTCTCTAAATTGAATTATTTTATTTATAAAAATTAGGTATTTTGTTCTACAACTGATTCTATACATCTTAGCATATGTTTGACATTTTTACGATATGTGGTTAATTAATAATTAATTGTTTTGTGGAAAATTGCAGATTTTGCCCATTTTATGCTTGAAAATTCATAACTAATTAACCATTGCTCTGAAAATTGCCGAAAAATCGCATATTGGAGAATTAGTTGTATGTTCCATCGTGCCCAAAAAGAATTGCATTTGCATGCATGATTTGTTCTGTAAAATTATATTCTATATTTTGATCTTTGATTTTTAATATATATTAAATTGCATATTTTCAAAGTTTAGGATTTTTCTAAGATCGATCACGTAGTAATAGATCTTGGATAATGTTATCTCTTGAAAATAAATAGATTTAATATTTATTATAATTAAACATTATAATTCACTTCTTTTGCATTCATAAATTTATAAAATATTTATCTTGCATCCAAAAAATCCAAAAAAAATTACAATGTATTAATTTCATCATAATTGACATCTTGGCCAAGTTTCATATTTTTCGAACATCGTTTGATTGATATTCATTTACTAGTTCTTAAAGTCGACCAAAGTTGCATTTTACATCCCAAAGTTGCATTAAAAATACCAAAAAAAAGACCGCCTCAAAAACCATGCATGAACTTTGATAAATAAATTTCTAGGTTGTTCCTTTGCCTCCTTGAGTTCAACCTTGGGACTTGCCCAAGTAAAATAAACAAAAAACATGCAATTTAAAAATGAATAAATTAATTGTGGTTATTTCTTGACCATTTCCGATTGCCCGCCTACAACGAAATGACATTAATTTAAACGCACGATAATTCATGTAAATTAAGGTAAGGCATTTCGCGGCTCGTCAAGACTTATATGTAATTACCTATACAATGAAGGGCGTTTATGCAAATTTCCCAATGGGGGGGCGATATGTGTTGCACATGCCTTTAGAGTAGGGTCCTTTCCAAGATTCTCAATTCTTGGGTTATACGATCTGCAAATATCCCAGCCCCTAACGTACCTTGCACGTGGGGTGGGATTGATATTAATACAATGAGCAACATGTGAAGGGGAGCACAACTAGAGAAGGACGCAACACGCTCGCACACAATGTCGCTGACAGAAGAGTTAATCACGAGAGCTGCAACGGAGGCGGTCTGCATCATGTGTTATTGTACTTGGGTGAGGTTGGAATGATAGTCTCCACCACTGCTGACACGGGATGGGAGATGGAGCGATGTTGGCAGAGGACCAAGGTGATGTTTGCATCTAGATAGTGGAGGTGACTCACCCTGGAGATCGAAAACTCCTTTCTATCTTGGAGATCAAAAATTCCTCTGTGGCTAGGTGGTTGGCCAGTGGCACAGTTGTAGTCTGCTTTGATGTCAAAGGCAGGTCGTATTGTACTGTGCATCAAAATCATCGAGGAAATGCAGAGGTGATGCGCTGACATGGAGGCACAGGGTTTCATCCATGCTGGGGTATATTGTGCAGTGTTGGGCGTACGACAGCATCTTCAAAGGAGTGGAGGTGGAGTCTACTCCATGCATAAGTAGCTAGGCTAGTTGTGTGGCAGGAGTGGTGATGATTTGGCGGTAAAGGTCGATGAAGGAGCACGAGGACAGTGGCTAGGAAGTTGGTGGTCCTGCTGCTTCTGTAGCTTTGTTTGATGTCATCAAGATCAGTTACCGAATCAACCAAGTTCGAAAGACATGTGAATCAAATAACTATAGCTCGAGCAAATCTTGGCTTACACTATGGGTTAAGATCTGTAAATGGCTTTGTTAATGTTTATATGAACCAGAGAGTAATGCACAATCTTGGGTTCTTCACACATAAATAGGAATGGCAGTCCTGGTGACAATGTGGGAGATGGAGTGAATAGGTGGGGGTGCATGGATAGAAGAAAAGAAATGGAGGTATTTAGATACGAAGATGGAGTTCGCATGTTGATAAAAACTCGTTTCAAGAAGGAGAACATAAGTCATCCAAAGGTGGATCTGTATGAAACTTGTGAAGAAGAAAGGTAGTGGAAGGAGTAAAGAATAAAATTTTGAGAAAATGTGAAAGGAATATATACAACTTAATTTATTTTTTTATATTTTTTATAAAAATATAAAATAAAGGGTATTTTGGTCAATATCTACAATATACAACAGGGGCCCAAAATCCAAGGTTCATATACAAACTTCGATTTTTATGAAATTGGTCTTTTTATGAAGGTATTCGAATGTATATTACTTTAAAAGTGACCAGACCTAGATCAAACACTATATCAGAGAGATATGTGCATTTTCAAATTCTTAGTCTCAAACTAGGATTCAGGTTTTATTGGTCAATTTTACAAGTTAGTATTTTTTTTGATATTTTTCCTTTATTAGTGTTAGTAATATACACACTATAGAGTTGATTTTATTAAATTTGGAGTTAGTACTGATAAAAATATATGAATTTGGATAATATACATGTGAATATTTATAAGTTAATTTGGCTTCTTATCTAATGCAAATATGCAATATAAAATGTGAACATTAATTCTAAATGCATGAATGTGAATAATGCATAAAAAATGGAGATATGCATCTAATTACTCAGGAACAAAGCTCTATTTTCAACTTTAGAGTGACGCATATGTAATTACTCGGGAATGTAGAAGTGGATTGATTTTAGGTTCCATAACAAGGTCACGAACAAAAGGTAAAAATGATCTTGACTCAACCTTCGGATTACTAATGAGATGGAACCTTATTGCGATCTGAATTTAAGACCTAACATCCTTTAAGTTCTACAAGTCTCTTATTCAACTCATCTCAATAGTCATGTAAGAACAGATCCTCATATGCAAATTCTGATGACTATGAATCTTACTTGTACTATATAAGTCAAATATAGATCTCAACATCAGAAATAGCAAAGAAGCATCCTCATCTAACAATGTAACTCTAATTCCCCGGTCTACCAACTCTTCCTTGAGATGCGGGGTAGTCCCTTCTAAGTTCAAGTACAACCAGCTCAAGAAGAAGGGTTAGAAAAGAGAATCGATTGTGACTATTGTAGTCACATATCCGTGAAGCTGAACAAGTGTAGCCAAGTTTCCAACTACAGGCTTCCATGGTATGAGGCTTTGAAGCATATGCCTTGCAAATATACATACTCCAGCATGCATTTTATTTTTAATCAGGCTTGTCCATTTTTTTGGAGTTCTAACTCTCTCTCTCTCTCTCTTTACTATATACAAGTTGCAGCATGTACACCAGGAATTTTTCTTCTTGAGATAGTAGACTATCCCTCTTTTGAAGCATTATTGCAACCAACTGCATCCCATCATTAGACATCAGGGCCACTAGAATAGGTTGAGACGCACTGCCCTCCCTAGAGGAGGATGTATATTTCCACCCGTGTGCTACAACAAGACAAAGGATTCTACCTCCTCACCACCTCATTAATGAAGAACTACATGCATGGTGTTTGTTCAAGTCAGGTCACTGTCTAAAAGAACCGTGCGTGTGTATGAAATATTATAATTTAACCAATCAATATGACATGTGAATATAGACTTGTGGACTCAAAGAATTATGTAACTCGACATGAAAAATCTTAACTCTTATTCCTCTAAGGTTGCTCTTAAATTAGGTAGATTAAGGTAAAATCAAATCCATCCACAACTTCTTTTCATAACTTGGTTTAGAAACTCCAAACTTTTAACTTTGCATATGCTAGATATGTCGATAACATGCAGATGACATGCCCTGTAGTTGAGTGATGTGCAAGTCATATTTTTGAAATGCAAGGATGAGATGCAAGAGTAAATAAGAAGGCTATATTTATTTTATACTCTTTTTTTGTTTTACCTCCTATTTTACAACAAATTTATAAAAGTCTTATTTTCACGAATTTTTACAATATTATACAAGTATTATACAAATTATTCAATATAAATACTATACAAGTATACATTTATATTACAATTTTTTTTCAATTTTTACCTATCCCGTAATTGTTTTATACTATATACAAAAATACGCGAAAGTATGAGTTATCTGTAAAGTATATATGTAGTATATACATGTCCTCCCTACACATAGGATGTGCTTTGTCCTCACAGCATGAGAAGCGAGGAAAAGACATAGCTCGTGCTAAAGCGTGTGAGTGCTAAAATAACAAAAAGTATAGAAGTTGATCCATCCTCCTAAAATTAGGCTTTAGCATCCTAAGCGTAGAAGAAGATCAAAAATGGGGCAGACGAGGTCAAGTGGGGAAATGGATGAGTTTATATACATGATGGGCATCGATCCCCCCTTAATTAGTCTCTGGTGAGTCTATAACTAGGACATAAGTGAGTGTGAGAACCGGTGAGATCTAGAAAATATACAAAGAAGGGAGGATGTACATGAGTAACTGAATCTTGATGTTGCATCTTCATGGAGAGTAATCGGATGTATCTGCCCTATGTTCACTCTGCATGAAGTGGATGACCTCGACTTGGACTAACTGCTCCTTAGAATCCACAAAATGCTTCAACAGTTGTCCATTCAACACATGAGGTTGTGCGCCATCTGTGAGATTAGCTATCTCTACACTTCCATTCCCATGCACTTTCGTGACAATGAAAGGACCCGTCTTTTTTAATTTATATTTAAGCTTCCCAAGGAACACTTTCAACCAGGCATTAAACAACCATACATTTTGCCCAGGGATAAAAGTCTTTGGACCTAATGTGCTGGCAATGCCATATCTTTACTTTCTCTTTATAGATCAAACTGTTGTCGTATGTCTTGTTTTGGATTTCCACAAGCTCATTCAAGTTCAAGTCCCGAGAAAGCTTCCCTCGGTGAAAACTCCAGTTAACTTTCTCAGTTGTCCATTCTGATTTGTGAATAAACTCTGCGAGCAAATGGCATGGATTTCCATAGATCATTTTGAGTGGTAAAGTGACCAATGGAGTCTTGTAGGTCGCACTAAAGGCCCATAAAACTTGGTCCAAGACCTAGGACTAGTTCTTTCTATCGAGACGAACCAACCTCTGCAAGATACTCGTCACCTTTTGTTTGAAACCTCTGCCATGCCATTGGTTTATTAGTGGAAAGGAATAGTAACTCTATGCTCAAACCCGTATTCTCTGGCTAAAGATCACCCATCTTGATTTACGAAGTGGATACCTCCATCTGATATCAGAACTTTTGGCACCTTCAACCTAGAAATGATATGACCTTTAACAAACTTACGAACAATCTTTTTTTCTATATTTCGGGTTGGGAAAGCCTTCACCCACCTTGATAGATAGTCAACTACCCATAAGATGTACTCGTGTCCTTGGTTGTTGGGAAAGGGACTCATAAAATCTATGCCCCATGCATCAAAGACAACACAAATGATCACATGATGCATGGGCATCTTTTCTCATTGAGTAAGTATCCCTCTCATCCTCACACAAATTGGGCACTACCGAGTAAAATCAATAGCGTCTCAGAATAGGACCAGACAATAGAATACACATTGGAGTACCTTGTGAGGGGTTCTCTTCCCCAAATGGTGTCCACAAACCTCAAGAGAATAACAATACATGAGGATACTTTGGTATCCTCCTAAGGAATACACCATCTCCAAACACAATCCGACCCTTCAAAGAAAAGGAACGGATTGTCCCAGTGGTATCCGCTCGAATCCAACTTAAGTTTGTCAATGTTGCTCCGACTCCAACCTTGGGGAACTTTCTTAGAGACAAGGAAGTTCATCAAGTTCGTACACTACAGGATTGAGTCAATAATACAAATTGACTTGTCTAGAAATGTCTCTCTAATATCCTCAAAATTAGGAGAATTCATAAGTTATGTTCAAGAAAGATGATGAGCCACAACATTCTTTACACTAGGATTATATTTTATCTCCCAATAAAACTCTTGGATTTGCATAATCCACCTAAGAAGACGCACCTTTACATCCTTCTAATTCATTAAATATCTAATGGTAATGTGATCAGTGTAGATTGTCACCATAGAGCCCATATGTGACCTGAACTTCTCAAAGGCCCATACTACAATGGGAACTTTTCGGACATGGTATAATTCTTCTGCGTAGGGTCTAATACTTTGCTCGTATAGTGGATCACAAACGGGATCCCTTCTCGTCTTTGTCCTAACACTACTCCTATAACGAAATTTGAAGCGTTAGTCATGATCTCAAAGGGAAGAGACTACTTAGGAGCTTGTAGGATAAGCGAGGCACAAATCTTCATATTCAAGAGCTCAAAGTCCTCAAAACACTTGTGATATACGACAAACTCTGTATCTTTCCGAAAGAGATCAGTCAGTGGGCAGGCAATCTACGAAAAATCCTTAATAAATCTCATATAAATCAAACATGTCCAAGAAATGACTGCACTGATTCACGTTGGTAGGTGGATCGAGTTTCTTGATTACCTCCATCTTGGTAGGGTCAACCTCCAGTCCCCTTTTGGAGATGACATGCCCCAACACAATACCCTTCGTCACCATAAAGTGACTCTCTTCTGAGGAGAGTACCTGACTCACTTCCCTACATTGCTTGAGGACTTGGTCCAAGTGCACTAAACATATATCAAAGGAATAACCATGAACTGAGAAGTCATCTAAGAACATTTCCAGGAAATCTCCTACCATCTAGGCAACTACGGCTATCATGGACTGATGAAAAGTGTCTGGGGCATTGTAGAGCCCAAATGGCATGCGCCAGAAAGTGTAAGTGTCGAATGGACAAGAGAATGTGGTCTTTTACTCGTCCTCAGTGGCTATGGCTAGCTGATGAGTCGCAAAATCGGCCCTTTAATAATGTGTTTTTAGTACTTCAATATGTCGTAGCAGTCGGGCCAATTCGGGCTCATCAAAAAGATCATCTCATTTAAACATTTATATGATAGATCGAAATGAGATTATCATAATTATTTTTTTTACTTGGTAAGATAACAAGGTCGAACTCAGGGACACGAGCCTCTCTCGTATTAATCGGATTTAAGTCTATTTGACTAAGTGTTGAGTTGAAACATATATAGGTCAAATTATGCAAAGACACAATAATGCATTAAAAATAAACATGCATTTTTTTTATTTTTATAATGCAAGTGAATGCCAGAAAATGCAATGCAAATATGCCCTTAATAAAAGTAATGAGATGAGCACACAAGGGATCAACTTCAGATTTTATCAAAAGAATAAACTTGATTTGAGCATATTAACAAGGCATAAGTTAATGATAAGGAACACATGACAAATACAAGAATACATAGAAATTCAAGTGTCCAAAATGCGAAACTTAATATGCCATTAAAAAGTACATCAAACAAGCTTTCAAATGAGACTGAAATCAACTGAAAAGGAAACATGATGCTCAAGTTATGCAACAACGAAGATAAGGGCATAAATGCAAGAAAACATGAAATGATAACTACAGAAAGGCCCCTGGGAAGGATTGAAATGAAAATAAAATAAGTATAAGGACCTTCCCTGAAAATAAACCATGCACGCGGGGGGGGGGCCTTTCTGCAAATTGAAAAAATTCGAAGGGCTTCTCTACAATTTTCCCTAGATAAGCACGTGCCAGGCACGTGCTATCTCGGCTCGGAAGGAGGCTCGGGATCGGCAGAGGCTCGATGGAGCTTCGGCTTGGCTTGGACGTAGGCTCAGGCTCGCTGCAGGCTCGGATGTGGTTCGGAGTAGACTCGGAAGATCCAAGCCTATGGCTCGGACACAGGCTCGGAGAAGGCTATAGCATCGCCACGTGGTTCATTGTGGACCACCCGATCCTGATGATCGGATGGCTACTGTGCTCTCAGGTGACACGACGTGGCCTGTTAGAGGCCGTTGGATCGAGATGATCCAAGGGCTGCTGAAGTCGACGACGCGGCTTCGTCTGGATCGTTGGATGGTCGCTAAGGGAGGACCATCCTACGGTCCTTGTGCCGTCTCCTCCACTGAAGGCTGGCGGCGGGTTTAGAGCTCCGGCGAAGGAGCTCTTCCTCCGCCGCTCCATACTAGGCATGGTGAAGCTCACCCGAAGCTCCTAAAGGGTTGTCGATGAAGCTGGAAGTGCGGGCGAGGTGCGTGACTATCTAGAGAAGACCTCCAGACCGCTGATGTCGAGAACGAGGGTGACGAAGATGGGTTCGGCGAGCTCTCCGGCCATTGAGTAGAGGATCGACCTACAATGTTATTGTGTACTCGAAGCGAAAAAGAGGTGCGTGCGTGAGTGGAATGTGAGCTCAGGGAGATGAAGAAGGCGAGAGCTCGAAGCCCCTCCGCCGTGGGAGGCAGAGGAGATGGGTCGGAGGTGGTTCAGGTGTGAAGGAATGGGGAAGCTGATTGGAGAGTGTCGCGTGAATGGGGGATGTATTGCGGAGCTCGAGATGGTGATAATGGAGGTCGAAAGCGAACGAAGCGACCTAGAACATCAAAGGAAATTAAGAAAAATACAGAGAAAGAAGAAGAAGCTTACCTGACGGCGGGCGGGCGATGTGGACTTTGCTTGAGCTCCGATAGGAGCTCGGCGTCTTCGCACGTGCAGGGCGGCCATAACAGCAAGCTCGGCGGGGCCTTAGCCACCGCAGCTCCGCCTTGATCAGCGGAGGGTCGACACCATGGAGGCTGGGTCGTCTTCGCTCAATCGTGCCGCCTCCCCCTGTCACAGGGAGGCGGAGGAGGGCTGGGCCCCCTCCCACGTAAAGGTGGACGGGTTGGAATGACGAGGGATGCGAGGTATTTTAAGGGGTGAGTGGCGGAGCTGGAAATGGTAGTCGTGGTATGCGAGGGTGTTATGGAGCGAGTGGACTCACGACGGAGATCGTGGGATGACTCGCGAGGTAGAGGGAAGAGTGGGGAAGATCGTGGAGTTTCCAGATGGTGGAGGTGGTGGCTGGATACTCGGGTAAAATAGAAAGGGCGGACGGTGTGCGTGAGCTGGATCGTGGGAGAGAGAGGGGGGTCAGAGGTTGACGACGACCTCTGACCATTGGATCTGGAGATCCAACGGTGGAGAGCTATGTGCGGAAGAATGGGTGTGATCAGATCGATGGCGAAGCGAACAAAGGGAGATGGGATAGGCCACGTGTCGTCTTGAGAGAGCGGCGCGAATGGATGACGATGATCTCTATTGAAGGCGATCGAAGGGCTGATATTTAAGTGATTTTAGACGGTGGAGATCAAGATCCCCTGTGCGTGATCGAATGGCTCAGCAGGCGACACGTGGCGAACTCTGTGCGCAACGCTAACGTGCGGTGGTGATCGAAGGGCGGGAGATGATCAGACGGTTGAGGAAAATGGGTGTGCGTGGAGAAGACTTAGCCGTTGGATCAAGAGATGATCCAACGACCCTGGTCAAGGGCGGATAGGACAAGGGGAGCCGGGCCACGTGGCGCCCCCAGAATGGGCCACGTGGCCCAATCAGATTATTGCGAACTTGATTTTGATTTTTGAAGGTTGAAATGGCCGAATTTGAGAAAACTCAAAACATGAAAGTTGTAGATCTTGATGAGATCTAAAAGTTTCATGCTGACCAAAAGTAGAGATGACATCAAACAAAGACCGAAAATATTTTTGAGGGTATTTTTTTAAGACTAAAATTACCACGAATTATCATTTGCCATTTTTTTGTGGTTTTTAATTTATTGAGGACTCTGATAATTACAGGATATTAACTGGGTTTTATTGACACTCAGCTTAAGCATGGGGGTTAATAATGAGAAATTATGATGATGAAATCGGATTTCATCACCCCCCTATACTTAAACTATGCTCGTCCTCGAGCATCAAAAAGAATGACTAAGTTGGATTAACCCCCTTGTGCATGTGAATACAGGATCCAATCTGCTCAAGTCGACTCAATTTTAGAGATCCAAAATTCTTGAGTTCAACCCAGCCTTAATCAAGAGGTACCCAATTCCTTTAATTCTCTAGACTCTCTCTGATGTACATATAATCTAAAGGATATGACATTTAGTGTTGACCGCAATTCTGAGAGTAGAGTCAAATCTTCAGCCAAAGTCTTGGTCTAAGAAATTCTCCTAAGGACCCAATCCTCAACACTAGGGAATAAATCAAATCCTGCATTCAGTCTACCGTCTCTTTATTTGTCAGACTTAGAAAATGTAGATGGCAGGCCAGTAATGGACGGTATGGGATTGTGTCATTTCTTCTCTTCCTCTCATTGGAACAAGGATTCTCTCTGGTGCCTTTTACGCAACACATTTTTTTTGGTGTTGATCAGTGCGTCCGTCAAGAGAAGTTGGAGCCGTCTGCACTTGTTTTCCTGGGAGTACATTGGGGTGTGTCTTTTTTGAGTACCTATCGTACCTTCGACACCCAGACTTGTAGCATTTACGATGCAGAGCCCTTTTTTTGGTGCAAGCCTGACTCCTGGTCCTAATAGCGGTGGTCCAAGTGGACACTTTGAAAGTTTTGGGAGCGCTCACCTTTGGTGGAAGCTCTTTGATATTTGACTTTGTGGAATGAGAGCTTTTCTTTGAATTTCATTGACTTGTATAATTTTTGACTAGGTCCACTGCTTTTACCAAGAGTTGGCGCACACTGATCAACATTTTTTTTATATATTTCACACCCAGACACTTAGGTCAATATCAAGAAATTAGTATAAGAACCAAGTTCTCATACTGGCTAAATTGCTGACACTCAGGTTTCCTGAAGCCTTCAAAGATTTTATCCCATCCTCCAGCATCATTAGATCAAATACAGACTCGAATCCCTCATCCCAATCCCTCAGGTGAAAAGTCAACTCATCTCAATCAAAACCACAGTCGTGCATGTGATGTGCTGATCATATTCTTTTTGTCTGAGACTAAGCATGGAATATAGCATGCAAATCTAGAGACCTAGGGGAATGTGGATGATTAAGTCTAAGACCCTGATGGCTAAGGCTGATTAACCGCAAATCTCAAATACCTCATAAATCAAGCTTCCTTGAACATTTCAGATCCTGGGTGAAAGTGTAAGTGTATAGGTTTAATCCAACTCCTTTATTCAAAAACATTTTTTTCTTTTTTTTTTTGAATTTTGCTCATTTTTATGGGTTTTAGTTTAAAGTTAAAACACATATTAGACTCAACTTTACTTGATAAAAGACTTTCAAAACCATGTTACACAAATAAAAGATTTCAAAACATTTTTCAAAAAGATTTTTCAAAACAAGAGAAACTCATTTTTCAAATCATTTTCGAAAATATTTTTTTCAAAATAGTGTAACATAGTATAGAAAAGCCGTGAAATCGTTCGAGTTCTCTTAGTCCAAAGAATTTTACTTTAGCCAAAAAGTTTTAAATTTTTCAAATTTTTCAAATTATATCTAAAGTAAGTAAATTGTATATACGGTATACCCCCCTATCCTTAAACGTTGCTATGTCCTCATAGCACTAGATGATACGAGCCCATAGGTCCATTTAAGTATATAGGAATATACGGGAACTAAGAGGGGCTCCCCCTATACTTAGGTTAGAAATAACCTAAGTATAAAGGTCAGGAAAGATGAGTAGAGAAATCAAAGACTCGGGTCCCCCCTATACTTAAGCTGAGATTAGCCTAAGTATAAAGATGGAATTTGATGTTGGGAGGGTCCCAAGGTGAACGAAGAAGAGGGATGTATATACAAGGGAGCGGATGAATCTTCAGAGATGAAATGGACGGACTAAGGTTTTGGTGTGTGTGTCACAACAGACATGGCTCAATCAAGCAAGCAAACCCTTAGTTTCACCAACTCACACATGAAACCAACCAAGGTTGGTTTATTATCTTGTCGGTTTTATTGGTGATGAAACATTTGATTTTTACGCAAATAAAAGATGTGAAGTGAAAATCATTGCGTAAGCAAGGGTATTGCTCTCCCAAAACCGAATTTTACTCCATTTTTGGTTAACTTGCAATTAACAGCCCCAAATTTTATTTTAAGTTATCACTGAATAAAGGTTAGCTCAAAAATCAAGAAATCATCATCTATCATTCATTCCCTTTTTCCATTAACCTAGGTGATAAAGCTAGGAAAAAGAAAGCCGAGAAAAGCCGTGTCTTCGATAAAAACCGCGATCTAGGCTAAGCAAGAAATCATTTAGTGATTTGGCGATAAATCTGTGACAAGCTGGGGCCGTTTTGAAAACCAAATTCAACATGCATGAAAGTCGAAAAAGCCACTCTTAATCATGCATCTATTAGCGGTGATTGATCTTCATTAATTTTAGCTAAGTGATGCGAGATTATGTGCGTATATAATTTAGTGTGTCCTTCCTACGAGCAAGCACGTAAAAGATATGGAAAATAGAAACCGCTCATAGAGCCGCGTGCCTGGTCCTAGGTCAACACTCAAGTGGGGATGATCCCCACACAACCACAATCGTTCGATTACATTCGCGAGTCTTCAATTGAAGACCGCTGTAAATGACGAATTATTACACGGAAAAAATGCAAGACACATTTTTTCTTTCTTCTCGACGTACTCCAAGTGTGCTTCTACGGCTCCACGCAGCGGGTCGTATCTTGCTCCTTGCCTCCTTGAACCATCAAGGGTCCTGCCATAGAAACCATGATTAGAGATCAATCGAAAAGAAAAAATTTTATAATGTGAAATAAATGAACAAAAATGACCTATAAAAAAGATACACTTACTTAAATAAACAAAAAAAATCAAAAAATAAAAGAAATGAGCCGTGTACCCGGCAACAGCACCATTTGATGAGTCGCAAAATCGGCCCTTTAATAATGTGTTTTTAGTACTTCAATATGTCGTAGTAGTCGGGCCAATTCGGGCTCATCAAAAAGATCATATCATTTAAACATTTATATGATAGATCAAAATGAGATGATCATAATTATTTTTTTTACTTGGTAAGATACCAAGGTCGAACTCAGGGACACGAGCCTCTCTCGTATTAATCGGATTTAAGTCTATTTGACTAAGTGTTGAGTTGAAACATATATAGGTCAAATTATGCAAAGACACAATAATGCATTAAAAATAAACATGCATTTTTTTATTTTTATAGTGCAAGTGAATGCCAGAAAATGCAATGCAAATATGCCCTCAATAAAAGTAATGAGCCGAGTACACAAGGGATCAACTTCAGACTTTATCAAACTAATAAACTTGATTTGAACATATTAACAAGGCATACGTTAATGATAAGGGACACATGACAAATACAAGAATACATAAAAATTCAAGTGTCCAAAATGCGAAACTTAATATGCCATTAAAAAGTACATTAAACAAGCTTTCAAATGAGAATGAAACCAACTGAAATGGAAACATGATCTCAAGTTATGCAACAACGAAGATAATGGCATAAATGCAAGAAAACATGAATGATAACTACAGAAAGGCCCCTGGGAAGGACTGAAATGAAAATAAAATAAGTATAAGGACCTTCCCTGAAAATAAACCATGCGCGCGGGGGCCTTTCTGCAAATTGAAGAAATTCGAAGGGCTTCTCTGTAATTTTCCCCAGATAAGCACGTGCCAGGTAATAAGGCTAAAAATCGAGTTTCGCGGCTTTCACTTTTTATTGAAGAAAGTAAGTAAACTGTCGGTTGTAGCAGAAAGCCGCGAAACAAGAAAAAACGATTCTTGAACCTATCAAACAATTATGGTTTTCCGAAGAAAAACCGTTCACTAAATATTTAACTAGGCAAGTGTTCCTAGGTCGAACTCAAGGAGGCAGAATAAATTCCCTAGATTCTTCTCTTCGTAATCTTATTTTCATTCTTCTCTTAGTCAAAGCACTTTTTTATTGATTTTTATTTTTATGATGTTTATTTGATTTTATTATTTTCAAATTTTTATTTAATTTTCAAAAAGGGATATTTTTCAAAAGATTTATTTATTATATAATAGGTGGATACGATATAGGTGATACTGTATAGTAGGGTGAACGAGGTTCGAGCCGCGAGCTCGAACTACACAAGAAATCAAAGCAAAATGAGGCGGCTTTCGATAAAATCAAAACACATAGAAAACTCGTAAAAAAGCCGCGAAACTTTGATACTAAGTAGCTGGGGTAGTTGTGTAACTACCCTCAAGAAATCGTCGAAATCCGAGGTCACAAGAAGAAGAAACAACCCCTACAGCCCAGGGGCATAAGCGCAAGAAAAACTATTTAAAAAGTTCGCAATTGGTCCTCAGGGACTGTTCTGAAGAAAAACTAAACAAAGTTTTACATTTAGGTCCCTGCGGAGGGATCTAAATGCAAATATACGAAACCTGGGGGGCAGAAATGAATTTCTGAAACCCGTTGGAATTAGTGTGCAAAATTTCCACCGCTTCGCAATCAACGACTATGATTAGATTTGGCTGGCGCGAATCGGAAGATCACGGGTGCGCCACGTGTCGCGCACCTGTGCTTCCCCTGTTCTTGGCCGGTTGAAAAAGCTCGCGATGGCTCGTCTTCTCCGATTTTTCCTGAGCGCACGGCGGAAGCTTTGGCTCTCCGGCGGGGCCAGAGGGGTGGCGCCTCCACCCCTCGAGCTCGCCCGTGGTAGGATCTTGGCGTTAGCTGCTTGGAGCGGTGGTGGAACGTCGATGAAGATGGCATCTCAACTCCCTGGAGGTCGATCTCTGTTCTGGCTATGGAGTTTTGAGGTGGATTCTGATGAATAAGGTTAGCTTCCAGATCCAAAGAGATGGCTCGCGACAAAGAAGTACCTGCAGACGAGAAGATGATATGCTCGATTCACGATGAATCGGCTCAAGGGTAAAGATCACGAGCTCCAAACATAGGAAAAAAAACAAGTTTCCAGAGGATATACCCAATACGTAAAGAAGGCGATGAAACGATGATCGATTTGAATGCAAAATGGGAATGAATCGCGATGGATTTCGAAAGGGCGTCTAAACCTAATGATTAATCTACTTAAATTGCGGATTAGCGTCGCTAATCGATGCACGCAAACCGAGAAGAAAAGCAAAAGAAATGGAGGAAGAGGTCTGGGGAAAGTCAAAGTTTATTACCTCGACAGCTGCTCGACGGCGACCAAAAACCGGAGCGAAATGCGGCGCTTGGGCGGCGATACAAGCCGGTACTCGGCCTTGGAACCTTCTCCGACGTGCCCTCCTCCTCGCGGACATCTCCACGGCGCTGTCACCGCCTTAGATCGACCGGAGCGAGGCTTTGAAGTAGAGGGATCGGACTCCTGGAACTGAAGTTCTGGGTAGTTAGGAAAGTTGTTTGGCTATGGCGGATTTGAAGGCCTTATATAGGAGAGAAACTTGGGCTCCAAGTCGAGATGAAGGGGTGACGATGGAGAGGGTAGTTGGGGGAAGAAGTTGGACGGATCAGATCGGTTGGAAGTCTCTAGAATCGCGCGGGATAATTGGTTGAAGTAGGCCAGTCGATCAGCCTGGGTGAACAGCTTCTTGGAGAAGAAGACTCCAGGTGCTGACACGTGTCAGCACCTGGTTTGTCCAGAGCTTTAAATTGCTTATAAATTAAATATAAATTAGTAAATTACGTTATTTTAAATAGGTATAAATACAAGAAAGTTAAATAAATTAAATTTCTAAATTATGGTATAAATACTTTTAATAAATAATAATTATTATGTAAAATATAAATTTTATATTAATAAATATGTATTTATAAATAGGTTTTAGATTTTTATTTAATAAATAAATAAGTGAAAATTAATTTTATATTTTCTTAATTATTAGGATATTAAATAAGGTCCATACGAATTTTTATAGATTTTTATGAATTAATTTTCATATTTTAATAAATTGAGTTAGTATCTATATAGGTCATTTATACCTATGTTTTGGGGTGTTTGATTTTATTAAAATAATAAATAGTCTCCAAAAATTATGAAATAAATTATAGTGAAACTACAAGATCATGAAATAAATTAAAAATTATAAAATTAAGAAAATGATAAATTATGTGTGTTACAGAAAATAAATAGCCCAGAAACCCCTTTGTCTTTTGGTCCCAAAACCGACTTTTTGCAAACGGACTCCGAATTCGATGAAACCACCTTTATTAATTAGAGAATATTATTTTATGAACTTTAAAGGTGAGTAGAGTGAAATTGGAGTCCGTATAAGGAAGTTATGATGTTCGGAAGTTGAGATTTTGATAATTTGCAGGCTGGGTTTCTTGGCATATATACAGAGTAATATTTTTAACTTATTTTTATATTTTTATATATATTTTTAGGAATAATTAGGAGAAGAGTTTGGTGAAAAATATGTCAATATGAAATAACTAAAATTCTTTGAATTTTTGTATTTATTTTATAAATAATGAAGGGTGTATTTGTGTGTGTTAAATTATTTTTCTTTGGTTTTCTTTCCTTATCTCCCCCTACTTATTAGTTTGTCGACCAATCCATGCTGACTTGGTCTCGGGTGTTAGGTTATAAATATATCTTACAACTATATTTATATTTAAGTCATATTGCATATATATACATATATTCAATCTGCCTTTTTCTTTATTTTCTGGTTCTTTATTTATTTACATGATTTTAGTAGTTAAAAGTGAATATTTACACATGAAGGGTGTTTTGTTAAAAGGTGAGAATTATTGAATATTTACATGTATTTGTTAAGGGTTTTAAGACAAAATGCGACAGAAAAGTTAATGAATCATGGATTCATCAACCCCCTATACTTAAACTTTGCTAGTCCCTTAGCAAACACTTATTTTGAAAAAGTAAGTGAAAAAGGAAGAAAGTTAGAATGAATTTGTTTTCCTAAACCAATTCATGAGAACAGACAAAGGACAGAGCTCGGTCGGGCCTGAAACCAACATTTTGTCGGAACCTTAACTAGGATTAGGATTTTA
This sequence comes from Ottelia alismoides, assembly GCA_037367405.1. Taxonomy (NCBI): domain Eukaryota; kingdom Viridiplantae; phylum Streptophyta; class Magnoliopsida; order Alismatales; family Hydrocharitaceae; genus Ottelia; species Ottelia alismoides. Next base: position 1,291,587 of record JAZKJV010009426.1, read on the forward strand.
TCCTCAACAGTCCTCAAGTTCCATAATCCTTACTCAAGATCACTTCATCGGCTAATTCGGACTCACTTATTCATATCGCAAACTCTATCATCCTTGAAGTCAATGTGTACAGTGTGTGAATTGATATAGCTCTTCCTGCTTAGACAACCGCAGAAACCTTCCATCCCGGCTATACACTCCTATGGCTTCCTCATCTCGCTACTCTTTCCTTGGGGAGGGAGGTATTCCCTTCTGAGTTCAGTTCTACTATGTCCACAATCGAATATAGGGAGAAGTTAGAAGAATGAGAAAAGAAGTGGAGTGCAACTAGTGTATACGCATCTCCTTGTGAAGCCCAACCGGTGTAGCTGAATCTCCACTAAGATGTGCAGGCATTTTTGGTGGAAGCTTGGACCATTGTGGTCTTATTTGGTGGAAGCTTGGACCATTGTGGTCTTATTTGGTGGCTTCTGCTTTGCTTTGACTTTGTAATTTGCTTGCACTGCCATGTTTTTGTGCCTCGACGGATATAGCATCTTTTTAGTCCGTCCCTTTTTTGAGGTCTTAGAAAAATAGTGTCAGCAGATCCTTCCCTCATCCGAAGCAACTATCGCAACCCCAATCTCTCCCGTCTTTAGACATCAATGCCGCAAAGATAAGGATAGAAACGCACTACCAAGGTGTACTGCCCTTCGGAACTCCATGCAAGTCGAGCTAAGTGCAGAGTGCATGTGTTCAAGATTGGTTCACTGGTGTAGAGTTATACGGATGACTCCAAATGGTCTACTTAAGCTCAGATGACTTGATTTCCCGAATATGGTCTTACGGAACCCAAAGATTTAAGTCAAAGACCTGAAGAGTCTAAATTCCAGTTCCTGATCAGGCTCCTTACAATGAACGTTAAAGGTCGTAATCAAGCTCCATCCTTTAGACTAGACTCAGTCCTTAGTTCCAGAAATCAAACTTATTCTGAAAAATGCGAATGCAAATGCAACGATGTTATTGTGAAGTATATTTTCTAGATTTTACTCATTTTTATGGATTTTATGAATTTTGTAATTTTTCTGAATTTTAGGACTTTGTATTTTTTATGGATTTTTATGAATTTTATAAACAAGATTTTATTCATGAATTTTACAAGATATATTTTATTTAGGTTAAGTATCTAATGTATTTTACAAATTTTATCTACAAAGTATTTTACAAGGATTGAATGGTTTTTACACATGTTTTAATAAATAGGATTATAACTAAGTATTATACAAATTTTAAGTACAAATTTTAAATACAAATTTTAATTACAAGTTTTAAACACAAGTGTTAATCATATTTTACTTATTTACAAGGATTTTATAAATAAAAGAGTGGATTTTAAATTAACCTGTACCCACTTTTTATGGTTTTTATAGATATAGAAAATACATAAAAGTACGAGTTATGGACGAAAGTATATATACAATATATACGCACCCCCCCCTATACATAGCTTGTGCTATGTCCTCACAGCGTCAAAAGAGAAAAACGAGGACATAACTCGTGCTAAGTAAAGCGGGTGAAAAAGGATATCGAGTCAAGTCAGTCAACCCCCCCTATACTTACGATCAGGTCATCGTAAGTATCACGAGAGAGCAAAAACGGGATGACTGAATAAAAAGAATAAATAACGAAAGTTCAAAAGGAAAGGAATACGAAATCATCGAAATCACTCGGTCCCCCCTATACTGAGGATAAGGCATCCTAAGTATAGAAAAGAGTGTAGCCAAAAATTGGGGACCAGTGATTTGTGAGAAAGAATGGCTATACAAAAGAATCAGTACAAAAAATAAAACGTAAATCAGTGGGCAATCGGTCCCCCCTATACTTAGGATCTGATTTCCTAAGCAAAGAAGAGGAGCAAAAACGGGGACGATTGTGGTCTACGAAGAATGTACAAGAGTTGTGAATCTCCAGAATGGCTCAAAAGAATTTGTACAGGAAAAAGTGAAGGAATGATCATGATTCCTGTACAAAATAGATCACTTCAGTACGGGCCAGATGATTAGTAGTTTCTACGAAGTGCTTCAGCATCTGCCCGTTAAGCACGAACGGTTCTGCACCAGGTGACACATCTGATATCGCAATACTGCCATTGTCGTGCACCGTTCTGACTATGTACGGTCCTTCCCACTTGCTTTTCAATTTGCCTGGAAAAATTCTCAACCCTGCATTGAACAACCAGACTTTCTGCCCAGGGACAAAGATCTTGTGCAGAATATGTCTGTCATGCCATTTCTTCACTTTGTCCTTATAGATGAGTGTGTTCTCGTATGCTTGATTTCGAATTTCTACCAGCTCATTCAGATCTATCTTTCTCTTGGCTCCTGCTTTCTGTTCATTCATCAGTATCTCTCGAATTACCCACTCAGATTTGTGCATGATCTCTACGGGCAAGTGGCACGGCTTTCCATAAACTAGCCTGAATGGTGAAGTACCTAAGGGAGTCTTATACGCAGTATGATATGCCCAAAGAACTTGATCTAGAAGAAGTGACCAGTTCTTCCTATCCGGTCGTACTAGTTTCTGGAGAATTGATTTCACCTCCCTATTTGAAACTTCAGCCATGCCATTCGTCTGTGGGTGGTAAGGAGAAGCTACTCTGTGATCGATGCTGTATTGTTTCACTAGCTTTTTTACCTCCTTATTAATAAAATGGCTACCCCCATCAGAGATAAGAATACGAGGGATCCCGAACCGCGAAATAATGTGTTCCCTTAGGAACTTGCAAACGGTCTTACTGTCTGCGGTTCGTGCGGGTATAGCCTCCACCCATCTGCTAACATAGTCTACAACAAGAAGAATGTACTCAAAGCCGCTGCTAGAAGGGAACGGTCCCATAAAATATATGCCCCATGCGTCAAATATCTCACAGATAATAACAGGTCGCATCGGCATTGCATCTCTAGCACTGACTGTCCCTAAAGCTTTCTGACAGTCTGGACAACTCTTCACGAATGTGCAAGCATCTCTGGTAAGAGTTGGCCACCATAATCCGCTCTGTAGTACCTTCTACGATGTCCACTTCCCTGAATGATGTCCTCCTGATTCTAGAGAATGACACAAAGTGAGGACACTATTATATTCCTCCTGAGGAATACATCGCCTGTAAACACAATCCGGTCCTTCTCGAAAAAGAAGCGGATCCTCCCAATGGTAGTATCGTGCCTCGGAAACTAGTTGCTCAACTCTGTTCTTCGGCCATCCCTGAGGACTTTTCTGTGTGACCAGAAAGTTCACTATGTCTGCATACCACGGAAGTTCTGTAACCGCAAAGATGCTCTCATCAGGAAATCTCCGTGCGATCTCTGGCGTGTACTCATCTGAAGGATGATCTGAGTGCAATCGGGAGAGGTGATCAGCTACTACATTCTTTACTCCAGGTTTATCCTTGATATCCAAATCGAATTTCTGAAGTAAAAGAATCCATCTAAGAAGGCGTGCCTTGGCATCTTTCTTTTCCATTAAAAATCTGATAGCTGAATGATCGGTGTATACGGTGATTTTCGAGCCAAGCAGATATGATCGAAACTTGTCTAGCGCAAACACTACTGCCAACATCTCCTTTTCTGTCACTGTGTAGTTTCTCTGAGCATCATCTAAGGTTTTACTGGCATAGTGAATAGCTACGGGAAGTCCATTCCTCCTCTGCCCTAATACAGCCCCGACTGCAAAATCTGATGCATCCGTCATGATCTCGAAGGGTAGAGACCAATCAGGCGGCTGTAGGACAGGCGTACTGATTATTTTATCTTTCAATGTGAGGAAGGCATTAAGACATTTATCATTTAAAACAAACTCGATGTCTTTGCCTAGCAATTCAGCTAACGGTCGGGCAATCTTGGAGAAGTCTTGGATAAACCGTCGGTAAAAGCCGACGTGCCCCAGATATGACCGTAACTGCTTGATGTTGGATGGTGGCTCGAGTTTCTTGATGACGTCCACCTTGGCAGGGTCAACCTCCATGCCTTGCTGGGAGATGACGTGCCCCAACACGATCCCGTGAGTAACCATAAAATGGATCTTTTCCAGGACAGAACGAGATCTACCTCACAACACTTTTTCAGAACCTGGTCTAGGTGCGCTAAACAATCGTCAAAGGACTCACCATAGACTGAAAAATCATCCTTAAAAACCTCTAGAGAAACACCGACCATGTCCGCAAAAATAGCAAGCATGCACCTCTGGAAGGTCGCAGGAGCGTTGCACAATCCAAAGGGCATCCATCGAAAGGCATACGTGCCGAACGGACATGTAAAGGTGGTTTTCTCCTGGTCTTCAGGAGCAATCGATACCTGGTTGTATCCGGAGTAACCGTCAAGGAAACAGAAGTACCCCTTTTCTGCCAACTGTTCTATAACATGGTCTATAAAAGGCAAAGGGAAGTGTCCTTCTTCGTCGCGGTGTTCAGCTTTCTGTAATCAACACATACTCGCCACGACGTGGTTACTTTCTTTGGAATCTCCTCTCCACTCTCGTTTTTCACCATCTGAATTCCCGACTTCTTCGGGACAACATGTAATGGGCTAACCCATTCGGAGTTGGAGATGGGATAAATGAACACTACGTCCCACCATTTCGTAATCTCTTTCTTGACAACTTCTCGTAAAACCGGATTCAGCCTACGCTGAAACTCTCTGGAGGGTTTGCTGCCATGATCGAGATAGATATGATGTGAACACAAAGCAGGATTAATCCCGCGGAGATCGGATACAGTCCACCCAATGGCCTTGCAGTTTCTTTCTAGAATCTCCATCAGACGAGATTCTTGATCATCGGTCAAAGTTGAGCTGATAATGACCGGAAACCGTTGATGTGGACCCGCAAGGAAGGCATATTTCATGTTTGCTGGCAAAGTTTTAAGTTCTGGAAAGGTAGTATATGTATCTACCGAAACATCATCTGTAATTATATGGGGATCTGTGTCGGCTGTGGATTTGTCGGCATTCTGATTATCCACCATCTCAATGTGCTATAGAGTCGGACTACAGAAGATGTTCAAGACATCATCCGACTCCTCAAAATGATCAGAAGAGAATAAGTCAGCTAGATAGAATTCTGATTCATCTGAGACGGAGGAATTGTGTAGAATTTCTGAATCTGAAAGATCTGCATTGATTTCATTAGAAGTTTGATCTCTTTGCTCATCATCATCCAGACTAAAATATAAGGTCCCATCGGAAGAATTACCTCCTGCGGTCTCGGACCCGTCCTCTGTCAAACATTCTTGGGTCTCTACCTGATACCTTTCGAGGTCGTCGAGACGGACCTCATCCATGTAATCACAGGAGGCTAAAGAACTCAGAAAATCCGAAGATGCATCACTGAAAATGTTTGATCTCTCGCCATCTCTATATGTACCTTTTCGCCCTCGGCGCGAAAAGATACCTTCCCTGTATCATAATCAAAGAGGGCCTTTGCGGTCTCTAGAAAAGGCCTCCCGACAATGATCGGGGTAAGGTGTAACTGTGCAGGGCAATTCATATCTAGGACCGTAAAATCCACTAGAAACTGCAGACCCTGCACGGTCACGATAACGTTCCTAAGTATACCCTTGGGTCTCTTTACGGATCTATTAGCAAACTGAAGGATCGCGCGGGATTTTTAAAGAGGACCTAACTCGAGCTTCTCGAGTAAGGAAGCAGGTATCAGATTGATCGAGGAACCGTTATCTAATAGAGTGCGATCGAACTCGGCTTTTGCGATCTCGCATCTGACATAATGTGCACCTGAGTCTTTCTTCTTCTTCGGTAGCTTATTCTGTATCGCACATGATGTAGCCTTAGTCAGAACATGTTTTTCTGTTCGGGATCTCTTTTTCCTACGCGTGGTGCATCTGTTCTTCAATTGATTCTTGAGCGTAGGAAATTGATATAAGGCATCATGTAGAGGGATCTTCAGAAAGATGTGATCTTTGAGTAACTTTTCGATCTGTGGAGATTCAGGAATATTTTTGATCTTTTTCTTTCCTTTTCCAAATAAAGCATCGGGAAAAGGAATAAAGTCAGGATTCAGAAAATCAGAAGTTTTTTTCAACTCAGAATCAGCATTTACATCGAGAGTCTCGGAATTATATATAAAACTCTCTAAAACAGGGGAAGAAATGTTTTTGTCCGGGCTCTCTGCCTGATCTGACATGATATCATCGTCTGAGTCGCCAGTATCCATATCTGATGAGTTGGCATTGCTCCCATCTCTTAATTATGTGTCCTCATCCTCTTGCGGTTTCTCCTCCTCGGTATTTGGATCATGCTCGTGCTCCTCTGGAGCCCTCTCCTCCTCTCCAGTAGGTGTTTGCGGTGATCTACCGCTCCTGAGACGAATGAAGTTAGATAAAAATTCAGGAAACGAGATCTTACCTGTAGGATCTACCTGATCTGGATGCCTCCTCTTGTTATTCGGGTTCATCTGAGGTTGGGATGGGAGAGTGGTCTTCGGCACGGTTAACTCGTCCAGACGACGGTTAACCTGCTCCATCTCTGTCTTGTGCGCGATCTGGAGCGTACTCAGCATATCCATGATCTGGTTGAGCGCCTGGGCCTGTGAAGACATCTTCGGTTCGGTGTGGTGGCCCTGGCTTGCTCCTCTCTCCTGCCTTGGCGTGAAATGCTGAGAAGTGGAAGGCTGGGAGTAACACTGAGGTGTGGAGGAAGACTGTTGTGGCTGTTGAAAAGAATAATTCGGTGAAAACTGGGCAGGGTGCTGATATGAAGGCTGCGGTCTCTGATGGTAGACATTCGGATGAGACTGCTGCTGCGTGAAGCTCTAGCGGTGCTGAAATTGCGGACGTCCATGCTGCGGATGACCGTACGGCTGCTGCGGCTGCTGGATCGGTATACTCGGCTGCTGCATCGGAGTATACCAAATCCCGTTGATCTCGAAAGTGGATTGCGGCTCCACCTCCATCTCTGCGGTACTGGTAATCTGGCCGGGATTGGCATGAGACTGATCCTGATGCCAATCGAGCTGCGGAATCTCGGACTCGCTCTGGATGTAATGGATCTGACGGGTGGGTGGAGCGGGTGCAATCCTCCGTGCTGGTTGCGCATTCGAAGAAGTCTGGCTCTGTTGGTACTGGATCTGAAGTTCAGCGACCTTCTTCGATAGATCACTCAGCTGCTGAGGTAGAGATGAGAGTTTCTCCAACTCTCGCATCGGATGTAGGTCTTGGACCTGCTTGTGAATCACATCCACCAACGTCAATTTCTCGCTAATGAAGCCCATGTTGGTGTTGGATTTAGAGTCCGAGATGTTTGCCACCTTGTGATGTTCTCGGTGATGTGGTGGCTGTGAGGCTTTCTGAAATGCCCGAGTAGAGTCTACAACTGTTGAGTTCTCGACCAGCCCTTCGAAGATGGCCCAGACTGACTCGGCATCCTTGTTCAAGTAACTGCCGCCACATGTTGCACTGACTAGCCCCTGAACTTCCGGCTGGAGTCCTCCGAAGTAATTCTGTACGAGCACCTTCATCGGGATCTCATGATGCGGGCATCTCTCCGTCGGGTCCTTGAATCGATCCCATGCCTCATGGAATGATTCGTGCGGCAGTTGCGTAAAGTTGGAGATCTGGCTCCTCATCATGTTCGTCCTTCCTAGAGGAAAATATTTACGCAGGAAGGTGGACTTCAGGTCCTCCCATGTGGAGATTTCTCTCCCCAAATGACTCAGCCAATAAAGGGCCTTATCGGCTAAGGCAAAGGGGAAAGCCTTGAGGCGTACGGCCTCCTGCGTTACTCCTCGATAACAAGCCATTCCGCAGATCATCTCAAACTGTTGTAAAAACGTGAACGGTTCCTCTGCGGCATTCCCATAGTACTTGGGAAGCAAAGAGATGAAGGACGGTCGGAGTTCGTATGGCCCTTGATTCGGCGGTAGCTGAATCCAATGGTGGAGCGTTCTTGCGCCCGGGTCATACTCGTCCCGTAAAGTAGCGGGAACGGCAGGCGGTAACTAGTTCCCGGCCCCTGCTCGTAGCGCGGCTATTTGCCCTTGTAATTCCGTCTGAACTCGGAATTGTTCTCGAATTTGTAGATTCATCTGCTGAAGTGTATCGAGAATCCCAGTAGTAATATCTGCAGCTTCTGAGCTTCCGTCATCTTGCTCCTCGGCTGCTGCCCTCTCTTCTGTTGCTGGTGCTTTACCGCAAGCCATCGGCTTCGAGTCGTCTGGAAAAGAGAAGCTCTCGTAAGCACTCAGTGATAGTTCAACTGGAGATGATTTATTGAGACAAGAGTCTGTCTCAATTTTCTGGCCAGGAGGTGAGGGAGTCTGGGTCTGACTCGCCTCGAGATCTGATAGGACCGGCTCGGAAAGAGAGTCATCCCGAGCCTGTGAAGACATACGTTCCACGGTGGACAGTTGAAAGCTCACAGAGTTTGAGCCGAAAAGCCGTCGAGACGTCATATTTCGATGTCAAGAGAAAAGTCAGGAGAGCACGTGTACGATTCAAGAGAGAGAGAAATGCGAAAGCCGCGGAAACTCACGCCCCGCAAGCAAACACAAAGCAAACCCCGTTTTCACCAACTCAACCCTGATGAAGACCGTAAGAGTTCGGTCTTTTATCTTTTCGGTTTTAGGGTTGTAATTAGCAAACAAATTTTTGCGATTTATCGTGCGCTGTGCGAGCTTATAGGTGCCCGATTTATTTCCCGCGATAGTGTCCCGAGTCCTTACAGAGGATCACTTGTTTGCAGACAGTATGGAGGCAAGTACGGACCGTTTCCGGCTACCCGTGTTGCTTGGGGACGGTGCTTTACGCGATGTCCTCTAAATCCCCCACTCTGCTAAGTATTCTCGGACCGTTGCCGACTACCCGAGCTTCCTCACTGACAAAACATTGATCAGGTGTATGGACTAAGTAGTATTTTGAAAAATATCGGTTCTTAGATTAAGTGTCGTCTCTCGCTTGCGCACTCTAAGAAATGTGCGGGGGTTACTCTCCCAAATCACTTGAGTCGATTTACGGTTTTTAGTCAGATAGATTTAGTAGTCCCGATTTTAGTTTTGCGATTTTTATGGGTTTTTTTCAGAAAACGTCTATATTTTTTTCTTTTTGTTTAAAAACCCTTAAGCAAGCACCTAGGTTGCAAGTCCTAGAACTAGCTACGCGGCACAAGCAGATAGAGTTAAAAAAACCTAAACAAGCATCTATAAAAACCGCGGAAAACCGATGAGCGATAAAAGCCGCGGTGGTGCCCTGATCCCTGGATACACGTTATCCGGCGAATCAGACCCCGAAGAAAATGGGGGGGGGTTTGTTTATTGTCTATTACAACTCTCTCCCTTTCTCTCTCTTTTACAAACAAAAGTATATTAACTACTCTGCTCCTCTGCAGTCGACTTGTGAAGAAGAAGCCGACCTCTACTCTTTCAACTGGCTCGGCTTCCGAAGAAGCCGGTTGATTCTGCAGGCCCTGCAAAGATGGTTAGCAAAGAAAAGCCGATCGAGAAAATCGAGAAAGCCGTAAGAAGACGAAAAAGCAAAACACGAAAAAGCCGTACGAAAAACCGTACGAACAACGAAACAAAGAGAAGAGAAAAAATAAAATCACGAAGAAATGAAAAATCAAAAAGAATCTAACGCCTCCCCGGCAACGGCGCCATTTTGATAAGGCTAAAAATCGAGTTTCGCGGCTTTCACTTTTTATTGAAGAAAGTAAGTAAACTGTCGGTTGTAGCAGAAAGCTGCGTAACAAGAAAAAAGGATCCTTGAACCTATCAAACAATTACGGTTTTCCGAAGAAAAACCGTTCACTAAATATTTAACCAGGCAAGTGTTCCTGGGTCGAACTCAAGGAGGCAGAATAAATTCCATAAATTCTTCTCTTCGTAATCTTATTTTAATTCTTCTCTTAATCAAAGCACTTTTTTATTGATTTTTATTTTTATGATGTTTATTTGATTTTATTATTTTCAAATTTTTATTTAATTTTCAAAAAGGGATATTTTTCAAAAGTTTTATTTATTATATAATAGGTGGATACGATATAGGTGATACTATATAGTAGGGTGAACGAGGTTCGAGCCGCGAGCTCGAACTACACAAGAAATCAAAGCAAAACAAGGCGGCTTTCGATAAAATCAAAACACAAAGAAAACTCATCAAAAAGCCACGAAAATTTGATACAAAGTAGCTGGGGTAGTTGTGTAACTACCCTCAAGAAATCGTCGAAATCCGAGGTCACAAGAAGAAGAAACAACCCCTATAGCCCAGGGGCATAAGCGCAAGAAAAACTATTTAAAATGTTCGCAATTTGGTCCTCAGGGAATGTTCTGAAGAAAAACTAAACAAAGTTTTACATTTAGGTCCCTAGGGAGGGATCTAAATGCAAATATACGAAACCTCGGGGGCGGAAATGAATTTCTGAAACCCGCTAGAATTAGTGTGCAAAATTTCCACCTCTTCGCAATCAACGACTGTGATTAGATTTGGCTGGCGCGAATCGGAAGATCACGGGTACGCCACGTGTCGCGCACCTGTGCTTCCCCTGTTCTTGGCCGGTTGAAACAACTCGTGATGGCTCGTCTTCTCCGATTTTTCCTGAGCGCACGGCGGAAGCTTTGGCTCTCCGGTTGGGCCAGAGGGGTGGCGCCTCCACCCCTCGAGCTCGCCCGAGGTAGGATCTTGGCGTTAGCTGCTCGGAGCGGTGGTGGAACGTCGATGAAGATGGCGTCTCAACTCCCTGGAGGTCGATCTCTATTCTGGCTATGGAGTTTTGAGGTGGATTCTGATGAAGAAGGTTAGCTTCCAGATCCAAAGAGACGGCTCGCGACAAAGAAGTACCTACAGACGAGAAGATGATATGCTCGATTCACGATGAATCGGCTCAAGAGTAAAGATCACGAGCTCCAAACATAGGAAAAAAAACAAGTTTCCAGAGGATATACCCAATACGTAAAGAAGGCGATGAAACGATGATCGATTTGAATGCAAAATGGGAATGAATCGCGATGGATTTCGAAAGGGCGTCTAAACCAAATGATTAATCTACCTAAATCGCGGATTAGCGTCGCTAATCGATGCACGCAAACCGAGAAGAAAATCAAAAGAAATGGAGGAAGAGGTCTGGGGAAAGTCAAAGTTTATTACCTCGACGGCTGCTCGACGGCGACAAAAAATCGGAGCGAAACGCGGCGCTTGGGCGGCGATACAAGGTGGTGCTCGGCCTTGGAACCTTCTCCGACGTGCCCTCCTCCTCGCGGACGTCTCCACAGCGCTGTCACCGCCTTAGATCGACCGAAGCGAGGCTTTGAAGTAGAGGGATCGGACTCCTGGAACTGAAGTTCTGGGTAGTTAGGAAAGTTGTTTGGCTATGGCGGACTTGAAGGCCTTATATAGGAGAGAAACTTGGGCTCCAAGTCGAGATGAAGGGGTGACGATGGAGAGGGTAGTTGGGGGAAGAAGTTGGACGGATCAGATCGGTTGGAAGTCTCTAGAATCACGCGGGATAATTGGTTGAAGTAGGCCAGTCGATCAGCCTGGGTGAACAGCTACTTGGAGAAGAAGACTCCAGGTGCTGACACGTGTCAGCACCTGGTTGTCCAGAGCTTTAAATTGCTTATAAATTAAATATAAATTAGTAAATTACGTTATTTTAAATAAGTATAAATACAAGAAAGTTAAATAAATTAATTTTCTAAATTATGGTATAAATACTTTTAATAAATAGTAATTATTATGTAAAATATAAATTTTATATTAATAAATATGTATTTATAAATAGGTTTTAGATTTTTATATAATAAATAAATAAGTGAAAATTATTTTATATTTTCTTAATTATTAGGATATTAATAAAGGTTCATATGAATTTTTATAGATTTTTATGAATTAATTTTCATATTTTAATAAATAGAGTTAGTATCTATATAGGTCATTTATACCTATGTTTTGGGGTGTTTGATTTTATTAAAATAATAAATAGTCTCCAAAAATTATGAAATAAATTATAGTGAAACTACAAGATCATAAAATAAATTAAAAATTATAAAATTAAGAAAATGATAAATAATGTGTGTTACAGAAAATAAATAGCCCAGAAACCCCTTTATCTTTTGGTCCCAAAACCGACTTTTTGCAAACGGACTCCAAATTCGATGAAACTACCTTTATTAATTAGAGAATATTATTTTATGAACTTCAAAGGTGAGTAGAGTGAAATTGGAGTTCGTATAAGGAAGTTATGATGTTCGGAAGTTGAGATTTTGATAATTTGCAGGATGGGTTTCTTGGCATATATACAGGGAAATATTTTTAACTTATTTTTAATTTTTTATATATATTTTTAGGAATAATTAGGAGAAGTGTTTGGTGAAAAATATGTTAATATGAAATAATTAAAATTCTTGAAAGTTTTGTAGTTATTTTATAAATTATGAAGGGTGTATTTGTGTGTGTTAAATTATTTTTCTTTGGTTTTCTTTCCTTATCTCCCCCTACTTATTGGTTTGACGACCAATCCATGCTGACTTGGTCTCGGGGGTTAGGTTATAAATATATCTTACAGCTATATTTATATTTAAGTCATATTGCATATATATATACATATATTCAATCTGCCTTTTTCTTTATTTTCTGGTTCTTTATTTATTTACATGATTTTAGTGGTTAAAAGTGAATATTTACACATGAAGGGTGTTTTGTTAAAAGATGAGAATTAATGAATATTTACATGTATTTGTTAAGGGTTTTAAGACAAAATGCGACAGAAAAGTTAATGAATCATGGATTCATCACCAGGCACGTGCTATCTAGGCTCGAGAGGAGGCTCGGGATCGGCAGAGGCTCGATGGAGCTTCAGCTTGGCTTGGACGTAGGCTCGGGCTCACTGCAGGCTCGGATGTGGTTCGGAGTAGACTCGGAAGATCCAAGCCTATCGCTCGGACACTCAGGCTCGGAGAAGGCTATAGCGTCGCCACGTGGTTCATTGTGGACCACTCGATCCTGATGATCAGATGGCTACTATGCACTCAGGTTACACGACGTGGCCTGTTGGAGGCCGTTGGATCGAGATGATCCAAGGGCTGCTGAAGTCGATGACGCGGCTTCGTCTGGATCGTTGGATGGTCGTTGAGGGAGGACCATCCGACGATCCCTGTGTTGTCTCCTCCACCGAAGGCAGGCGGCGGGATCAGAGCTCCGGCGAAGGAGCTCTTCCTCCGCCACTCCATACTAGGCATGGTGAAGCTCGCCCCAAGCTCCTGAAGGGTTGTCAATGAAGCTGGAAGCGCGGGCGAGGTGCGGGACTATCTAGGGAAGACCTTCGGACCGCTGATGTCGAGAACGAGGGTGACGAAGATGATTCCGGTGAGCTCTCCGGCCATTGAGTAGAGGATCGACCTGCAGCGTTAATGTGTACTCGAAGCGAAAAAGAGGTGCGTGCATGAGTGGAATGTGAGCTCGGGGAGATGAAGAAGGTAGGGAGCTCGAAGCCCCTCCGCCGTGGGAGGCGGAGGAGATGGGTCGGAGGTGGTTCAGGTGTGAAGGAAGGGGGAAGCTGATTGGAGAGTGTCACGTGAATGGGGGATATATTGCGAAGCTCGAGATGGTGATAATGGAGGTCGAAAGCGAACGAAGCGGCCTAGAACATCAAAGGAAATTAAGAAAAAATACAGAGAAAGAAGAAGAAGCGTACCTGACGGCGAGCGGGCGATGTGGCCTTTGCTTGAGCTCCGAGAGGAGCTCGGGGTCTTTGCACGTGCTGGGCGGCCATCCCAGCGAGCTCGGCGGGGCCTTAGCCACCGCAGCTCTGCCTTGATCAGCGGTGGGTTGACACCGGGGAGGCTCGGTCGTCTTCGCTCAATCGCGTTGCCTCCCCCTGTCACAGAGAGGCGGAGGAGGGCTGGGCCCCCTCCCACGTAAAGGTGGACGGGTTGGAATGACGGGGGATGCGAGGTATTTGAAGGGGCGAGTGGCGGAGCTGGAAATGGTAGTCGTGGTTTGCGAGGGTGTTATGGAGCGAGTGGACTCACGACGGAGATCGTGGGATGACTCGCGAGGTAGAGGGAAGAGTGGGGAAGACCATGGGGTTTCCAGATGGTGGAGGTGGTGGTTGGATACTCGGGTAAAATAGAAAGGGCGGACGGTATGCGCGAGCTGGAACGTGGGAGAGAGAGGGGGTCAGAGGTTGACAATGACCTCTGACCGTTGGATCAGGAGATCCAACGGTGGAGAGCTATGCGCAGAAGAACGGGTGTGATCAGAGCGATGGCAAAGCGAACGAAGATAGATGGGATAGGCCACGTGTCGTCTTGAGAGAGCGACACGAATGGATGGCGATGATCTCTATTGAAGGCGATAGAAGGGCTGATATTTAAGTGATTGTAGACGGTGGAGATCAAGATCCCCTGTGCGTGATCGAATGGCTCAACAGGTGACACGTGGCGAACTCTGTGCACAGCGCTAACGTGCGGTGGTGATCGAAGGGTGGGAGGTGATCAGACGGTTGAGGAAAATGGGTGTGCGTGGAGAAGACTTAGCCGTTGGATCAAGAGATGATCCAACGGCCCTGGTCAAGGGCGGATAGGACAAGGGGAGCCGGGCCACGTGGCGCCCCCAGAATGGGCCACGTGGCCCAATCAGATTATTGCGAATTTGATTTTGATTTTTGAAGGTTGAAATGGCCGAATTTGAGAAAACTCAAAACATGAAAGTTGTAGATCTTGATGAGATCTAAAAGTTTCATGTTGTCCAAAACTGGAGATGACATCAAACAAAGACCCATAATATTTTTGAGGGTATTTTTTTAAGACTAAAAATACGACGAATTATTATTTGCCATTTTTTGTGGTTTTTAATTTATTGAGGACTCTGATAATTACAGGACATTAACTGGGTTTTATTGACACTCAGCTTAAGCAAGGGGGTTAATAATGAGAAATTATGATGATGAAATCGGGTTTCATCACCCCGCCTATACTTAAACTATGCTTGTCCTCGAGCATCAAAAAGAATGACTAAGTTGGATTAACCCCCTTGTGCATGTGAATACAGGATCCAATCTGCTGAAGTCGACTCAATTTTAGAGATCCAAAATTCTTCTGTTCAACCCAGCCTTAATCAAGAGGTACCCAATTCCTCTAATTCTCTAGACTCTCTCTGATGTACATATAATCTAAAGGATATGACATTTAGTGTTGACCACAATTCTGAGAGTAGAGTCAAATCTTCACCCAAAGTCTTGGTCCAAGAAATTCTCCTAAGGACCCAATCCTCAACACTAGGGATTAAATCAAATCCTGCATTCAGTCTACCGTCTCTTTAGTTGTCAGACTTAGAAAATGTAGATGGCAGGCAAGTAATGGATGGTATGGGATTGTGTCATTTCTTCTCTCCCTCTCATTGGAACAAGGATTCTCTCTAGTGCCTTTTACGCAACACATTTTTTTTGGTGTTGATCAGTGCGTCCGTCAAGAGAAGTTGGAGCCGTATGCACTTGTTTTCCTGGGAGTACACCGGGGTGTATCTTTTTTGAGTACCTATTGTACCTTCGACACCCAGACTTGTAGCATTTACGATGCAGAGCCCTTTTTTTGATGCAAGCCCGACTCCTGGTCCTAATAACGGTGGTCCAAGTGGACACTTTGAAAAGTTTGGAAGCGCCCGCCTTTGGTGGAAGCTGTTTGATATTTGACTTTGTGGAATGAGAGCTTTTCTTTGAATTTCATTGACTTGTATAATTTTTTACTTGCTCCACTGCTTTTACCAAGAGTTGGCGCACACTGATCAACATTTTTTTTATATATTTCACACCCAGGCACTTAGGTCAATATCAAGAGATTAGTATAAGAACCAAGTTCTCATACTGGCTAAATTGCTGACACTCAGGTTTCCTGAAGCCTTCAAAGATTTTATCCCATCCTCGAGCATCATTAGATCAAATCCAGACTCGAATCCCTCATCCCAATCCCTCAGGTGAAAAGTCAACTCATCTCAATCAAAACCGCAGTCGTGCATATGATGTGCTGATCATATTCTTTTTGTCTGAGACTAAGCATGGAATATAGCATGCAAATCTAGAGACCTTGGGGAATGTGGATGATTAAGTCTAAGACCCTGATGGCTAAGGTTGGTTAACCGCAAATCTCAAAGACCTCATAAATCAAGCTTCCTTGAACATTTCAGATCCTGGGTGAGAGTGCAAGTGTAGAGGTTTAATCCAACTCCTTTATTCAAAAACATTTTTTTCTTTTTTTTTGAATTTTGCTCATTTTTATGGGTTTTAGTTTAATGTTAAAACACATATTAGACTCAATTTTCCTTGATAAAAGACTTTCAAAACCATGTCACACAAATAAAAGATTTTCAAAATATTTTTCAAAAAGATTTTTCAAAACAAGAGAAACTCATTTTTCAAATCGTTTTCGAAAATATTTTTATCAAAATAGTGTAACATAGTATAGAAAAGCCGTAAATCATTTGAGTTATCTTAGTCCAAAGAATTTTACTTTAGCCAAAAAGTTTTAAATTTATAAAATTTTTCAAATTATAGCTAATGTAAGTAAATTGTATATACGGTATACCCCACTATCCTTAAACGTTGCTATGTCCTCATAGCACTAGATGATACGAGTCCATAGGTCCATTTAAGTATATAGGAATATACGGGAACTAAGAGGGGCTCCCCCTATACTTATGTTAGAAATAACCTAAGTATAAAGGTCAGGAAAGATGAGTAGAGAAATCACAGAGACTCGGGTCCCCCCTATACTTAGGCTGAGATTAGCCTAAGTATAAAGATGGAATTTGATGTTGGGAGGGTCCCACGGTGAATGAAGAAGAGGGATGGATATACAAGGGAGCGGATGAATCTTCGGAGATGAAATGGAGGGACTAAGGTTTTGGGGTGTGTGTCACAACCGACATGGCTCAATCAAGCAAGCAAACCCTTAGTTTCACCAACTCACACATGAAACCAACCAAGGTTGGTTTATTATCTTGTCGGTTTTATTGGTGATAAATTTGATTTTTACGCAAAGAAAAGATGTGAAGTGAAAATCATTGCGTAAGCGAGGGTATTGCTCTCCCAAAACCGAATTTTACTCCATTTTTGGTTAACTTGCAATTAACAGCCCCAAATTTTATTTTAAGTTATCACTGAATTAAGGTTTGCCCAAAAATCAAGAAATCATCGTCTATCGTTCATTCCCTTTTTCCATTAACCTAGGTGATAAAGCTAGGAAAAAGAAAGCCGAGAAAAGTCGTGTATTCGATAAAAACCGCGATCTAGGCTAAGTAAGAAATCATGCAGTGATTTAACGATAAATCTGTGACAAGCTGGGGCCGTTTTGAAAACCAAATTCAACATGTATGCAAGTCGAAAAAGCTGCACCTAATCATGCATCTATTAACGGTGATTGATCTTCATTAATTTTAGCTAAGTGATGCGAGATTATGTGCGTATCTAATTTAGTGTGTCCTACCTACGAGCAAGCACGTAAAAGATATGGAAAATAGAAACCGCTCACAGAGCCACGTGCCTGGTCCTAGGTCGACACTCAAGTGGGGATGATCCCCACACAACCACAATCATTCGATTACATTCGCGAGTCTTCAATCGAAGACCGCTGTAAACGATGAATTATTACATGGAAAAAATGCAAGACACATTTTTTTTCTTTCTTCTCGACGTACTCCAAGTGTGCTTCTGTGGCTCCTCACAGCGGGTCGCATCTTGCTCCTCGCCTCCTTGAACCATCAAGGGCCCTGCCACAGAAACCATGATTAGAGATCAATCGAAAAGAAAAAATTTTATAATGTGAAATAAATGAACAAAAATGACCTATAAAAAAGATACACTTACTTAAATAAACAAAAAAATCCAAAAAAATAAAAGAAATGAGCCGTGTACCCGGCAACGGAGCCATTTGATGAGTCGCAAAATCGGCCCTTTAGTAATGTGTTTTTAGTACTTCAATATGTCGTAGCAGTCGGGCCAATTCAGGCTCATCAAAAAGATCATCTCATTTAAACATTTATATGATAGATCGAAATGAGATGATCATAATTATTTTTTTTACTTGGTAAGATACCAAGGTCGAACTCAGGGACACGAGCCTCTCTCGTATTAATCGGATTTAAGTCTATCTGACTAAGTGTTGAGTTGAAACATATGTAGGTCAAATTATGCAAAGACATAATAATGCATTAAAAATAAACATGCATTTTTTTTATTTTTATAATGCAAGTGAATGCAAGAAAATGCAATGCAAATATGCCCTCAATAAAAGTAATGAGCCGAGTACGCAAGGGATCAACTTCAGATTTTATCAAAATAATAAACTTGATTTGAGCATATTAACAAGGCATAAGTTAATGATAAGGAACACATGACAAATACAAGAATACATAAAACTTCAAGTGTCCAAAATGCGAAACTTAATATGCCATTAAAAAGTACATCAAACAAGCTTTCAAATGAGACTGAAATCAACTGAAACGAAAACATGATGCTCATGTTATGCAACAACGAAGATAAGGGCATAAATGAAAGAAAACATGAAATGATAACTACAGAAAGGCCCCTGGGAAGGACTGAAATGAAAATGAAATAAGTATAAGGACCTTCCTTGAAAATAAACCATTCGCGCGGGGGCCTTTCTACAAATTGAAGAAATTCGAAGGGCTTCTCTGCAATTTTCCCCAGATAAGCACATGCCAGGCACGTGCTATTTAGGCTCGGAAGGAGGCTCGGGATCGGCAGAGGCTCGATGGAGCTTCGGCTTGGCTTGGACGTAGGCTCGGGCTTGCTCAGGCTCGGATGTGGTTCGGAGTAAACTTGGAAGATCCAAGCCTATGGCTCGGACACTCAGGCTCGGCGAAGGCTATAGCGTCGCCACATGGTTCATTGTAGACCACCCGATC
Organism: Ottelia alismoides; assembly: GCA_037367405.1. NCBI lineage: Eukaryota > Viridiplantae > Streptophyta > Magnoliopsida > Alismatales > Hydrocharitaceae > Ottelia > Ottelia alismoides. The sequence goes on from JAZKJV010009426.1 coordinate 1,310,461, forward strand.
CTGATGATCGGATGGCTACTGTGCACTCAGGTGACATGACGTGGCATGTTGGAGGTCGTTGGATCGAGATGTTTCAAGGGCTGCTGAAGTCGACGACGCGGCTTCGTCTGGACCGTTGGATGGTCGCTGAGGGAGGACTATCCGACGGTCCCTGTGCTGTCTCCTCCACCAAAGGCTGGCGACAGGTTCAGAGCTCCGGCGAAGGAGCTCTTCCTCCGCCGCTCCATACTAGGCATCGTGAAGCTCGCCCGATGCTCCAGAAGGGTTGTCGATGAAGCTGGAAGTGCGGACGAGGTGCGGGACTATCTAGAGAAGACCTCTGGACCGTTGATGTCGAGAACGAGGGTGACGAAGATGGATCCGGTGAGCTCTCCGGCCATTGAGTAGAGGATCGACCTGCAGCGTTAATGTGTACTCGAAGCGAAAAAGAGGTGCGTGCGTGAGTGGAATGTAAGCTCGGGGAGATGAAGAAGGCGGGAGCTCGAAGCCCCTCCGCCGTGGGAGGCGGAGGAGATGGGTCGGAGGTGGTTCAAGTGTGAAGGAATGGGGAAGCTGATTGGAGAGTGTCGCGTGAATGGGGGATTTATTGCGGAGCTCGAGATGGTGATAATGGAGGTCGAAAGCGAACGAAGCGGCCTAGAACATCAAAGGAAATTAAGAAAAAATACATAGAAAGAAGAAGAAGCTTACCTGACGGCGGGCGAGCGATGTGGCCTTTGCTTGAGCTCCGAGAGGAGCTCGGGGTCTTCGCACATGCTTGGCGGCCATCCCAGCGAGCTCGGGGGGGCCTTAGCCACCGCAGCTCTGCCTTGATCAGCGGAGGGTCGACAACGAGGAGGTTGGGTCATCTTCGCTCAATCGCGCCGCCTCCCCCTGTCACAGGGAGGTAGAGGAGGAGTGGGCCCCCTCCCACGTAAAGGTGGACGGGATGGAATGACGGGGGATGCGAGGTATTTGAAGGGGCGAGTGGCGGAGCTAGAAATGGTAGCCGTGGTTTGCGAGGGTGTTATGGAGCGAGTGGACTCACGACAGAGATCGTGGGATGACTCGCGAGGTAGAGGGAAGAGTGGGGAAGACCGTGGAGTTTCCAGATGGTGGAGGTGGTGGCTGAATACTCGGGTAAAATAGAAAGGGCGGACGGTGTGCGTGAGCTGGATCGTGGGAGAGGGGGGTCAGAGGTTGACGATGACCTCTGACCGTTGGATCAGAAGATCCAACGGTGGAGAGCTATGCGCGGAAGAACGGGTGTGATCAGATCAATGGCGAAGCGAACGAAGGGAGATGGGATAGGCCAGGTGTCGTATTGAGAGAGCGGCGCGAATGGATGGCGATGATCTCTGTTGAAGGCAATCGAAGGGATGATATTTAAGTGATTGTAGACGGCAGAGATCAAGATCCTCTGTGCGTGATCGAATGGCTCAACAGGCGACACGTGGCGAACTCTGTGCGCAGCGCTAACGTGCGGTGGTGATCAAAGGGCGGGAGATGATCAGACAATTGAGGAAAATGGGTGTGCGTGGAGAAGACTTAGCCGTTGGATCAAGAGATGATCCAACGGCCCTGGTCAAGGGCGGATAGGACAAGGGGAGCCGGGCCATGTGGCGCCCCCAGAATGGGCCACGTGGCCCAATCAGATTATTGTGAACTTGATTTTGATTTTTGAAGGTTGAAATGGCCGAATTTGAGAAAACTCAAAACATGAAAGTTGTAGATCTTGATGAGATCTATAAGTTTCATGTTGACCAAAACTGGAGATGACATCAAACAAAGACCCAAAATATTTTTGAGGTTATTTTTTTAAGACTAAAAATACCACGAATTATCATTTGCCATTTTTTGTGGTTTTTAATTTATTGAGGACTCTGATAATTACAGGACATTAACTGGGTTTTATTGACACTCAGCTTAAGCAAGGGGGTTAATAATGAGAAATTATGATGATGAAATCGGGTTTCATCACTAGCTTAATTACCCGCCAAGAAAACAGAAGAATGCTTCCACTACGAGTCTCTCCAAGATCTGATCGATGAATGGAAATGGAAAGTTGTCTTTCTTGGTTATAGTCCTATAGTCAACATAGACATGCTACGATATGGGTACTCATGTCGTGATCTCTACCCCCTCCTCGTTGATGACCATCTGAATCCTCGACTTTTTCGAGACAACATGTCGTTGGGACACCCACTTGGAGTCAGAAAGAGGGTATATAAACCATGCCTTGCACCATTTCTCAATATCATTCTTCACTACATCCTGAATATTGGGGTTAAGTCTCCTATGGAACTCATGGTAAGGTCTCACATTATCCTTAGTTAAAATGTGGTGCAGGCAAAGAGCGGGGTTAATCCCCATGACATCCGATAGGATCCAACTTATTTCTTTGTCGTTGCTCTCTAAGACTTCTGACAACATAGACTCGTGTTCTAAAGTCATGTATGAGATAATAATAATAAGATATCTCTCTTTGAGTCCCGCAAGAAAGGCATACTTGAGTGTATGAGGAAGGGACTTCAATTTAGGAAGTGTGGTTTCATCAAGCATATTGCACAGAACTTGGTCTAATTCTGGTTGTGTGGTGTATGGAGGTCGGCTAAGATGTGTATACTTTCCACCAACTCCACTACCAACCTCCACTAGCAACATCTTCCTCTAACCTTTCGCTTCATCACGTTACTCTTGCACGGTAGTTGAAACCACCTTGAAACCTCTGTAAACCACCTCTCATCTCCTCTTGAAATACCCCTACACCCGCCATCGAGGTCGGTTGTCAACCCTTGATTGAATCATCTCCTACCCATCTCCCATTCTTCGTCACAGATAGAAGGAGGATTGATTGAGCGATCATGATGTTCTCTTTTGGTGAGACCCGTGGTTGGAACGCCCATGTTACAGGGTCTCTAACGGCTTTCTAGCTTCTCTCCATGCAAGGGGAGTTCAGCCATGACTCGAGGTCTAGAATACCTCAACCCTGGACCCTCATTCAGTTGCATATCTTTCTTCAAATCTCTAGGTAAGTATACCTATTTACTTTATTGATTTTTCAATTTGTCTCTCTTTGTATATAGCTTAAAATTTCCACTCAACTCATTCCCAACATTGACCGAAGATCAATGACCTTTGATGATGATCGACTTCATTGTTTCCTCACTCCATTATCCCTATCACCTTGCTCATGTTCTCTACCTATAAGGTAGAGCGACCCATCAGGTCCACCATTATTCGTCATCATTTTCGGACCTCCATTCCACTCACATTCTCATAAATAAATGCATCTTCGCTTAGGCTTTGTTATTCTATCATCCGTATGGAATACAACCTTCAATGGCTGGATTTCTTTAAGATGTTTTGTCCTGGACCCTCTCCTCCAATGGTTTTCTTCGATCGCCAACTACTAGATGCTCGCGGGCCATCTCTGATGTCACACAATCTTCGCTAGCTTTGTCTGGACTCTCGCTGACCATTAGAAAACATCCTGGAGCCTGGCAGAGAAAGGAGGGGCTCATCGGAACCCTGCCTCTTTGCAGTCACACAAGGTATAGGAGAAGAACACTAACATACAGTTGCAGTTGGATCGTGCCAGATTGGACACGATCGAACAACGGAGAGGAGCCCACATAGATTCAACCAAGATTGTACCCTTGTGCAACATCGAGCCAAAGCTGAAGCACCATATCTAGACATGTGTCCCAAGCTACACTCAAGCTCCTGAACCTAGATCCGTGCGTGCATCACATGTGCAGTTTTGGGTAAATTGCATTAATATCTTGCCGAGTATCCTTAATTGCAAAAATACACTCATGTAGAGGGTATTCGATAAATTTCATTGTCAGTTTTATGTATTTTTCATTTTATCCGTCCAAGGACATGCTTATCATGTTTTCATTTATGTTTTATCACATTTATGTCCCTAGAGTCTTTGTGGCATAAATTGAGCATATGTCTCCAAATGATGTAATTTCAGTTACGTTTTAATCTGTGTTTCCTTATTTTCTATATGGCTTAATTTATTCTCTGATTCGACTCGTAATAATTGATTAATTAATTAGAGATGATTAAGTTGCTTAAATCTCTATTAAAAGAAAGCTTGCTTGGAATAAATTACATAATTTAATCTTGATTATTTGCTTATTTACGATGAATTGTTTTAAGGCATAATTACATATACATTTGCATGTGCCATCAATTTTTCATCACATCATTATTTTCTAACATGCACTTATATGTTTCAATATCATATTTTGTTCATCCACACATACTTTTGTGATGTGCATCACCTTGCATTGCTTGGTTGCATTATTGTGTTTGTTTTGATCTAGATGATTTATGGATCACTTAATGTACATAATTAAATACCTAAATAATCGTATTATGGCTCATGTCCTTGTGTTTGATCCTGGACTTCCCAGGTTGTAAATTGAAGGCAAGAACCTTGTCATTGAGATTCTTCTCAGTTCTGTGTGAAATGCTAAGTGTTTGTGCTAGAACGGATCGATTTTAATACATACATTAAGCGCTTCATCATATGACGCCATTGTTGAGGACACAACTTCATCAATAAAATTATTCAGGTTTGAAATTGAGGTTAAGTTGATTTTTATCTTATATAAGTCAATCCCGTGATGTAATTTTTTATTATATATGTGTTGATAATATTTGAAACATCTAATATTCTCTCTTTTGTGGTAGGGCCCATTCATCGAGGATGCATGTGGAGAAAGGATGTTAGAAGCTCAAGTTGTAGTTCCCGTTGAGAAAAACCACATAAAACGTCATCAAGTTTCTCGAAGATTATTTTTGTTGATATTCTTGATGTATAATTTTGAACTTTGGACATTACTATCCATTTGGTATGTTGATTCTATTTCACCCATTTTAGGTGGTACTCATTATAATGCTCGATACTAGGATTTAGGCGCGTGACTCCTAAAGCTATTTTCGATGTTATATCCTTAAGTGCATGATTCCTAAGTTAGGGCACACTAACTTGAAGGATATGGAAAATATCCTCAAGCGCATCACGGAAGCGTGATCGTCGTATTGGATACGACGAAGAACGACTAGTCGCACTAGTTGTTCGGTGCAGCGGAACTTAAAAATTTTATTCGATGAAACCACATGATCCGAGAACCATTCTCAGATCATTTCATCTATAACCACAACAAGTATAATGCAATACCTCTTGAAGCGTGGTTGATCAAGTCTCTAAAGGAAGAGACCTCCTGTCTCAAGTCCGATCGTCGGCGAGACTGCTTGCGAGCGCGGGGATGAACCGCGTTGTCCTCGCAATCCAAGAAGATGATCCAAGCATGGTTGCTCCTTATCTCGTCGCACGAGATCAAACGTCTCCTTTGTGAGAGGAACTCTCCAAGAAGACGGAGAACCGAAGAACGTCGAAGCAGCGGCGCGGAGGCGAAGGCGACGACGGTTCTCTCCTCTAGGGTATGGTGGACGGCCACCAACAAGAGAGGGAGAGAGGGCTGGCGTGTATGAAGAAATGAGGGAGTGAGAGATCTCCAATATTGCAAGTGAAGGATATGGAGAAATCCTCAAGCGCATCACGGAAGCGTGATCGTCGTATCGAATACGACGAAGAACGACTAGTCGTACTAGTTGTTCGGAGCAGCGGAATTTTAAAATTTTTAAATCGATGAAACCACATGATCCGAGAACCATTCTCAAATCGTTTCATCTATAACCACATCAAGTATAATGCAATACCTCTTGAAGCGTGGTTGATCGAGTCTCTACGAAAAGAGACCTCCTGTCTCAAGTCCGATCGTCGGAGTAACGGCTTGCGAGCGCGGAGATGAGTCGCGGTGTCCTCGCAATCCAAGTTGATCCAAGCGCGGTTGCTCCTGATCTCGTCGCACAAGATCAAACGTCTCCTTCGTGAGTGAAGCACTCCAAGAAGACAAAGAACCGCAGAGAGTCGAAGCGGCAGCACGATGGCGCGGGCGTCGACGTTTCTCTCCACCAAGGTGGACGGCCACCAAGAAGAGAGGGAGAGAAGGGCTGTCGTGTATATGAGAAAGAGAGAGAGAGTGTTACAATAGCATGTGTAAAGAGAGAGCCAAGTATGCCTCTCTATTTATAGGGTTTTGGGATCCATGGATCTCAATCCATGGGACACATAGAATCAATGGATGAGATTGATTTATGTTCATCCAATGGCTAAGATTGTTGTTGTCAAAAGCAACAAATTTAGGTCAAAATAAATTTGATAAAATAAAATATAATTCATTCCTAAATCAACCCAACAAATAAGGAGAGAAGACACATGGAGATTTCATCTCCATGTGCCTTCCATGTAGGCGCACACCCACTCCAATTAGGAGTGGTGTGCCGTCCATGGATTGCATGGAGATTGTAATCTCCATGAGATTGCAAATCTCCATGTAATCTCTCTTATTTATTTGCAACAAAATTATTTGGGTTTTATTTCTCAAAAAATAATTCACAATTATCTTTGAGAATATTGCAATCTTGCCATGGAAAAATTGTGGATCATATTCACAACCCAAAACAACATGTAATTCATATTGTTAATTAATTGCACAATGTGTATCCAATACACATCATAATTAATCAACACATATAAATTATAATTAACTCTCTCTAATACATTATAAATCACATTTATAATATATCATGAATAATTGGATATCTCTATCCACATTATTCTTATCCAAACTAATTAAATCACATTTAATCATATTGGCTAATTTCTCATACATCATGATAATTAAAACACTTTTAATTATCAAATTCTCTTTGCTTAGATCTTATGGAATTGTTCTTAAACCATTTAAGAACAATGCTATTTCTCCTCAGATACTTGGAGATAAGGACAGGGCGATTGTATTGTTCCACGTATAGTGACTTGGATGTTGAGATCATATCTCAACTCCAGATCCTATGGACCTCCCACTGATGCTTGATCAAATCAAGACCGTAGACTCAATCTTCTCATTGCATCTGAATCTTATTCAGATCAATGTCCAGTTCATGGACTAAGATTAGGTCACTTCTCTAATGAGAGGAGTCACTAAAATCCAATCCTGTTTCATCACTCCCTCGGAATGGAAGCGTCATGGTTATACAATCGTATATGATCAAATCACCCTTCAGGTATTCCTAATACCTGCACATCCTACATACTGGAAGACCCATGATCATCCTGAAGATAAAGATCACTTTTACACTGTCATCTTCAGGGTTAGATCATTAAGTTTCTCAATCTTGGTCATCGGGATATGGTATAGATCATATGCTTTCACAAAGCATATATATTACCTTCAAATTCATGTCATGCTTCCAAAACACGACGACCATGCATGGAATTTGTTCAGTCCCAATTCCTCATGAGTGAGCTCATGTCTCCCGGTTCTCAAGTGAACCCGTATGATCCCTTTGAGAGATCGCATTACTCATATGTCCTTACATGCACACCAGCTCGCCGGTATATAGACCTTGATTAGGTCATCAACCTATTGGTCTGCCAAATGTACATACTCAAACATATAGCAATACATATGTCTCTAGTCAGAGGATGCATGCCTATGTTGTGACAGTATTCAACGTAGGTCTTTGGTTATCTCGATCTCGTCATGTCAACCCATTGACTTGACTAACCTGACACCTCTGAATCACTATTCCCATGCAGAGGACCTACATCAAGAGGTCAGTTAGATATCAGTCATATGAGATAGGATTGCCATCTCCCACTCATACTGGAGATCATCACTTAATGATCATTTGATGATGCTTGATGAGTCCTCTATCTAACTCCTTAGATATTCATCCAAGCATCAACCTCTATGATCCATCCAATGAATCAACAGTTGTATGATCATCAAGTTGGCCATGGTACATAACCCTTATTGTACAGAGGGACCCTATAGTGCATTCATTCATTAATCTCAAAAAGGGGAGTGAAAAATAATCAATAATTTTCATTGATAATTTATTCATTACAATAACATTTATTGTAGAAATGGTTCGCCCGGGGCTCACATTGCTAACAATCTCCCACTAGCCCTCAGAACCATTCAGGTACAATCTTTAAACCCATACTCATTACATGCTGGTCAAAAACCTTCTGTGTCAGAGGTTTGGTAAGAGGATCAGCAACGTTATCGGCAGAGGCCACCTTGGTGATGATGATGTCACCACGCTTTTGTATCTCCCGAATGATGTGGTATTTCCTTTCCACGTGCTTGCTCTTTTGATGCCATCTGGGTTCCTTTGCCTGGGCAATGGCTCCCGTGTTATCACAGAGTAACGGGATGGGAGTATCAGAGGAAACTACGCCAAGCTCCAGTACGAACTTGCGCAACCACACCGCCTCCTTTGCAGCATCTGATGCGGCAATGTATTCGGCTTCTGTTGTTGAATCTGCAGTAGTGTCCTGCTTCTTTCTTCTCCAGCTCACAGCACCACCATTCAACAAGAACACGAACCCCGATGTCGACTTTCGATCATCTACATCCGATTGGAAGTCAGAATCTGTATATCCCAAGACTTGGAGATCACCATCTCCATAGACCAAGATGTAATCTTGCGTCCGTCTTAGATATTTGAATATGTTCTTTACTGCATTCCAGTGTTGTTCTCCATAGCAGGATTGGTAACAACTTACCACTCCCACTGCATGGCAGATATCTGGCCTAGTGCACATCATGGCATACATTAAGCTTCCTACGGCTGATGCATAAGGACATCCAGCCATGGCCTTCTTTTCCTCAACAGTTTGAGGAGCCATTCCTTTTGACAGGTGGATACCATGTCTTAAGGGTAGGAATCCTTTCTTTGAACTATCCATACGGAATCGTTCAAGAATCTTCTTAATGTATCCATGTTGTGACAATCCCAAAATCCTCTTTTCTCGGTTTCTGAACAGCTTCAGGCCTAAGATATAAGAGGCTTCTCCAAGATCTTTCATCTCAAAGGTATGGGATAGCCAAATCTTTACACTGGTCATCATCCCTGTATCATTCCCAATGATAAGGATGTCATCTACATAAAGCACGATGAACACAACAGCGCTCCCACTAAGCTTCTTGTATACACAAGGTTCATCAGGATTCTGCACAAAATCATAACTCTTTATGGTTTCGTCAAATCTGATGTTCCAACTACGAGAAGCTTGCTTGAGCCCATAGATGGATTTCTTTAGCTTGCATACTTTACCATCCTCAGTCATGAAGCCTTGGGGTTGCTCCATGTAGATATCCTCCTCGAGGTATCCATTGAGGAAAGCCGTCTTGACGTCCATCTGCCAGATGTCGTAGTCAAGATATGCAGCTATAGCTAGCAATGTCCGGATGGATTTAAGCATAGCCACAGGAGAGAATGTCTCATCATAATCGATGCCTTCTCTCTGTGTGTAGCCCTTGGCTACGAGCCGTGCCTTGAAAGTCTCTACTTTCCCATCAGGTCCCCTCTTTCTTTTGAAGATCCATTTACACCCAATGGGTTTTACCCCTTTAGGTGGATCCTCTAGGGTCCATACACCATTCTTATGCATGGAGTCAATTTCTGACTTCATTGCTAGCATCCATCTATCCATGTCTTGACCCGCGAGTGCTTCATCAAATGAAGTAGGATCAATGTCAGTTTCACCTGACACATGGAATCCATACCTTTCAGATGGTGCAACCACCCTCGAACTCCTTCGAAGAGGTATGGGTGTTTCATCTTTATTTACTTCTTCAGTTTCTGGTTTGGGGAGCTCAGAATCCTCTTGGGATTCAATGAGCTCCTCTACTTCACTTTTATCTTGACCTTTAAGGAAATCATCCTCCAGAAACTTTACATCTCTAGAGACAAAAAACTTTTGGGTCTCAGGGTCATAAAGCTGGTATCCAATACCATCTTTAACATACCCAATGAAGTAACACTCACGAGTGCGAGATTCCAGCTTACTTGCGTCCACGTTCTTCGCATGGACCAAGCAACCCCAAACCCTTAAGTGATTGACACTAGGTTTGGTTCCATACCATAGCTCATGAGGAGTCTTAGGTACAGATTTGCTAGAAATCTTATTCAGGATATATATTGCAGTCTCTACTGCATATCCCCAGAAACTAAGAGGTAAATGTGCTTTGCTCATCATTGAACGGACCATGTCCATGATGGTCCTGTTGCGTCTTTCAGCAACACCATTAAGTTGGGGAGTTCCAGGAGGAGTGAGATTTGAAACAATTCCATTCTCCTTAAGGTATTCCTTGAATTCTTCTGATAGGTACTCACCACCTCGATCAGATCGAATCCGTTTAATCTTCCTATCGGTTTGGTTCTCAACCAAAGCCTTGAATCCTTTGAACTTTTCAAAGGTTTCAGACTTGTGACGTAATAGGAAGATAAACCCGTATCGCGAATGGTCATCAATAAACGTCAAATAATATCGGTATCCATTTCGAGTCGCGGTACTGAAGGGACCACATACATCGGTATGTATTAGGTCAATAATACCTTCGCATCTTGTAACCTTGTTACGGAAAGGCATCCTAGTCATTTTACCTCGAATGCAATGTTCGCAGGTAGGCAAAGATTGGACCTGTAGGAAATCTAAAGGTCCATCCTTTATCAATCTGTTGATCCTATCAACAGACAAATGACCAAGCCTTTGATGCCAAATCATATTTGAATGATTTTTATTCTCCCTGGATCTCTTAGGGTTTTTATTAGTGGTTGTAACATTCATGACATTCTCATTAATGCACAATTCATAGAGTCCTCCAGAAGTTAAAACACCTTCTGCAATATATTTATCATAATGATTTATGACTAATTTATTACAGAACAGGAACGAATATCCACTTCTAACTAGCTTAGATACAGATATCAGATTCCTTCTAACTTCAGGTACATAAAGACACTCTTTAAGTACTAGGACTCTTCCACTAGATAATGATAGTCTGCATGTCCCGACGGCGACTGCTGCAACACTTGCATCAGATCCCATCTGGATGACTATCTCCCCTTCCTCAAGACTTCTAGTTTCCTGAAACAAATGCAACAAATTGCATACATGAACAGAAGCACCAGAATCTACAACCCAACTTCCTTCTCGTCCGACGAGAAAGCTAGTTTCAATGATGAAAGTAGATTTTATACCTGCTGGAGCTTTACCTTTGTCTGAGGACTTCAGGTAATCTGGGCAGTTATGCTTCCAGTGCCCCGGCTTCCTGCAGTGGTGACAGACGTCGGTTTTCTTCGACGCCATGAGAGTGGATGCACTGGAAGAAGAGCCAACACTTTGTCCCTTCTTCTTTCTCTTCTGGGCCGGGCCCTTCCGAGAACCATGCTTCCGACCGCGCTTCCCTTTGACCTGTGCAACCATTGCACTGCCACTGGGACCATCCTTCTTCATTACGTCCTCTGCGGACTTTAATGCAGCAAGGAGAGAAGCACTTGTCAATTCCAACTTGTTCATGTGGAATGACACTACAAAGTTATTAAAAGACTTGGGCAATGACAGCAGAATGAAGTCAGCTTGCATGTCTGCATCCATCGTTGCCCCAAGAGTCTCCAGCTCCGACAAGTACCCAAACATTTTGAGTACATGTTCACGGACCGAAGTCCCTTCCTGCATTCTACAGCGAATGAGGTCTTTCATAACATTGTACCGCTGAGTGCGGTTAATGTCACCAAACATATCCTTAAGATTCTGCATTATTTCCTGACAGGTATTCATCTCCACATGTTGCTTCTGCAGAACATTGGAGAGAGAACCTAGGATATAGCACCTAGCCAAGACATGATCTTCATCATACTTGTCATTAAATGCTTTTTCTTCCTTGGACTTAGGGTTCTCAAGCTTGTCCTCGGATAGCACATAACTAATGCGCTCAGCAGAGAGAACAAGCTCCAAATTTCGGATCCAATCCGAGTAATTTGGGCCGGTCAATTGATGACCTCAAGAAGCCTACTAAGTGGGTTCAAAGACTTCATTTTCTGAAATTAAGAATGCACTATATTAGAATATAAAAAATATATATTCAAATTTATAATATTTGATTAAGGCATTTTAAATCAAATTGTTCTTGCTATGTCAACCTTGAAAGTTTATTCCCTTATTCACTTTCAAAGTAAGAGATATACTTACCAATATATCTCAAGCAAGAACTGGGATCTCCTCCTTATCTTTGTCATATCCCAATAATATGAGAACCTATGACTTCAATAAAGAGAAGCGAGAACACATTCCGCATTGCAAGTCCAACTTGCATTTCCCAATTCGGTCTTTAATACCCGGGCCCACCACCCCTAAGGCGATGTTGACCCGTTATTAATTGAAACAACCGTCAACAGGAATACAACTCGCTATGCGCAATCCAATATCGCCCCAATAATATGAGGACCCGATATTGGGGTCACTACGCATACGTCCTTACTCTTTCGAGAAGCGACGAGCCCGATCCAAATGGATCGTATGCAGGAGCTGTCACTTCGTACAGGCGTCTCCTTCATACGATGTCTGGCGACGGAACTCTTCGCCTTGACGGGAGACCATGGATGTCACTTATGTGATCCTTCATATCATATTCAAATTTTAATTAATTATTATGAATCACATTCACATAATTAATTCTTCCAAGGGAATTAATAACTCTAATCATATTAGAGTATTTCAATTGGATATAATCAATTTAATCATATTAAATTAATTATCAATCCAATTCAATCAATCAAACTTGATTATTTTACTTGAATACATATATGGTAATATCTCAAAAATACGTATTAATTCGAATTTTAATAATTAGAAAAAATACATCTTAATCCCTCGGACATTATCCCGGCCCTACCCGCTATCATGGCCAGTACCGACGAGAGTGGGACGGACCACATACGTTGCAACCCGCAACCCCAATGCTCTCCGACTAGGCACCATATCCGCCTCGGGAAAGGATAATGCCAAATTGATTAATTTGTACTTGAGATTATCATCGGTTTTTCAACCGAAATTGTACCATATAGTAATAATCAAAACATTTTTTATTATAAGGAAATTTGCTAGACAAATTCCCAAATCCTATTCAAGCATCAAGTTTGAAGATTGTTGTTTCCAATTTATGATTTAGATCACATCTTAATCAATTAATTGGTTGGGGCCATGTCAATTAGGCAAATAATCATGTCTCAATATTTCACAAATATTATTCAATATTATTTCACGAAATTAACAATTAATTTCACTAATTGACAATCACTTGGTTCTAGATTAGGAATGCAATTTCAGTATAGACCCCTATTCACTAAAATTGGCATATCTCAATCAATTTAAATCCAAATTAAGCAAACTCAATTTTCATAGATTGCTAACTTGATTTACAACAGAACCTAAGTGGATTTGCACGCATTTCGAGGCAGATGATAACAGTAATTAACTCTTTAATCATGTTAAAATCTATTGTTCCCGCAACAGTGCATACATGTCCATTAAAACAACCATAACTAGAGCATACGAAATCCGATTTACGCAAACTCAGTTGCTATGGTTTCCTTATTTAATGGGGAACAAAAACCAAGTATTAAATTCATGTTTAAACAATTTAAACAGTGCCGAATTTATTTACTAAACAGATCTGCGAAATCAAATGCGATGAAAACTTTCGCGACCTAAACGAACCCAAGTCGTCTACGGTTTTTCGAATCATATTCGAAACCGTCGACCTAAGGCTCTGATACCACTTGAAGGATATGGAGAAATCCTCAAGCGCATCACGGAAGTGTGATCGTCGTATCGAATACGACGAAGAACGACTAGTCGTACTAGTTGTTCGGAGCAGCGGAATTTTAAAATTTTTAAACCGATGAAACCACATGATCCGAGAACCATTCTCAAATCGTTTCATCTATAACCACATCAAGTATAATGCAATACCTCTTGAAGCGTGGTTGATCGAGTCTCTACGAAAAGAGACCTCCTGTCTCAAGTCCGATCGTCGGAGTAATGGCTTGCGAGCGCGGAGATGAGTCGCGGTATCCTCGCAATCCAAGTTGATCCAAGCGCGGTTGCTCCTGATCTCGTCGCACGAGATCAAACGTCTCCTTCGTGAGTGAAGCACTCCAAGAAGACAAAGAACCGCAGAGAGTCGAAGCGGCAGCACGATGGCGCGGGCGTCGACGTTTCTCTCCACCAAGGTGGACGGCCACCAAGAAGAGAGGGAGAGAAGGGCTGTCGTGTATATGAGAAAGAGAGAGAGAGTGTTACAATAGCATGTGTAAAGAGAGAGCCAAGTATGCCTCTCTATTTATAGGGTTTTGGGATCCATGGATCTCAATCCATGGGACACATAGAATCAATGGATGAGATTGATTTATGTTCATCCAATGGCTAAGATTGTTGTTGTCAAAAGCAACAAATTTAGGTCAAAATATATTTGATAAAATCAAATATAATTCATTCCTAAATCAACCCAACAAATAAGGAGAGAAGACACATGGAGATTTCATCTCCATGTGCCTTCCATGTAGGCGCACACCCACTCCAATTAGGAGTGGTGTGCCGTCCATGGATTGCATGGAGATTGTAATCTCCATGAGATTGCAAATCTCCATGTAATCTCTCTTATTTATTTGCAACAAAATTATTTGGGTTTTATTTCTCAAAAAATAATTCACAATTATCTTTGAGAATATTGCAATCTTGCCATGGAAAAATTGTGAATCATATTCACAACCCAAAACAACATGTAATTCATATTGTTAATTAATTGCACAATGTGTATCCAATACACATCATAATTAATCAACACATATAAATTATAATTAACTCTCTCTAATACATTATAAATCACATTTATAATATATCATGAATAATTGGATATCTCTATCCACATTATTCTTATCCAAACTAATTAAATCACATTTAATCATATTGGATAATTTCTCATACATCATGATAATTAAAACACTTTTAATTATCAAATTCTCTTTGCTTAGATCTTATGGAATTGTTCTTAAACCATTTAAGAACAATGCTATTTCTCCTCAGATACTTGGAGATAAGGACAGGGCGATTGTATTGTTCCACGTATAGTGACTTGGATGTTGAGATCATATCTCAACTCCAGATCCTATGGACCTCCCACTGATGCTTGATCAAATCAAGACCGTAGACTCAATCTTCTCATTGCATCTGAATCTTATTCAGATCAATGTCCAGTTCATGGACTAAGATTAGGTCACTTCTCTAATGAGAGGAGTCACTAAAATCCAATCCTGTTTCATCACTCCCTCGGAATGGAAGCGTCATGGTTATACAATCGTATATGATCAAATCACCCTTCAGGTATTCCTAATACCTGCACATCCTACATACTGGAAGACCCATGATCATCCTGAAGATAAAGATCACTTTTACACTGTCATCTTCAGGGTTAGATCATTAAGTTTCTCAATCTTGGTCATGGGGATATGGTATAGATCATATGCTTTCACAAAGCATATATCTTACCTTCAAATTCATGTCATGCTTCCAAAACACGACGACCATGCATGGAATTTGTTCAGTCCCGATACCTCCTGAGTGAGCTCATGTCTCCCGATTCTCAAGTGAACCCGTATGATCCCTTTGAGAGATCGCATTACTCATATGTCCTTACATGCACACCTCGCCGGTATATAGACCTTGATTAGGTCATCAACCTATTGGTCTGCCAAATGTACATACTCAAACATATAGCAATACATCTGTATCTAGTCAGAGGATGCATGCCTATGTTGTGACAGTATTCAACGTAGGTCTTTGGTTATCTCGATCTCGTCATGTCAACCCATTGACTTGACTAACCTGACACCTCTGAATCACTATTCCCATGCAGAGGACCTGCATCAAGAGGTCAGTCAGATATCAGTCATATGAGATAGGATTGCCATCTCCCACTCAGACTGGAGATCATCACTTAATGATCATTTGATGATGCTTGATGAGTCCTCTATCTAACTCCTTAGATATTCATCCAAGCATCAGCCTCTATGATCCATCCAATGAATCAACAGCTGTATGATCATCAAGTTGGCCATGGTACATAACCCTTATTGTACAGAGGGACCCTATAGTGCATTCATTCATTAATCTCAGAAAGGGGAGTGAAAAATAATCAATAATTTTCATTGATAATTTATTCATTACAATAACATTTATTGTAGAAATGGTTCGCCCGGGGCTCACATTGCTAACAGCAAGTCCATAGAGAGCATAGTATGCCTCTCTATTTATAGGGTTTTGGGATCCATGGATCTCAATCCATGGGACACATAAAATCAATGGGTGAGATTGATTTGTGTCAATCCAATGGCCAAGATTGTTGTTGTCAAAAGCAACAAATTTAGGTTAAAGTATATTTGAAAAAAATCAAATATAATTTAGTCCTAAATCAACCCAATAAATAAGGAGAGAATGTGCATGGAGATTTCATCTCCATGCACCTTCCATGTTGGATGGCTACCCATTCCATATAGGAGTGGTGTGCCGCCCACTATGGGAGTCCAAGGAGGCAATCTCATGGATTCCCATGAGATTGCATATCTCCTTGATATTCTCTCTTATTTATTTGCAACAAATTTATTGGGTTTTATTCTTCAAAAATAATTCACAATTATCTTTGAGAATATTGCATTCTTGCCATGGAAAAATTATGAATCATATTCACAACCCAAAACAACATATACTTCATATTGTTAATTAATTACACAATGTGTATCCAATACACATAATAATTAATCAACACATATAAATTATAATTAGCTCTCTCTAATACATTATAAATGACATTTATAATATATTATGAATAATTGGATATTTCTATCCACATTATTCTTATCCACATTAATTAAATCACATTTAATTAAATTGGATAATTTCTTCACACATCAAGATGATTAAATCACATTTAATCATTATTTCTTCATTGCTTAGATCTTACGGAATTATTCTTGAACCCTTCAAGAATAATGCAATCTCTCCGCAGATACTTGTAGATAAGGACAGGGCGATTGTATTGTTCCACGTATAGTGACATGGATATTGAGATCATATCTCAAATCCAGATCGCGGGCCTCTCATAGATGCTTGATTAAATCAAGACCGTAAATCTAATCTTCTCATTGTATCTGAATCACATTCAGATCAATGTCCAACACTTGGACCAAGATTAGATCACTTCTCTATTGAGAGGAGTCACTAAAATCCAGACCCGTTTCATCACTCCCTAGGAATGGAAGCGTCACGGTTATACAACCATTTATGATCAAATCACCCTCAGGTATTCCCAATACCTGTACATCCTGCATACTGGAAGACTCAGACTAAACCCGAAGTATCGGATCAACTTTATACTGTCTACTTCATGGTTTTATCAGTAAGTTTCTCATTTGATCATTGGGAGTTGGTAGCGATCATACACTTTCCAAAAGTGTATATCATACCTAGGTCTTGATCATACACTAAAAGTATATATCAAACCTACAAATTCAGTCAAGCTTCCAAAGCGAGACGACCATGCGCATGGAATTTGATTCATCCTAATGTCTCATGAGTGAGCTCATGTCTTCCGGTTCAGTAACTGAACCTGTATGATCCCTTTGAGAGATCGTATTACTCATATGCCCTTATATGCACACCAGCGCGCCGGTGTATAGACCTTGATTAGGTCATCAACCTATTGGTTTGCCAAATGTACACACTCAGACATATAGTATCACATCTGTCTCCGGTCAGAGGATGCGTGCCTATATCATGACAACATACGATATAGGACTTTGGTTATCTCGATCTCGTTAAGTCAACTCTTTGACCTAACTAATCTGACACCTCCGAATCTCTATTCCTTTGCAAAGGACCTGCATCAAGAGGTCGGTCAGATATCAGCCGAAAGAGATAAGGATTGCCATCTCCTACTCAGGCTAGAGATCATCTCTTAACAATCATTTGATGGTGCTTGATGAGTCCTCAATCTAACCCTTTAGATATTCATCCAAGCACCAGCCTCTATGATTCAATAGTTGAATCAACAGCTGTATGATTATTAAGATGGCCATGGTACATAACACTAATTGTACTAAGGGACCTATTATGCAAATTAATTATTCTTCATTTCAGATCAGGGAATGATATGTGCAATAACATTTATTGCATAATGGCTTGCCGTGGGCTCGCATTTCCAACAATCTCCCACTAGCCCAAAGAGCCATTAATGGGCTAATCATTTAAACCCGCACTCATGTGACAATCATAGGCTATTGAGAAAATAGCTAGGTAAGCTGATCAGTCACTCTGTTCTCGCGAGACTATGCCAAGTCCTTTTACGGCACTTGCATATCCCCAGTAACAGTGCTCGCATCCAATGCGAATGTTGCATCTTATGCAACTAATACTCAATCTTGTTAGTTATAGTGTCCTTGACACTACAGCTTAACAATTATCATAACCAGTATTTCCATAATCCTTATATGAATATCCTTATTTCTGGAGATCTCTATCTCCTAAGGTATCTTTAGTTAAGACCTTTTAGATCACTATCTATAAAGTCTTAAACTTTTGAAGATAAGACTTTGAGATCACTATCTCAAAAAATCTTGTTATCTATGAAGATTTTGTTATTACTGCAACCAAGTGTTTTATTTCCATAGTAGGACTAGTAACAGTTTACTACTCCCACTGCATGGCAGCCACCTAGCTTTTGTACACGTCTAGCACACACTTGGCTTCTCAGAACTGATGCCCAAGGTCAAGTAGTTCCAGCATTCACTTCCTCAACTCTTTGAGGTGCTATCCCTTTAGATAGGTCAGTACCATATCTTAAGGGATGGAAGCCATTACTGGAATTTTCCATAAAATGGAATATGTCCAAGATGTACTATAAATGTGACAGTCCCATTATCCTCTTCTCTTTGCTTCTGAACAACTTCAGAACTAAGATATGAGAGGCATCTTTGAAATCATATTTCAAGTTATGGAACAACCAGATTATAAAACACTATATATTATCCTTATATCATTTTTAAATGATTAGGATATCATCTACATTTAGCACGATGAACACAAAAGCACTCCCACTAAGCTTCATATGGTTCATCAAGATTCTATCTGAAATCATAACATTTATAATTTCATCAAATCTTATGATCCAACTTCAAGAAGCTTATTTGAGTCCATAGATGGATTCCTTAGCTTGCACACCTTGCTTTCCTCAACCATGAAGCCCTGGGGCTACTTCATATGAATATCCTCAAAGAGGCATTCGTAGAGGAATGCAATATTGACTTACATCTTGAAGATGCAATAGTCAAGTTATGTAGCTAAGGTTAGCAATATTCTGATGGTTTTAAGCATGGTCACCGAAGAGCAAGTCTCATTGCAAGCAATGTCTTCTCTTCCAGTGTGTAGCTTATGGCTATGAACCGTGCTTTGAAGATCTCTACCTTCTCATCAGGTTCCCTGTCTCTTGAAGATCCATTTACACCTTTACAGGTCTTACCCATATAGGTGGATCCTCGAGGGTCCATATACAACACTTGTATATGAAGTCTACATTAGACTTTTATTGCTATCCATTTATCCATGCTATGATCTTCAGAAGCTTCATCACATGAAGTTCGATCATTGTCAGATTTCTCTAACACATGGAATCCAACCTCAAACTCATTTGAAGAGGTATTAGTGTTTCATCTTTAATTGTCCTTTTAGATTCCAATTTCAGGAGTCTCATTATCTTCTCAAGATAAAATGAGTTCCTATACTTCATTTTCATCTTGATTCTCAAGAGTCTCAACCTCTAAGAATCACATTCTCGGAGATGAGATATTTTAAGAATCTCAAGGTCATAAAGTAGGTATCCAATACCATCCTTTATTTTCCTAATGAAGCAGCACTCTCAAGTGCTCAATTCCAGCTTACTTGCATGGAATTATATGCAGTCTCTACTACATATATACCTGGACACTAAGAGGAATTTATGCTAAAATTTTCATCATTGATTGAATTATGTCACATATGATCCAATTGTATCTACCTATAACTCTATTGAGTTAAGGTGTGTTAGGAGGATTGAGATAGAAATGATATTCATATCTCCGTAAGGTATTCTTCGAATTTATCTAGTAGGTACTTGCTACCTAGATTAGATCAAATTCATTTTATCTTCCTTCAAACTTTGGTTCTAAACCAAAATTAATGAAATCTTTGAACATTTCAAAGGTTTCTTAGGTGAAGAGAAGAAATCTCATATCATACACAATCATCAATAGATATCACATATCCACGATGTTTATAATGATATAGATGATCCACATACATCACTATGTATGAGATCCTGAATACCTTGGCATCTTACACCATTCCCAAAGAAGGGTGTATTGGACATTTTACTTTGAATACAATATTCATAAGTATGTAAGTTTTGAAATTTTAGACATTCTAAAGTTTCATCTCTTACTAGTCTATTGATCAAATCAATAGACAAATTTCCAAGGCTTGATGCTAGATCATTGTCAAATGATCTTCATCCTCCTATTGATCTTAAGGTTTAATTTCAATATTTAGAAATGTTAATGAACCATTCATTAATTTTCTAATTTAGTGGAGTCCACTAGATTATTAGATTACTATCTGAAATATATCTATCATAACTCTTTATGATAGTTCTATCTCAGAATTCATGTTTATTTCCAACATTTAGAAACAAACAATGAGTGTATTCTAATGTCTAGATCATAGAGACATTCTCTAAGACTAAGGGATCTCCCACTGAAATTAACAAGTCTATTAATCCAACAGAGATTGTTGCAACAATTGCATCAATATTCATGTGGACAACTATAAACCTTTAAGATCAAATTTTCCAGTCTTCTAAAACACATGCAACCCATTGCGAATGTCATCAGAAGATTGAGATACAATTATTTGACCTTTTCTTATTCAATAAGTAAGTCAATATCAATGATTTATGTAGATTACTCTGATGCTCCATACGAGTCCTTTTATAAGGATTCTAGACAGACTTTGATAGTCATACTATCAACACATCAACTTATTACAGTATTGGCATTCATCCAACTCTTTGGATGTCACATGGAAGTCACAGAAGTCCAGTCAACTCTTTGACTTTCCTTCTTTCTTGGGTCCAACCCATACTTCCATTGCGCTCCCTTTATCTATAAGCAACCATTGCTCAAGACAGAGGATCTCTTATTTTAAATTCAAAAGAATTCAAAGTAAGAGTTTTTCAACATTTATACATGCTTCGTTAAATTCATACAATATGAATATTATGAAGCTTCATGAATAACTAGAGTATAAACAGTAGAATGATGACACTCATCATCTACATCCATTTAAACTCTTAAAATATTGGTTCAGGTAGGTATTCAAATATTTTGAATACATCATCTCTTATAGAGCTACCATTCTGCATGATGCAGAGAACCATGTTACTCATGATTAAATGTCAAGAGCACATATGCATGCCATAATATCTTCACTGATTTTATAAGGATTATTTGACAATTGTGATCATCATCGACATGATACTTCCAAAGTACATTTGATGAGATCAAGACTATAGAGACATACAAACCCTAGGGTTGTAGTCCTATTATCTATTTAATTGTCATTCCTCATTATTATGAGGAAACTTGCACATTGCAACCACATACATTATGTGTTCAATTGCAAATACAATATCTGGATCATTGAGTCCAATCCATGATATTTTACTGGTTATTATTGAGTATATCATTGAGTGGGTTTTAATGAAGGATTATCTGAAATAAGAAATTTGCATAGATGTATGTATTTATATATACATATTTTACTTTGATTTAGGAATTTTTTTATATCAAAGTTGTCTTGCCATGTCAACATTGAAAGTTCATTCCCTTAATCACTTTCAATGTAAGAGATATACTTACCATTATATCTCAAGCAAGATCTGGGATCTCCTTCCTTATCTTTGTTGCATTCCAATAATATGAGAACCTACAACTCAGATAAAAAGAAGCGGGAACACATTCCGCCTTGCAAGTCCAACTTGCGTCTCCCAATTCGGTCTTTAACACCCGGGCCCACCACCCCTAAGGCGATGTTGACCCGTCATTAATTGAACCAACCGTCAACAGGAATACAACTCGCTATGCGCAATCCAATATCGCCCCAATAATATGAGGACCCGATATTGGGGTCACTACGCATACGTCCTTACTCTTTCGAGAAGCGACGAGCCCGATCCAGATGCGCTTGCATACAGGAGCTGTCACTTCGGACAGGCGTCTCCCACATGCAATCCCTGGCGACGGAACCCTCCGCCTTGACGGGAGACCATGGATGTCACTTATGTGATCCTCCATATCATATTCAAATTTTAATTAATTATCGTGAATCACATTCACATAATTAATTCTTCCAAGGGAATTATTAACTCTAATCATATTAGAGTATTTCAATTGGACATAATCAATTTAATCATATTAAATTAATTATCAATCCAATTCAATCAATCAAACTTGATTATTTTACTTGAATATATATATGGTAATATCTCAAAATACGTATTAATTCGAATTTTAATAATTATAAAAATACATCTTAATCCCTCGGACATTATCCCGGCCCTACCCGCTGTCATGGCCAGTACCGACGAGAGTGGGACGGACCACGTACGTTGCAACCCGCAACCCCAATGCTCTCCGACTAGGCACCATATCCGCCTCGGGAAAGGATAATGCCAAATTGATTAATTTCTACTTGAGATGATCATCGGTTCTTCAACCGAAATTGTACCATATAGTAATAATCAAAACATTTTTGATTATAAGGAAACTTGCTAGACAAATTCCCAAATCCTATTCAAGCATCAAGTTTGAAAGATTGTGGTTTCCAACTATGATTTAGATCACATATTAATCAATTATTGGTTAAGGCAATGTCATTTACGGGAATAACTATCATCAAATATTTCACAAATATTTATGCACAATTATTCTAGGAAATTAAACAATTTAATTTCACTAAATGATTAAATGACAATCACCAATCAAACATTAAGTTTGATGAATGTGTTTCCAATTAAGATTTAGATCAAATCTAATCAATTAATTGGATGAGGCCAAGTCAATTATGTAAATAATCATCTTCAAATATTTCACAAATATTTTTCATGATTTTTTCACGAAATTAACAATTAATTTCATTAATTGACAATCACTTGGATCTAGATTAGGACTGTAATTTCAGCAGTGATCCCTTCTTACTAAAATTAACATATCTCAATCATATTAAATCCAAATTAGACAAAATCAATTTTTATAGATTGCTAATTTGATTTAGGACAGAATCCAAGTGATGTTACACGCATTTCGAGGCAAGTCTAAACAGTAATTAACATTTTAATCACGTTCAGATCTACAGTTCCCGCAACAGTGTATACATGTTCATTAAAACAACCATATCTTGAGCATACGAAATCCGATTTACGTAAACTCAGTTCCTATGGTTTCCTTATTTAATGGGGAACAAAATCCAAGTATTAAATTCGTGTTTAAACAATTTAAACAGTGCCTAATTTATTTACTAAACAGATCTGCGAAATCAAATGCGATGAAAACTTTCGCGACCTAAACGAACCCAAGTCGTCCTCGGTTTTTCGAATCATATTCGAAACCGTCGACCTAAGGCTCTGATACCACTTGAAGGATATGGAAAATATCCTCAAGCGCATCACGGAAGCGTGATCGTCGTATTGGATACGACGAAGAACGACTAGTCGCACTAGTTGTTCGGTGCAGCGGAATTTAAAAATTTTATTCGATGAAACCACATGATCCGAGAACCATTCTCAGATCGTTTCATCTATAACCACAACAAGTATAATGCAATACCTCTTGAAGCGTGGTTGATCAAGTCTCTAAAGGAAGAGACCTCCTGTCTCAAGTCCGATCGTCGACGAGACTGCTTGCGAGCGCGGGGATGAACCGCGTTGTCCTCGCAATCCAAGAAGATGATCCAAGCATGGTTGTTCCTGATCTCGTCGCACGAGATCAAACGTCTCCTTTGTGAGAGGAACTCTCCAAGAAGACGGAGAACCGAAGAACGTCGAAGCAGCGGCGCGGTGGCGAAGGCGACGACGGTTCTCTCCTCTAGGGTATGGTGGACGGCCACCAACAAGAGAGGGAGAGAGGGCTGGCGTGTATGAAGAAATGAGGGAGAGAGAGAGCTCCAATATTGCAAGTCCATAGAGAGCATAGTGTGCCTCTCTATTTATAGGGTTTTGGGATCCATGGATCTCAATCCATGGGACACATAAAATCAATGGGTGAGATTGATTTGTGTCAATCCAATGGCCAAGATTGTTGTTGTCAAAAGCAACAAATTTAGGTTAAAGTATATTTGAAAAAAATCAAATATAATTTAGTCCTAAATCAACCCAATAAATAAGGAGAGAATGTGCATGGAGATTTCATCTCCATGCACCTTCCATGTTGGACGGCCACCCATTCCATATAGGAGTGGTGTGCCGCCCACTATGGGAGTCCAAGGAGGCAATCTCATGGATTCCCATGAGATTGCATATCTCCTTGATATTCTCTCTTATTTATTTGCAACAAATTTATTGGGTTTTATTCTTCAAAAATAATTCACAATTATCTTTGAGAATATTGCATTCTTGCCATGGAAAAATTGTGAATCATATTCACAACCCAAAACAACATATACTTCATATTGTTAATTAATTACACAATGTGTATCCAATACACATAATAATTAATCAACACATATAAATTATAATTAGCTCTCTCTAATACATTATAAATCACATTTATAATATATTATGAATAATTGGATATTTCTATCCACATTATTCTTATCCACATTAATTAAATCACATTTAATTAAATTGGATAATTTCTTCACACATCAAGATGATTAAATCACATTTAATCATTATTTCTTCATTGCTTAGATCTTATGGAATTATTCTTGAACCCTTCAAGAATAATGCAATCTCTCCGCAGATACTTGGAGATAAGGACAGGGCGATTGTATTGTTCAACGTATAGTGACATGGATATTGAGATCATATCTCAAATCCAGATCGCGGGCCTCTCATAGATGCTTGATTAAATCAAGACCGTAAATCTAATTTTCTCATTGTATCTGAATCACATTCAGATCAATGTCCAACACTTGGACCAAGATTAGATCACTTCTCTACTGAGAGGAGTCACTAAAATCCATACCCGTTTCATCACTCCCTAGGAACGGAAGCGTCATGGTTATACAACCGTTTATGATCAAATCACCCTCAGGTATTCCCAATACCTGTACATCCTGCATACTGGAAGACTCAGACTAAACCCGAAGTATCGGATCAACTTTATACTGTCTACTTCATGGTTTTATCATTAAGTTTCTCATTTGATCATTGGGAGTTGGTATCGATCATACACTTTCCAAAAGTGTATATCATACCTAGGTCTTGATCATATACTAAAAGTATATATCAAACCTACAAATTCAGTCAAGCTTCCAAAGCGAGATGACCATGCGCATGGAATTTGATTCATCCCAATGTCTCATGAGTGAGCTCATGTCTTCCGGTTTAGTAACTGAACCTGTATGATCCCTTTGAGAGATCGTATTACTCATATGCCCTTATATGCACACCAGCGCGCCGGTGTATAGACCTTGATTAGGTCATCAACCTATTGGTCTGCCAAATGTACACACTCAGACATATAGTAACACATCTGTCTCCGGTCAGAGGATGCGTGCCTATATCATGACAGCATACGATATAGGACTTTGGTTATCTCGATCTCGTTAAGTCAACTCTTTGACCTAACTAATCTGACACCTCCGAATCTCTATTCCTATGCAGAGGACCTGCATCAAGAGGTCGGTCAGATATCAGCCTAAAGAGATAAGGATTGCCATCTCCTACTCAGGCTGGAGATCATCTCTTAACAATCATTTGATGGTGCTTGATGAGTCCTCAATCTAACCCTTTAGATATTCATCCAAGCACCAGCCTCTATGATTCAATAGTTGAATCAACAGCTGTATGATTATTAAGATGGCCATGGTACATAACCCTAATTGTACTAAGGGACCTATTATGCAAATTAATTATTCTTCATTTTAGATCAGGGAATGATATGTGCAATAACATTTATTGCATAATGGCTCGTCGTGGGCTCGCATTTCCAACATAACTATGTCTTATGAGGTTCAATCATCTCTTATATTCACGAGATGTGCATAATCTTTGTCCAACTTAGCACAAATTAAATGGATTATCTGCCTGCTAATAGGTGCACGACTAGATGCGATTTTCCATCAACTTACATGCATTTAGATAAATTCTTCTATTCAGTCTCGCATGTGCATAAAGATAGATGCCACCACTGTAAGTACTTTTCTTAAGCATGGCATCACGATTTTACATATGCATGACTTTTTTTCATTTCATAATTTGTGATGTAGGATAATATGGAAATGGGGTTGAATTGCAGACAATATCTTATGTGCTCAGAGATTTAATACAAGCGATGACATTATTTAAAAATGGTACTATTAATGCAAGTTGACCTAAATAAAATGGTGCTAAAATTCACCTTCATTTTGTGAAAGAAATCTGTTCATTACTTGTACCTATATGCTTTAGTTGAGAGCTGAGGATGGACCCCTAGGATAGAGCCCAAACCCTAATTAGACATGCTCGTAATGAACACGGACTTTGTATTATCACCAATAAAAGAGACAACATAATTAGACCATATTTATGGTCTTCACTAGGTGTGTTGGTGAAATAACAGGATTTATTTGTTGTGTGTTTGTGAAATAACCGGATTTATTTGTTCTTGTTTTACTCTTCCGCCTCCCGAAAACCCTAGGCTCCATTATCATCTTCTGAGATTTATCATCTCAAGATTCAACTAACACTGATCTCTTCTTCACTTAGCTCCCTATTTTTCATAGTTAGGCTTATTTCCAACATAACTATAGAGGGGATCCTTTGTTGTTCTGATTGTTCCCCTCAGGGTCACATGGTTTTAAATTCTTATCTTTATACTTAAGCATTTTTTAAGCTTAAGTATGTGGGGACCCGAGATCATAGTTTCATCTAGTTGATTCTTTTACTCATGATGCATATGTGATTCCAGATTCAGTTCGTATGTATTCTTTTATACTTTGCATGAGCTATGGCTTCATTTCACTTTTTGCTATGAGGACATAACAAAAGTTAAGTATCGGGGGGGGTCTATCGTATATATTGCATATATACATTAGCAATAGCTCATATTTTTAAATTTTTTCCGATTATTGGGGATATGGGTATCGTATTACATTTTTGAAACTATTTTCTGTACAAATTGTTTTGAAAATGAGTTTTTAAATTTGTTTACATATTTTACATGTTTTTCAAATGATTTACATGGTTTGTGAAAATACATCTTGACATGTTTAGAAAATCATTTGTACAATGTTTTTTTAAAACGTATATATTTATGTGACTTTGTTTTGAAAATATTTTACTTAGGTTTAAAAAAGGGCAATCTACTTGTTTTAAAAATATTTTGAAAATATATATACATATGTGACAATGTTTGCAAAAAGTTTTCAAACATCTTTTCAAATCTAAGGGTGTAAAACGAGTCGAATTATTAACTCTCTCACTAAAATAAAAAAAATAACAAAAAGATTGACTTACTAATTGGTGTCATTCCTTGACATTTTTGCTATGCACTTAAGGCTTGAGATGATCTTTAAACATTGGGTTTAAGGAATCCCTGAAACTTAGAGTTATTATGTCTTAGTTATTAGGGTCAGGGACTTAAAAATTCATACTCTTCTAGTTCAAATATATGCATGCTATATTTCATGCTTAATCTCTCTTAAAAGAAATTTGACTGTCACTTACATGCACTGTTGAATTTATGATTGAGATGAGTCAAAGTATCACTTAGGAGACTGGGATTTGAGGTTTGGACTTGATTTATATGATGCTCGAGGATGGGATAAAATTAATGAAGGCTTCATGAAACCTAGGTTTCAATATTTTAGCCAGTATGGGAAATGCTATCATGTTATCTCTTGATCATAACCTAAAGTACATGGATGTGATGACATTAATTAATAAGTTGATCAATGTGCACCAATCTTTTGGTAAAAGCAGTACAACTAGCCAAAAATGAAGAAAAGAAAGAAATGATGAAAGAAAATCTCTCACCATACAAATTCAAATATCAAAGAGCTACCTCCAAAGGCAAGTGCTCCCAACCATTTCAAAGTAGACCACCGCTACTAGGACAAGGAGTCGGGCTAGTACCCAAAAAGGGTTATGCATCGTAAATGCTGCAAGTCTGGGTGTAGAAGGTATATAGATACTCAAAAATGGCACTCACCAGTGTACTCCCATGAAAACAAGTGCAGACGCCTCCAACTGCTTTGATGGACACAATGATTAGCAAAAATCAAAATGAAAAATATGTTGTGTATTGGCAATTGAGAGAATCTTGTTCCAATGACAGGAAGAGAAAATAAGTACACAATCATACATCCTTCATAATATGGCTTTTCATTTATCCCTTTGAAGTCTGAAAAACTAAAGATAAGGTGGATTGAGACAAGACTATATTTGTTCCCTAGAGTTGAGGCTTGGGTCCTTACGAGATATTCCGAGATCAGAATTTTCGGTGACACTTTGACTCTACTCTCATATGTGCGGTCTACATTAAGTCATACTTTTTATATGTATACATTGAGAGTCTGACAACTAGAGGAGTTGAATTCCTTCTTATCAATACCTTGAACAACTTAGAGTTTTATGATTCCAAAAATCCTAGTGTTCTATGTGAAATCAAGCCTAATATACTCACTTGCACATATCAAGAATGTCACTAACTAAATGAATTTCTATCAAATTCTTTATTGATTATATTTATCTCTCTTGTTTAAGTGAATCACAAAATTCATTAACTAATTAAAACTTATTACTAACTACTATGTTGTAAATAATTATCACTAATTATCAAATATTAATATAAGGGTAAAATGGGGCTGCCCCCTGGGAGTAGCCAACTTGGCTACTCCCACCCCTATTTTCCCCTCATTTTTTTATTTCTTTGAAAAATAAAAATTTGTATATTCATCACTATATACCTCTAACATTCTATTAAAATTTCGTCAGAAACAGAGACTCCTAGGCCCTCCATCCAGACGTCAATTTTTTAACGGTCGCAGGATTTTTTAAATCGACCCTGTTTATATGGAGGCTGTAGTAGTATCTGTTTCTGACAAAATTTAAATAGAATGTTAGAGGGATATAATAATGAATTTACAAATTTTTATATTCCAAAGAAATAAAAAATGAGGGGAAAATAGGGTTGGGAGTAGCCAAGTTGGATACTCCCAGGGGGCAGACCCATTTTACCCTTATTATAATCTTAATATGATGTAATATTTTACGTATTTATTTATTATTTAAAATCAAATAAAATTTAGAATAAAATTGTGTATAAAAAATATCATAAAATAAAATAAAAATACAAAAAACAAGCAAAAGAAAAATGAAAGAAAATGGTTTATATGGATTTTATTAGTATTTAATTTTATTTATGTATAGATGACATCCGATCTCTTTGTCTTCTACATGAAAGTTGTAGATCTCATCGAGATCTACAACTTTCATGTTTATCATTTTTTTTAAAATCGCCCTTTAACTAATTCTTTTATAATTATATCTATTTTATCGAATTTCTCTTATTATGATTGGGCCACGTGGCACCTTCTGATCATGCCATGTGGCCTGCTTCTATGTTGTCCCCCATCTCCATCCAAGCCGTCTGATCGCTTCCTGATCAAATGCATCTTGGCCGCAGGTATGCTCCTTCACCACAACTGCTGGATCATAAGATCCAACGGTGCATGCCATCTCTTCAACCTCCTACTAGTTGCCTCTGTTACCAAACTGCCATCTTCGCCGACTTCTTCCAACCTCCTATAGATTCCTTCCAACCAACCTGTACTTGCAAACCCTTCCTCTAACCTCCCCTCCTTCACGTCAATCACCAGAATTGCAGAAAGCTACCGTGGCACTCTTGCATGGTGGTTGAAACCACCTTGAAATCTCTGTAAACCACCTCCCATCTCCTCTCCAAATACCCCCTACTAGCAATCGTTGTCAGTTTTCCACCCTTGATTGAATCTTCTCTTAGCCTTCTCCCCTTCTTCATGATAAGAAGAAGGAGGATTGATTGAGCAATCATGGTATTCTCTTTTGGTGAGACCCATGACCAGAACAACCATGTTACTGTTAGACTTGTGAGCCCTGGGCGAACCATTCGTACAATAAATGTTATTGTAATATTTATGTTTATCAAAAAAAGTTATTGATGTTTCACTCCCTTTCTGAAATAATATGAATAAATGCACTATAAGGTCCCTCTGTACAGTTAGGGTTATGTACCATGGCCATCTTGATGATCATATAGCTGTTGATTTGTTAAGTGAATCATAGAGGCTGGTGTTTGGATAAATATCTGAGTTAGATAGAGGACTCATCAAGCACCGTCAAATGATTATCAAGTGAAGATCTCCAGCCTGAGTAGGAGATGGCAATCCTTTCTCACATAGGCTGATATCTGACCGACCTCTCGATGTAGGCCCTCTGAATGGGAATAGTGATTCAGAGGTGTCAGATTAGTTAGGTCAATGGGTTGACTTAACGAGATTGAGATAAACTAAGTCCTATGTTGAATGTTGTCACAGCATAGGCATGCATCCTCTGACCTGAGACAGATGTATTGCTATATGTCTGAGTATGTACATTTGGCAGACCAATAGGATGATGACCTAACCAACGTCTATACACCGGCGAGCTGGTGTGCATATAAGGGTATACGAGCAATATGATCTCTCAAAGGGATCATACAGGTTCACTTGTGTGCTGGAAGACATGAGCTCACTCATGAGGAATTGGGACCGATCAAATTCCATGCATGGTCATCATGCTTTGGAAGCATGACATGAATTGAAGTATGATATATGCTTTGGGAAAGCATATGATCAATAACAACTCTCAATGACCAAGATTGAGAAACATAGTTATCAAACCCTGAAGAAGACAGTGTATAATTGATCTTGATCTTCGGGTTGACCATGGGTCTTCCAGTATGCAGGATGTGTAAGAATTGGGAATACCTGAGGGTGATGTGATCATAAACGATTGTATATCCATGACGCTTCCATTTGATGAAACAGGTCTATTAGTGACTCCTTCCAGTAGAGAAGCAATCTGATCTTAGTCCAAGTGTTGGACATTGGTCTGAATGAGATTCAGATTCAATGAAGATTAGATTTGCGGCCTTGATTTAATCAAGCATCTGTGGGAGGTTCGTTCGATCTGGATTTGAGATAAGATCTCGATATCCAAGTCACTATACATGGAATAATACAATCGCCCTGTCCTTATCTCCAAGTATCTGCGGAGAAAGCACATTATTCTTGAAAGGGTTTGAGAATAATTCATTTGATGAAATTACTATCCAAGCAAGAAGGACTTGAGGATTGAATTATATTTAATTATCAAGCACTAATATGAATATGATTCATATTGTGAGAATAATTATCCAAGATAATTAAATGGGATTTAATTATCAAGGATTAGAGAATGTGGATAATACTATCCACAATATTTGTGTATTATAAATATGATTTATAATATACATATATTAAAGAGAGAGAGAAATATCGTAAATAGCATTTGTTAATTATTAAATGTGGATTGGATTCACATTTATAAATTAATTAGAAATGTAATTTACAAATTAGTTTGGGTTGTGAATTTGATTCACATCTTTTTTCAATGGCATGATTGAAATATTCACAAATTAATTTGGAATTAATTTGGTGGATAATTTTATGATAATTGTTATTACAAAATTTATTAAGAAATAATAAGATAAAATAAAAAAGAGGGAAAACAACCACCTAAATAATAGGTGGCGTCACCTATGAATTATTCATAGGGGACGCCCCCTTAAATCTAGGGTGGTTAGTTGCCTCCTTTTTTTTGTTATCACATTATCTCTTAATTAATAATTTATGTTAAATTAAATTATGTTGATAATGTTGCAACATATTTTTAATTTAAATATAAATTAATGTTGTTGGTTTTAAGCAACAACAATCATAGCCATTGATCTTACATGGACCGAGCATGGTTGTTGGATCCATGTGTCCCATGTATTGAGATCCATTGGATCCTAAACTAATATAAAAGGAGGACTAGGGTAGCCTTCCAAAGTACACCATCTAGAGTTGTAGAAGACTACTTCTCTCTCTCATTCTCGACTACTCTCTCTCTCAATCTCAAGTGGCCGTCCACTTTGCATATTGAGAAGGAGAGCATCTCTCCTTCACCTTCGACGCTTGGATTTTCGTCAATGATTACAGGAAGGACGCGACTCATCATCGTGCCCGCAATTGTGTTCTTCATGGGTCGGACTTGAGACTGAAGGATCTCTTGTTTGGGATCTCACGATCACAACCACACTCCAAGAGGTATTCCTTATACTTTTTGTTTTGATGAAACGATCCGAGAAGTGTTCTCGTGATCATGTGGTTTCATCTTTAGTATTTTTTTTTAAAAAAATAATTTCCGCCGCATCTAGCATCTAGTACGACTAGTTGCTACGATTGCATACGATGCGATCAACATGCTTCCGTGATGCGCTTAAGGATTCACAATATCCTTCAAGTGGTATCAGAGCCATAGGTTGAATAAGGTTTTGTATATGATCCATAGACCTAGGATAACTTGGGCTTGAAAGAGTTGTGAAAATTTTACTGCATTTTAATTTTCACACCTCTGTATAATTTATTTTTTCGGCACTGTTTAAATTGCTTAAACACGAACTTTTCAATTGGATTTTGTTTCCCATTAATTAAGGAAACCATAGAATTTGAGTTTGTGAAATTTGGACTTCATTTGCTCATGATATGGTCTTTTGAATATGCATATATTCATTGTTGCTGAAACTGCCGATCTGAACGTGATTAATGAGATAATTAAGGTTTTGATCCGCCTCGAAATGCGTGAATTATCACTTGGATTCTTTAATAAATCAAATAGGCAATCTTAGGAAACTGAGTTTGCATCTTATGGATTTAAATTGATCAAGATAAGTTAATTTTAGTGATTGGGGGTCACTGCTGGAAATTGACATTTTTTATCTTGAACCTTGTGATAAGTCATTCAATTATCATGATGAAAATTAATTGTTTAATTTTCTGGAATAATTAGTGATAAATATTTGTGAAATATTTAAAGAGATAATTATTTCATTGAATGACATTTGCCTAAACAACAATGATGAGATAATTGATCTTGATCATTGGTTCATCAACAAACATTGATTTCATGAAAACCTTAGTTTATCCTACAATAGTTGTAGGACAACATTTACATGAAAAACCCACTTGCTTGAATAGGATTGGAGATTTGTCTAATAAATCTCCTTATAATATAATCAAAATTGTTTTGATGTATATTATATGGTATAATTTCGGTTGAAAAATCGATGAGCATCTCAAAGTACATGGAGATCTATCTGGTATTATCATTTCTTGAGGTGGATATGGTGCCTAGTCGGAGAGCATTGGGGTCGCGGGTTGCAACGTATGTGGTCCGTCCCACTCTCGTCGGTACTGTCCATGACAGCGGGTAGGGATTGGATAATGTCGGAGAAGTCGATGTGTATTTTTCTAATTATTAAAATTCGAATAATACGTACTTTGAGATTATACCTACTATTCAAATAATAATCAAGTTTGTTGATTGATAATTTGATTAATGATTAATTTAATGTGGTTAAATTAATTATATCAAACAAACACTCTATTATGAATAGATGTGTATTTCCCTTGGAAGAATTAATTATGTGAATATGATTCACGACAATTAATTATAAAATTTGAATATGAGGTGGAGGATCACATAAGTGATATCCATGGTCTCCCGTCAAGGCAAAGGATTCTATCGCCAGTTGTTGTGTATAGGAGATGCCTATCCGAAGTAACATATCCTGTACATGTTTAATTGGATCGGGTTCTTTGCTTCTCGAAAGAGTAAGGCCGTATATGTAGTGACCCCAATATCGGGTCCTCATATTATTGGGACGATATTGGATTGCGTATAGTGAGTATTAAGCCTGTTGACGGTTGGTTCAATTAACAACGGG
This sequence comes from Ottelia alismoides, assembly GCA_037367405.1. NCBI lineage: Eukaryota > Viridiplantae > Streptophyta > Magnoliopsida > Alismatales > Hydrocharitaceae > Ottelia > Ottelia alismoides. The sequence continues at coordinate 1,344,712 of JAZKJV010009426.1, forward strand.
TCAACATCATCTTAGAGGTGGTGGGCCCGGGTGTTAAAGACCGAATTGGGAAATACAAGTTGGACTTGCAAGGCGGAATATGTTCCCGCTTCTCTTATTCAAGTCACAGGTTCTCATATTATTGGGATGTGATAAGGATAGAGAGGAGATCCTAGATCTTGCTTGAGATATAGCGGTAAGTGTATCTCTTGCTTTGAAAGAAAAATAAGGGAATAATCTTTCAAAGTCGACATGGCAAGAAAAATTTGATTTAAAATGCCTTAATCAAATAATTCTTTAAAATGAATATATATTTATCTATATATTCTAATATAGTGCATTCTTAATTTCAGAAAATGAAGTCCATGAACCCACTTAGCAGGCTCCTGGAGGTCAACCAGTTGACCGAACCAAATTATTCTGATTGGATCCGATATTTGGAACTTTTCCTATATGCGGAGCGCATCTCTTATGTGTTGAGAAAGGACAAGATAGCAAACCCTAAGATTGCATATGATAAATCATATAATGAGAAATATGATGAAGATCATAATCTGGCAAGGTGTTACATCCTTGGGTCATTGTCCAATGTGATTCAGAAGCAACATGTGGAAATGAACCTTTGAAAAGAGATTATGCTGAATCTGAAGGAAATGTTCGGTGACATAAACCGCACACAGCGTTACAACGTGATGAAAGAGCTTATTCCATGCAAGATGCAGGAAGGGACCTCTGTCAGAGAACACGTACTCAAAATGTTTGGGTACCTCTCTGAGCTGGAAACCCTGGGAGCCTACTTAGATTCTGACATGCAGGCGGATTTTATTCTCCTGTCGCTCCCTAAGACTTTCAACAACTTTATCGTGTCTTATCACATGAGAAAAGGTGATTTCACTAACATTGGGTTGTTAGCTGCATTGAAGTCTGCAGAAGACGTCATGAAGAAGGGTGGCCCCTCTGCCATTGCAATGGTTGCACAAGTGATAGGAAAGCGTGGGCGGAAGCAAGGTTCTCCGAAGGGCCCGGCCCCGAAGAGAAAGAAGAAGAATCAAGGAGTTGGTTCGTTTTCTAGTGCGTCCACACTGATGACATCGAAAAAGTCTGATGTCTGTCACCACTGCAAAAAGCCGGGGCACTGGCGACGTAATTGCCCAGATTACCTAGAGTCTACTGACAAAGGTAAAGCCCCGGCTGGTATGAAATCTACTTTCATCATTGAAACTAGCTTTCTCGTTGGACGAGAAGGAAGTTGGGTTATAGATTCTGGTGCTTCTGTTCACGTGTGCAATTCATTGCATTTTTTTCAGGAAACTAGAAATCTGGAGCAAGGGGAGATACTTATCCAGATGGGATCTGATGCAAGTGTTGCAGCAGTCGCCATCGGGACGTGCAGACTGTCGTTATCTAGTGGTCGAGTCCTAGTACTTAATGAGTGTCTTTATGTACCTGAGGTCAGGAGGAATTGGATATATGTGTCTAAGCTTGTTAGAGATGGGTACTCCTTCCTGTTTTGTAATAAATTAGTCATTAATCAATATGATAAATTTGTTATGGAAGGTGTTCTGACTTCTGGTGGACTCTATGAATTGTGCATTGATGAATGTGTCATAAATGTCACTACCACTGATAATAAAAACCCAAAGAGATCAAGGGAGAATGGAAATCATTCGAATATGATTTGGCATCAAAGGCTCGGTCATTTGTCTGTTGATAGGATCAATAGATTGATGAAGGATGGACCTTTAGATTTTCTACAGGTTCAATCTTTACCTACCTGTGAACATTGCATTCGAGGTAAAATGACCAGGATGCCTTTCCGTAACAAGGTTACGAGATGTGAAGGTATTCTTGACCTAATACATACCGATGTATGCAGTCCCTTCAGTATCGCGACTAGAAATGGATATCAATATTATGTGACATTTATTGATGACCATTCACGATACAGGTTTATCTTCATGCTACATCATAAGTCTGAAACCTATGAAAAGTTCAAAGAGTTTAAGGTTTTGGTTGAGAACAAAGCCGACAGGAAGATCAAATGGATTCGATCTGACCGAGGTGGTGAGTACCTCTCAGATGAATTCAAAGAATATCTTAAATAGAATGGAATTGTCTCCAATTTCACTCCCCCTGGAACTCCCCAACTTAACGGTTTTGCTGAAAGACGGAACAAGACCATCATGGACATGGTCCGTTCACTGATGAGCAAAGCACATTTACCTCTTAGTTTCTGGGATATGCAGTAGAGACTACTGTATATATCCTGAACAAGATTCCTAGCAAATCTATACGAAAGACTCCTCACGAGCTCTGGTATGGCACCGAGCCTAGTGTCAGTCACTTGAGGGTTTGGGGATGCTTGGTCCATGCAAAGAATGTGGACGCGAGTAAGCTAGAATCTCGCACTCGTGAGTGCTACTTCATTGGGTATGTTAAAGATGGTATTGGATACCAGCTTTATGACCCTGAGACCCAAAAGGTTTTTGTCTCTAGGGATGTGAAATTTCTGATGAAGTTGAGGAACTCATCGAATCCCCTGAGGATTCTGAGATTCCTGAACCAGAAACTGAAGAGATAAATGAAGATGAAACACCCATACCTCTTCAAAGGAGTTCGAGGGTGGTTGCACCACCTGAAAGGTATGGATTCCATGTATCAGGTGAGACTGACATTGATCCTTCTTCATTTGATGAAGCTCTCGTGGATCATGACATGGATAGATGGATGCTAGCAATGATGTTAGAGATTGACTCCATGCAAATTAATGTTGTATGGACCCTAGAGGATCCACCTAAAGGGGTAAAACCCATTGGGTGTAAATGGATCTTCAAGAGAAAGAGGGGACCTGATGGGAAAGTAGAGACTTTCAAGGCACGTCTCGTAGCCAAGGGCTACACACAGAGAGAAGGCATCGACTACGATGAGACGTTCTCTCATGTGGCTATGCTTAAATCCATCAGGACATTGCTAGGTATAGCTGCATCTCTTGACTACGACATCTGGCAGATGGATGTCAAGACAACTTTCCTAAATGTATACCTCGAGGAGGATATCTATATGGAGCAGCCCCAGGGATTCATAGTTGAGGATGGCAAAGTATGCAAGCTGAAGAAATCCATCTATGGTCTCAAACAAGCTTCTTGTAGCTGCAACATCAGATTTGACGAAACCATAAAGAGTTATGATTTTGTGCAGACTCCTGATGTACCTTGTGTGTACAAGAAGCTTAGTGGGAGGGCCATTGTGTTCATCGTGCTTTATGTAGATGAAATCCTTATCATTGGGAATGATACATGAATGATGACCAGTGTGAAGATTTGGCTATCCCATACCTTCGAGATGAATGATCTTGGAGAAGCCTCTTACATCTTAGGCCTGAAGTTGTTCAGAAACCGAGAAAAGAGAATACTGGGATTATCACAACATGGATACATCAAGAAGATTGTTGAATGATTCCGCATGGATAGTTCCAAGAAAGGATTCCTCCCCTTAGGACATGGTATCCTTATGTCCAAAGGGATGGCTCCTCAAAGTGTTGAGGAAAAGAAAGCCATGGATGGATGCCCTTACGCATCAACCGTAGGAAGCTTGATGTATGCCATGATGTGTACTAGGCCAGACATCTGCCATGCAGTGGGAGTGGTAAGTCGTTACCAATCCTGCTATGCAGAGAAACACTGGAATGCAGTAAAGAACATATTCAAATATCTGAGACGGACGCAAGATTGCATCTTGGTCTATGGGGATGGTGATCTCCAAGTCTTGGGATATACATATTCAGACTTCCAGTCATATATTGATGATCGAAAGTCGACATCAGGGTTTGTATTCATGTTGAACGGTGGTGATGTGAGCTGGAGAAGCAAGAAGCAGGACACTACGGCGGATTCAACAACAGAAGCCGAATACATTACCGCATCAGATGCTACAAAGGAGGCGGTGTGGTTGTGCAAGTTCATCTTGGAGCTTGACGTAGTTTCCTCTGATACTCTCATCCCGTTACTTTGTGATAACACGGGAGCCATTGCCCAAGCAAAGGAGCCTAGGTGCCATCAAAAGAGCAAGCACGTGGAAAGGAAATACCACATCATTCGGGAGATTCAAAAGCGTGGTGATATCATCATCACCAAGGTGGCCTCTGCCGACAACATTGCTGATCCTCTTACCAAACCTCTGACACAGAAGGTTTTTGATCAACATGTAATGAGTATGGGATTACGGATTGTACATGAATGGTTCTGAGGGCTAGTGGGAGATTGTTAGACTTGTGAGCCCTGGGCGAACAATTCTTACAATAAATGTTATTGTAATATTTATGTTTATCAATAAAAATTATTGATGTTTCACTCCCTTTCTGAAATTATATGAATGGATGCACTATAAGGTCCCTCTGCACAATAAGGGTTATGTACCATGGCCAAATTGATGATCATATAGCTGTTGATTAGTTAAGTGAATCATAGAGGTTGGTGTTTGGATGAATATCTAAGGAGTTAGATAGAGGACTCATCAAGCACCGTCAAATGATTATCAAGTGAAGATCTCCAGCCTGAGTAGGAGATGGCAATCCTTTCTCACATAGGCCGATATCTGACCGACCTCTCGATGCAGATCCTCTACATGGGTATAGTAATTCGGAGGTGTCATATTAGTTAGGTCAATGGGTGGACTTAACGAGATTGAGATAACCTAAGTCCTATGTTGAATGCTGTCACTGCATAGGCATGCATCCTCTGACCAAACACAGATGTACTGCCATATGTCTGAGTATGTACATTTGGCAGACTAATAGGTTGATGAACTAACGAAGGTCTATACACCGGCGAGTTGCTGTGCATATAAGAGTATATGAGAAATATGATCTCTCAAAGGGAACATACAGGTTCACTTGTGAACTGGAAGACATGAGCTCACTCATGAGGTATTGGGACCGATCAAATTCCATGCATGGTCGTCATGCTTTGGAAGCAAGACATTAATTTGAAGGTATGATATATGCTTTGGGAAAGCATATGATCAATACCATCTCCCAATGACCAAGATTGAGAAACTCAGTGATCAGACCCTGAAGAAGACAGTGTAAAATTGATCTTGATCTTCGGGTTGTCCATGGGTCTTCAAGTATGCAGGATGTACAAGTATTGGGAATACCTGAGGGCGATGTGATCATAAACGATTGTATATCCATGACGCTTCCATTCAGAGGGAGTGATGAAACAGGCCTGGATTTTAGTGACTCCTTCCAGTAGAGAAGCAATCTGATCTTAGTCCAAGTGTTGGACATTGGTCTGAAAGAGATTCAGATTCAATGAAGATTAGATTTGCGATCTTGATTTAATCAAGCATCTGTGGGAGGTTCGTTCGATCTGGATTTGAGATAAGATCTCAATATCCAAGTCACTATACATGGAATAATACAATCACCCTGTCCTTATCTCCAAGTATCTGCGGAGAAAGCACATTATTCTTGAAAGGGTTCAAGAATAATTCATTTGATGAAATTACTATCCAAGCAAGAAGGACTTGATGATTGAATTAGATTTAATTATGAAGCACTAATATGAATATGATTCATATTGTGAGAATAATTATCAAGATAATTAAATGGGATTTAATTATCAAGGATTAGAGAATGTGGATAATACTATCCACAATATTTGTGTATTATAAATATGTTTTATAATATACAAATATTAAAGAGAGAGAAATATTGTAAATAGCATTTGTTAATTATTAAATGTGGATTGGATTCAAATTTTTAAATTAATTGGAAATGTAATTTACAAATTAGTTTGGGTTGTGAATTTGATTCTCATATTTTTTCAATGGCATGATTGAAATATTCACAAATTAATTTGGAATTAATTTGGTGGATAATTTTGTGATAATTGTTATTACAAAATTTATTAAGAAATAATAAGATAAAATAAAAAAGAGGCAAAACAACCACCTAAATAATAGGTGGCGTCACCTATGAATTATTCATGTGTGGCGTCACCTATGAATTATTCCTAGGTGACGCCCCCTTTAATCTAGGGTGGTTAGTTGCCTCCTTTTTTTTGTTATCACATTATCTCTTAATTAATTAATTTATGTAAAATTAAATTGTGTTGATAATGTTGCAACATATTTTTAATTTAAATATAAATTAATCTTGTTGGTTTTAACCAACAACAATCATAGCCATTGATCTTACATGGACCAAGCATAGCCGTTGGATCCATGTGTCCCATGGATTGAGATCCATTGGATCGTAAACTAATATAAAAGGACGGCTAGGGTAGCCTTCCAAAGTACATCATCTAGAGTTGTAGAAGACTATTTCTCTCTCTCATTCTCGAATACTCTCTCTCTCAATCTCAAGTGGCCATCCACTGTGCATATTAAGAAGGAGAGCATCTCGCCGTCGCCTTCGACGCTTGGATTTTCGTCGAAGAATGCGGGAAGGATGCGACTCTTCATCGTGCCCGCAAGTACGTTCTTCGTGGGTTGAACTTGAGACAGGAGGATCTCTCATTTTGGATTTCGCAATCACAACCACGCTCCAAGAGGTATTCCTTATACTTTGTGGTTTGATGAAACGATCCGAGAAGTGTTCTCGTGATCATGTGGTTTAATCTTTAGTTTTAAAAAAATAATTTCCACCGCATCAGGCATATAGTATGACTAGTTGCTCCAATTGCATACGATGCGATCAACACGCTTCCGTGATGCGCTTAAGGATTCACAATATCCTTCAGTTACTTTTCAGACGACTGTCTAGCTTCTTCCCATGGATGGATGCCTTAAGGCATGACTCGAGGTCTGGAAGACCTCAACGCAAGCCCCTCATTTTGTTGCGCATCATTCTTCAAATCTCTGGGTAAGTAGACCTATTTATTTTATTTATTTCTCAATTTGTCTCACTTCGTAGATAGCTTGAACTTTCCACTCAACGCGTTCCCAACATTCATCGAAGATCAATGACCTTCGCAGATGATCAACTTCATTGTTTCCTCATTCCATCATCACTACCACCTTGATCATGTCCTCTGCCTGTATGGTAGAGCGACCCATCAAGTCTACCATTATTCTTCGTCATTTTTGGACCTCCATTCAACTCACATTCTCATACACAAATGCATCGCTTCGGAGATGTTACTATAACAACTGTTGTGAATAGGGCCTTCAATGGCTGGATTTCTTTAAGATGTTCCAACCTGGATCTTCTCCTCCAATGGTTTTCTTTGATCGTCAAATAACAAACCCGCGTAGTCCTTCCCTGATGTCATACCATCTTTGCAAGCTGTGTATGGACTCTCATCGACCACCAGTTAACCTTTTAGAGCCTAGCGAAGAAAGGAGGGGCTCGCTGGAGCCCCTCCTCTTCGCAGCCGTGAAAGGAGGAGGAGAAGGCCACTAGCGAATAGTTGACATTGGATCACGCCAAATTCGACACGATCTAAAGGCGAAGAGGAGGCCATGTAGATTCATCCAAGCATGCAGCCTTATGCAACATCGAGCAAGAGCTAGAGCACCACATCTTGCCACGTGAACAAGCCACACTCATGTGCCAGAGCCTCGTCAGTTATCCTTAATTGCAAAAATACCCCCGCGCAAAAGGTTTTCGATAAATTTCACTGTCGGTTTTATGTATTTGCATTTAAGTCCCTTAAGGGAGTTGTTATTGTTTTATCACATTTATGCCAATGGAGTCTATGTGGAAAAACTTGAGCATATGATCTCCAAATGAAGTAATTTCATTTGCATTTTAATCCATGTATCCTTATCCTCTATATGTCTTAATTTATTATATGATTTGATGCATAATGATTGATTAATTCATTAGAGATAATTAATTTGCTTAAACCTCTATTTAATTAAACCTTTCTTGGATTAAATTACATAATTGAATATAGATTATTTACTTATGTTTGATGAAATGATTTATGGAATAATTATGTATACATTTGCATGTGCTAGAAATTTGTCATCACATCACTATTTTCTACACATGAATTTATATGTTTCATCACCACATTTTGTTCATCCACACACACATTTGTGATGTGCATCACCTTGCATTGCTTGCCTGCGTTGTTGTTTTTGTTTTGATCCATGTAATTTATCAGTCACTTAACCTTAATAATTAAATACCTAAATAATCATATTATGGCTCGTGTCCTTGTCTTCAGCCATGGACTTCCTTGGTTATAAATTAAAGCCAAGAACCGTATCACTGAGATTCTTCTCGATTCCATATGAGATGCTAAATGCTCGTGCTAAAATAGATTGATTTTAATACACACATTTAGTGCTTTAACACCCACCTGGTACTAGTCATGTTGGTCGTTATGTTGGTACTGCTGCCTCTTCTGCTAGGGTGGCTGAATTCTAGGGCTCTACTAAGAAGGAGGTGGTACGGAGGATAACGCGGTGTTGTGAATGGTCGGGGGACGTCAATAAGTATGTCGGTCACCCGAATTCCCAACATGGCATGGTTCAGAGTATACCATACTCCATTCACCTCCCCAACTGACTACTCCTGAAATATCTCTATGGATGGGGGATGTTGTTGGGACGAGTGGGTGTTGGTATGGTCCTGCTCGCACGGTTGGGGTTACCTAGACACCAGCTACTCCTAAACATGGTGTGCTCAATATACAGGAGCAGAGGGAGCAGTCACGACATGTATCTTTATCTTAGATACCTTCTTAGTCATCTCCTCCATCTGTTTATGCATTTTGGAGACACTTCGGTCCAACACATCAATCCTTATGTCAATCCTCTCGACTATAGTAAGCTTGTCTACAAAAAACCCATGCAAGGGATCACGTCCATATATAGATCAACTACAACTGACTTTCACCCTCCCAATGAGAGTGAACTGGGAACTGTGTGTATGTACTTTTGGCAGTCTATGAGCATCTAGTCTCCTCCGTCTACTCGAATACCTTCTAGATGGTATCCACTCCACGAGAGGTGTAATAGCTGCCTCCACAGGTATCTCTCACTAAACCTTGCATCTCAGGGTTAAGACTGGTGAAGAATGTCTGGATCAACTTATACCTCACCCAAGCGTCACAAAAGGCTTCATGATGTAGCTGGGAAAAGCTAGTGACGCATGTACTCATAATGTTAGTCCTACTTAGGAGGTATAACTTCTTCAGAAACATGCCCCCTGAATTGGGCAAAGGTGTTGACAATGATTCCCAAATTCTTTGCACAATAGTTGTCTTTGCCACCCATGGCAAATGGAAGGGTTGCGAGCCTAATATAATCTTAACTGACCCAAGGGTGCCTAAGGTTAACACATATGAGCTTGACGTCTCTTAGGAATGCACAAGGTTTCTCAGAAGCATTCCCATCAAAGTGCGACAGTAGGTTCAGGAAGTATGGTTTCAACACAAAATAAACTTCTAGTTAGTATAGGCTTAGATAATTCTAAATTCTGTACCAACTAGGGTTATATGCCACATCCTTTATAGGTTTGATCCCAACATTGAGCTTGTTGGACATGTGAGCCCACAGCGAGCCATTATGCAATAAATGTTATTGCAAATATCATTCCCTAATCTGAAATGAAGAATGAATAAATTGCATAATAGGTCCCTTAGTACAATTAGGGTTATGTACCATGGCCATCTTGATGATCATACAGCTGTTGATTCAACTGTTGAATCGTAGAGGCTGGTGCTTGGATGAATATCTAAAGAGTTAGATTGAGGACTCATCAAGCAATGTCAAATGATTATTAAGAGATGATCTCCAGCCTAAGTAGGAGATGGCAATCCTTATCTCTAAAGGCTAATATATGACTGACCTCTTGATGCAGGTCCTCTGCAAAGGAATAGAGATTCGGAGGTGTTAGATTAGTTAGGTCAAGGAGTTAAGTTAATGAGATCGAGAAAACCAAAGTCCTATAACATATGCTGGCACGATACAGGCATGCATCCTCTAACCAGAGACATATGTGTTACAATATGTTTGAGTATGTACATTTGGCAGACCAATAGGTTGATGACCTAACCGAGGTCTATACACCGGCGCGTTGGTGTGCATATAAGGATATATGAGTAATACGATCTCTCAAAGGGATCATACAGGTTCATTTATTGAACCGGAAGGCATGAGCTCACTCATGAGATATTGGGAAGAATCAAATTCCGTGCGCATAGTCGTCTCGCTTTGGAAGCTTGACTGAATTTGTAGGTTTTATCTATACTTTTGGAACGTATATGATCAAGACCTAGGTTAATATATGCTTTTGGAAAGTGTATGATCGATACCAACTCCCAATGATCGAATGAGAAACTTACTGATAGAACCCTGAAGTAGACAGTATAAAGTTGATATAATACTTCGGGTTTATTCTAAGTCTTCCAGTATGCAGGATGTATAGGTATTAGGAATACCTGAGGGTGATGTGATCATAAATGATTGTATAACCATGATGCTTCCATTCCTAGGGAGTGATGAAACAGGTCTGGATTTTAGTGACTCCTCTCAGTAGAGAAGTAATTTGATCTTGGTCCAAATGTTGGACATTCATCTGAATATGATTCAGATGCAATGAGAATATTAGATTTGCGGTCTTGATTTAATCAAGCATCGATGGGAGGCTCGCGATCTGGATTTGAGATATGATCTCAATATCCAAGTCACTATACGTGGAACAATACAATCTCCCTATCCTTATCTCCAAGTATCTGTGGAGAAAGCGCATTATCCTTGAAAGAGTTCAGAATAATTTCATTGTTGATATATGTATCCGAGCATTGAGAAAATGGATGATTAAGTGTGATTTAATTATCATAAATAATATGAATTTGATTCATATTATAGAGAGAGTTATCTTAGATAATTAAATTTTATTTGATTATCAAAGATGTGAATAATATGAATGTGATTCATATTATTTGAGAACAAGAGAATAGAGATCCAAGATGATTAAATGTGATTTAATTATCACGGATATGAATAATGTGGATAGCAATATCCATATTAGTCATATATATTATAAATGTGATTTATAATATATAAGAGAGAGCTATTTGTAATTTACATTTGTTAATTAAATGTTAGTGTGAATCGGATTCACATTGGACATTGAATTGAAAATGTAATTTATATTTTATTTTGGGTTGTGAATATGATTTACAAATTTTTCAATGGCAAGATTGCAATGTCTACAAAATAATTGTGAATTATTTTTGCAGAATAATTTGCAAAAAAAGTTGTTGCATAATCTTGGAGATTACAATTTAGAGATGAGAGCCACCTTCCATATATATGGAGTGGACGGCCACAACTCCTATTAGGAATGTGTGGATGTCCCCTCCTTCCAACATGGAAGGAGGCACTCTCTCTCCTATGATCTCCGAGAGATCTTGATTTAATTTGGTGATTGAATTATATTGATTTATAAATATATATTTAATATGAACTAAATTAATTGTTGCTGATTTTTTCCAACACAAATCTTAGCCATTAAAAGAAACACAATCAGTGAGATCCATTGGATTTGTGTTATCCCATGGATTGAGATCCATGGATCCCAAAATGTTATAAAAGGAGGGGCACCCCATTTTTCTTCTTTACACAATGCTTTAGAAGCACATCTCTCTCTCTATTTCTCTCTACACGTCAGCCCTCTCTCTTCCTCTCATGGCCGTCCACCATGGATGCTCTAGAGAGACTCACCATCGCCGCAGCATCATCGTCATGCTGCCCGATCGTTTGCTCGTGGATCTTCGTCTCCTTCGGTGTGCCTGTATCGTGAAGAAGACGATGGATCTCGTGTGTCGAGATCAGGAGATCAACCATTTGGATCATCAACATGGATTGCGAGAAGCACGTGGTTCATCCCTCCGCTCGCAAGCGTCTCCTCCGTCGGATTGGACTTGAGAAAGGAGGTCTCTTAGTTTAGAGACTCGATCGCAACCACGCTTCAATAGGTAATCCTATTACTTGTTTGTGGTTTAGATGAAACGATCCGAGAAGTGTTCTTGGATCATGTGGTTTCGTCGCATGAAAAAATTTTAATTTCCGCTGCATAGAACAACTAGTCTGACTAGTCATTCTTCATCGTATTCGATACGACGCTCACGCTTCCATGATGCATTTAAGGATCTAAGCCATATCCTTCATGTGGTATCAGATCTCGGTTGGAAGGTTTTGGATACGATCCATAAACCTAGGACGACTTGGGTTCATTGGGGTTTGCGAAAGTTTCCTTGCATTTCATTGTCGCATCTCTATTTTGAGATTATTTTCGGTACTGTTTAAAGTGTTTAAACAAGAAAATAATAATCGGATTTTGTTCCCCATTAAATAAGGAAACCGTAGGATCTGAGTTTACGTTATTTCGATTCTGTTTGCTCAAGTTATGCTCATTTTAGTGAACATGTATCCACAGTTTCGACGACTGCGAATCTCAACGTAATTAAGATGTTAATTGCAAAAAGCCTTGAAATACATGAAAATCACTTAGGTTCTGTTGTAAATCAAATTAGCAAACTTTACGAACTTACTTTTCTTAATTTGGATTTAAATTGATTGAGATATGGTATTTTTAGTAAGTGACAGTCACTGTTGGAAATACTTTCCTAATCAAGAACCTTATGATTGTCATTTAATCAATTAGTGAAATTAAATTGTTTAATTTCCTGGAATAATTGTGCATAAATATTTGTGAAATATTTGATGATAATTATTTCCTTAAACGACATTTCCTTAACCAGTAAATGATTAGATGTGATATAGATCACTAATTGGTTACATGATCTACATGATCTACATTCCAACAAACATGTTGCTTGAATAGGATTTGGGATTTGTTTAGCAAATCTCATTATAATGTTAATCAAAATTGTTTTTATTATTATTATATGATATAATTTGGTTGAAGAACCGATGATCATCTCAAGTACAAATTGATCTATTTGGCATTATCCTTTCCTGAGGTGGATATGGTGTCTTGTCGGAGAGCATTGTGGTAGCGGGTTGCAATGTATGTGGTTCGTCCCACTCTCGTCGATACTGGCCATGACAGCGGGTAGGGACTGGATAATGCCGGAGAAATCAAGATGTATTTTTTCTAATTATTAAAATACGAATTAATACGTATTTGAGATAATACCATAATTCAAGTAACAATAAAGATTGTTTGTTGGATATTAATTGGATCATTAATTTAATATGATTAAATTAATTAGAATCCAATTAAAATTAAAACACTCTATTATAAATAGAGATGTTATTTCCCTTGGAAGAATTAATCGTAATGAATATGATTCATAATGATTAACTAGAATTTGAATATGATATGGAGGATCACATAAGTGACATCCATGGTCTCCCGTCAAGGTAGAGGGTTCCGTCGCCAGGGATTGTATGCAGGAGATGCATGTCTGAAGTGACAGGTCCTATATGCAAGCACATCTGGATCGGGCTCTTTGCTTTTCGAAAGGGTAAGGACATATACATAGTGACCCCAATATCGGATCCTCATATTATTGGGGCGATATTGGATTGCGTATAGCGAGTACTATTCCTGTTGATTGTTGGTTCAATTAATGACGGGTCAACATCGCCTTAGGAGTGATGGGACTAGGTCTTAAAGACCTAATTGGGAAATGCAAGTTGGACTTGGAAGGCGGACTGTGTTCCCGCTTCTTTTTATCGGAGTTGCAGATTCTCATATTATTGGGATGTAACAAAGATAAGGAAGGAGATCACGGATCTTGCTGAGATAGGATGGTAAGTATATCTCTTACATTGAAAGTGATTAAGGGAATGAGCTTTCAGTGTTGACAAGGCAATACAACTTTGATATAAAAATTCCTAAATCAAAGTAAAATATGTATATATATAAATATATACACTTATGCAAATTTCTTATTTCAGATAATCTTTCATTAAACCCACTCAATGTTATACTCAGTGATAACCAGTAAAATATCATGGATTGGACTCATGATCCCGATATTGTACTTGCATTTGGACACATAATGTATGTGGTTGCAATGTGCAAGTTTCCTCGCAATAATGAGGAATGACAATTAAATAGACAATAGATCTACAACCTAGGGTTTGTATGACTCTATAGTATTGATCTCTCATCGAATGTACTTTGGAAGTGACATGTCGATGATGATCGCAATTGTCAAATAATCCTTATAAAATCAATGAAGATATTCTGGCATACATATGTGCTCTTGACATTTATCATGAATGACATGGTTCACTGCATCATGCAGAATGGTAGCTTCATAAGAGATGATGTATTCAAAATGTTTGAATACCTACCTGAACCAATGTTTCAAGAGTCTAAATGGATGTAGACATGATGAGTGTCATCATTCTACTGTCTATACTCTAGTCATTCATGAAGCTTCATAATATTCATATTGTATGAATTTAATGAATCATGTGTAAATGTTGAAATACTCTTACATTGAATTTTTTTGAATTTAACATAAGAGATCCTTAGTCTTAAGCAACGGTTGTTTATAGATGAAGGGAGCGCAGTGGAAGCATGGGTCGGACCCGATTAAGAAGGAAAGTCAAAGAGTTGACGTAATTATGTGACTTCCATATGGCATCTGAATAGTTGGATGAATGCCAATACTGCAATGAGTCGATGTATTGATAGTATGACTATCTGGACTATCTAGGATCCTTAGTGAAAGATTCAGATAGAGCATCAGAATAATCTACACATAAATCATTGATATGGACTTGCTTATTGAATAAGATGAAGTCTTACAATTGTATCTTAATCTTCTAACAACACTTGCAATGGGTTGCATATGTTTCAGAAGACCGGAGAATTTGATCTTCAGGTTTAATAGTCATCTACATGATTTTTGATGCAATTGTTGCAACAATTTCCATTGGATCACTAGACTTCATAATTTCAGTTGGAGAACCCTTAGTCTTAGAGAATGTCTCTATGACTTAGACATTAGAATACACTCATTGTTTGTTTCTAAATGTTGGAAATAAACATGAATTCTGGAATGAACCTATCATAAAGTGTTATGATGGAGATATTTCAGATAGTAATCTAAAATCTAGTGGACTCCACTAAATTAGAAAATTGATGAATGGTTCATTAACATTTCTAAATACTGAAATTAATACTCAAGATCAACAGGAGGATGAAGATCATTTGACAATGATCTAGCATCAAGCCTTGGACATTTGTCTATTGATTTGATCAATAGATTAGTAAGAGATGAAACTTTAGAATGTCTAAAATTTCAAAACATACATACTTATGAATATTGTATTCAAAGTAAAATGTCCAATACACCCTTCTTAGAGAAAGGTGTAAGATGCCAAGGTATTCAGGATCTCATACATGTTGATGTATGTGGATCATCTATATCATAGTGAACATTGTGGATATGTGATATCTATTGGTGATTATCTATGATATGAGATTTCTTCTCTTCACCTAAGAAACCTTTGAAATGTTCAAAGATTTCATAATTTTGGTTTACAACCAAAGTTTGAAGTAAGATAAAATGAATTTGATCTAATCTAGGTAGCAAGTACCTGCTAGATAAATTAAAAGAATACCTTATGGAGATATGAATATCATTTCTATCTCAATCCTCCTAATACACCTTGAATCAATATAGAGTTATAGGGAGATACAATTGGATCATGTGTGACATTATTTGATCAATGATGAATTTTAGCATAATTTCCTCTTAGTATCCAGGTATATATGTAGTAGAGACTACATTATATATCCTTAATATAATTCCATGCAAGTAAGCTAGAATTGAGCACTTGAGAGTGCTGCTTCATTAGGAAAATAAAGGATGGTATTGGATACCTACTTTATAATCTTGAGATTCTTAAAATATCTCATCTCTGAGAATGTGATTCTTAGAGGTTGAGACTCTTGAGAATCAAGATGAAAATGAAGCGTAGGAACTCATTTAATCATGAGAAGATAATGAGGCTCCTGAAATCGGGAACTAAAAGGACAATTAAAGAAGAAACACTAATACTTTTTCAAATGAGTTTGAGGATGTATTCCATGTGTCAGTGATCGGATTTCTTGTGATGAAAATCCTAAGGATCATAACATGGAAAGATGGATTTCAGCAATGAAAGTCTAAAGTAGATTTCATATACAATTGTTGTATATGGACCCTCGAGGATCCACCTATATGGGTAAGACCCATAAAGGTGTAAATGGATCTTCAAGAGAAAGAAGTCAAGATTGCATTCCTCTATGAATACCTCTCTGAGGTTATTCACATGAAGTAGCCCCAGGGCTTCATGGTTGAGAAAAGCAAGGTGTGAAAGTAAAGGAATCCATCTATGGACTCAAATAAGATTCTTGTAGTTGGAACATAAGATTTGATGAAATTATAAATGTTATGATTTCAGATAGAGTCTTGATGAACCATATAAAGCTTAGTGGGAGTGCCATTATGTTCATCATGCTAAATGTAGATAACATCCTAATCATTTAAAATGATATAACGATAATAATGAGTGTTTTCTAATCTGGTTGTTCCATAACTTGAGATATGATCTCAAGGATACCTCTTGGATCTTAGTTCTGAAGGTGTTAAGAAGCATAGAGAAGACGGTATTGGGACTGTTACATTAATGGTACACCTTGGACATATTCCATTTTCTGGAAAAATCCAAGAAAGGCTTCCATCCCTTAAGATATGGTACTGACCTATCTAAAGGGATAGCACCTCAAAGAGTTGAGGAAGTGAATGCTAGAACTACTTGCACTTGTGCATTAGTTACAAGAAGCTGAGTGTATGCTAGATGTGTACAAAAGCCAGATATCTGTCATGTAGTGGAAGTAGTAAACTGCTACTAATCCTAATATGGAGAGAAAACACTTGATTGCAGTAATAACAATATCTTCATAGAGGACAAGATTTTTGAGATAGTGATCTCAAAGTCTTATCTTCAAAAACTTAAGACTTTATAGATAGAGATCTAAAAGGTCTTAACTGTGGATACCTTAGGAGATAGAGATCTCCAGGAATAAGGGTATTCTGATAAGGATTATAGAAATAATGGTTATGACAATTATTAAGCTATATTATCAAGGACATTATAATAGCTTTAACAAGATTGAGTATTAGTTGCATAAGATGTAACATTCGCATTAGACATGAGCACTGTTACTGGGGATATGCAAGTGCCGTTAAAGGACTTGGCATAGTCTCGTGGGAACAGAGTGGCTGATCAGCTTACCTAGCTATTTTCTAAATAGCCTACGATTGTCACATGAGTGTGGGTTTAAATGATTAGCCCATTAATGGCTCTTTGGGCTAGTGGGAGATTGTTGGAAATGCGAGCCCACGTCGAGCTATTATGCAATAAATGTTATTGCAAATATCATTCCCTGATCTGAAATGAAGAATGAATAATTTGCATAATTGGTCCCTTAGTACAATTAGGGTTATGTACCATGGCCATCTTGATGATCATACAGCTGTTGATTCAACTGTTGAATCATAAAGGTTGGTGCTTGGATGAATATCATAAGAGTTAGATTGAGGACTCGTCAAGCACCGTCAAATGATTGTTAAGAGATGATCTCCAGCCTGAGTAGGAGATGGCAATCCTTATCTCTAAAGGTTGATATCTGACCGACTGATAACTGGCTCCCACTACCCTTGTTAATTGGAGCAAATTAATGTTCAAATTAATTGATATTGTTCTTTGCAGTCGGATAATGAGAGCAGATCAAAAACCACTTTCAATTATAGTCAAGTTAATTTCGAGCGGCAAATTTTTTTACTTGGTTGGAAGTCCAAAGTCGAACTCAGGGAGGCAACTGTCTCCTTAGGTAGATTCAAAGCAAATTTCCAAGCTTTGATTTTCAGAGGAAATATTTTTGGTCTTTTTCGGTTTTTTATGCAAGGCACATGCAAAATCAGGCCAAATTATAAGTTAAATCTGAAAGATGGTCAAATTAATTCAAAAATTTTGAAACTTGGCCAGATGATGAAATATGATGTGATTAAGCTACCCTAATTTTTTTGGAATTTTCTGACACTAAATTAATTAATTATGAATTAAAAATGAATGCAAGGTGACTTTGACTAATTTAATTTTAATAAATACAAATCACACTATTTCCAGATATCAAAATTATCCTTGATAGATCTAAGAGTGACGAATCCAGGAAAATTAATAAACCTAAATTTTCATGTGAAATGGACTATGAAAAATCAATTAATCAAATCAATAAATGATTTATTTAGGCCTCGAGATGCATGCAAATGAGATGATTTTTGGTCACAGTGTGAACTTAGTTGTTCTCAATCAAATGTGATTTTGGGGATTTTTTGAGCCACAGAAAAATGACTATTAATTAAGGGGTGAAATTGGGCAAAATATAGCAAAAAGAGCCACTTAATTAATAGAAATTTCTACTGATATTACAAAAATATGCCACGTGTCTCATAATGAGGAGGACAACATGAACTTCACAATGCAATTTTTAGAATTTAAACATGAGTCTAAATGAATGTATAAATATGCGTGCAAAGACAGGGGTATAAATGCAATTACAGAAATTTAAATTGCTGAAAATAAAACATGCTGATAGGGACTTTTATGCAATTACCTATAATGTAAAGGAGGTGGATGCAATTTCTCCTCGGATCACATGCTCCTCACGTTGGGTGCGCCTGACAGGGACTGAAGTACAATATGGAAATCCTTCAGGGGCCTCGATGCAATTAACCTAGGACGCACATGCAGATCACGTGGGGTCCTTAGGCTCGGAGAACTTTGGAGGCTCGGGACTAGTCTCGGTTGACTCTGGAGGCTTAGACGTTGGCTCGGAAGATGGCTCGGCCAGCTTCGGGGATCCGAGCCTAGAGGTCAGGGAGGAGGCTCGGATCGGGCAACGTGGTGTGCTCTGGACTGTGTGATCTGGTGATGATCAACGGCCGTCAGATCGAGGATTATCCTACAATGTCTGACGCGCGAGGGAGAGGGTGACGTGGCTTATCGGTTGCCGCTGGATCAGTGTGAATCCAACGGCCTGCAGGGGCTCTCGTGCTCGTCGACGTGGCTTGTTCCTGGCCGTGCGATCAGCCCGATCCTATGGCTACTGACCAAGGCGACGTGGATGGCTTGTAGCCGTTCGATCAAGAGGATCGTGCGGTCGCTGGACTTCGTGCCCAACGGTCCTCCGCCTCCTGTGGTGGAGGAGACTGGGCTCCGACGATGCTGGGCGAGCTTTGCCCCGCCCTCCCATCGTCGGTGAAGGTTGATGGAGGGTATGAGATATCTCGGAAGATCAGTGGATGGTTGGCGAAGCGTCCGGGGGACTAAGGAACGGAGGAGGCGCTCTGGAGCGCGGTGGCAGAGGAGCTCGAATGCAGCTCCGACGAGCCTCCGGCCCGTCAAGGAAAGAGCACCTGCAAGGGTTAGAGATATAGCCAAAGCGTGCATGGTGTCCGTGGAGTGATGCTGAGTGAGAGGCGAGGCCAATGGGGGAGTGGGGATGATCAGTGATCGAGCTCCGCCAAGGTTGCGGAGCCGGCGACGGTGGATGATGAAGTGTATTGTCAGCATGAACAGAATGTAGCGCGAAGATCCCTACTCCGAGGCGGAGCTCGGAGGATGGTCGGGAGGTGGTGAAGATTTGCGGAGGAGTGGAATAAATTAGGAGAAAAATGAAGCGAACAGAGAAGAAGATCGGAAGGGAGATGAAGGATGCTACCTAGGGAATGGAGCTCAGATATGAGCTCCTGGTCGTCGCTCGAAGGTCGGTAGTAGGCCTGAGCTACTGCAGCTCACGGAGGAGGCTGCAGCATGGCGGGGATGACCATGGATCTCACCGGAGAAGATGCCCATTCGTCGCTCAACGTTTCAAGGAATTGCAGTCACCAAATCGAAGGCCGGAGCTCAGGGAATCTCTCTGGAATGGCAAATGGGGATGGAAGTAGCTGGAGGTGGTTAATTTATAGGACAAGGGTGATGGCAGGGATGGAGGGGAGGCAAAGTTCGTGGACGTCGTGGGGCGACTCTGGTGGTAGTCGTGAGGAGTGAGGGAGCTGGCGAGGATGAGGGATGAGTAGGCTTAGTCGTGGTGGCGTTGGTGATCGGAGAAGGTGGCTGGCGTGGAGATGAAAATAGAAAGAGGGCAGCCCCTTGCGCAAAATCGAGAACGTGGGAGAGAGAAGGTCTGGAGGTAGAAGACGAAGTCTCGGCCATTGGATCTGGCGATCCAACGGCTTAGATCGAAGTGCCAAAGAGCGGCGTTAATCAGGCTTTGGACATCACGATCGAAGGGTGGCGGAGCTGCCACGTGTCGTGGTCTGGTCGCAATGCTGGCAAGCGATGGAGATCACTTCTGGAGAACAATCGGATGGCTGAGAATACAGATGAAGTGAAGGGTTGAGATGGAACAGATCGGATGGTTCATAAGCTGCCATGTGGTGCACAGAGGAAAAGGCGGCAACGGGCGGACCAGATCAGAGATGTGAGAAGATCAGGCGGCTAGGGAAAGAAGCGGACGCGGAAAAAGCTGGGCCGTTGGTTCAGAGGAAGATCCAACGGTCCAAAGCATGGGCGGATGATGCTAAGGGGAGCGGGCCGTGTGGCGCAATCAGAGGGCGCCACGTGGCCAGCTGTGAGTGGTTGCGAGGAGAAATGAGATTAGAGAGAGAAGGAGGCCGAATTTGGAAAAACTCAAAACATGAAAGTTGTAGATCTCGATGAGATCTACAAGTTTTATGTTGACCAAAAATGGAGATGAGGTCATATATGATACAAAAATACAGTAATACAAATATATACATATATAGTATACATAGAAACCCAAAAACCCAACTTCTTCCTACAAGCTCCGAATTGGATGAAATTAGTCTCATTTTAAAGGTCTCTGGATGTGTATTCATCTGAAGGTAAGTAGACTTATTTTGGAGTTGGTACAAGAGAACTATGGGTCTTCTAAGGTCCAGGGGTTGTAGGGCTTCATTGGGTATTTTACAAAAGAGATCTTTGATCTTCTTCCTTATATTGTTAACTAAAGGTGTACATATTAGAAGGAAGGTGTTGTTTTATAGGTGGATATTTTACAGGTGAGCTTGGCTTGTTATTTAATGCAATATATGAATGCTAAAATGCAAAATGCATGACTGTTAATTATGCAATATAAGTAGAAATATGCATCTATTTACTCGGGAACAAATCTCTATTTTCAGCTTTAAGAGTGATAAATCACAGATTCATCAACCCCCTATACTTAACCTTTCTCGTCCCCGAGCAACTAAAATGAAATGCAAGAGTGAAATGAGATTGGGTTCCATACCAAGGTCATGAACAAAAGTTGAAAATGGAGCTTGACTCGACCTTTGGATTAATTGTTTGGCGGAACCTTATTGGGATCTGAACTTAAGACCTAACAAACTTCAAGTTCCCCAAGTCTTCTATTCAAGACGCCTCAATAGTCAGGTCAGAACAAATCCTCAAACGCAAATTTCTGATGACTATGATTCTTACTTGTACGGTGTAAGTGATAAATAGCTCTCCACATCAGAAACAGCTCAGAAACAGCCTCCTCTGACAAGGTAACTCAATAACCCGGTCCAGTAATTCTTTCCTCTAGGAGAGGGGTATTCCCTTCTAAGTTCAAGTGCAACCAGCTCAAGAGGAGGGGGTAGAGAAAAGAATGGATGGTATCCAGTGTAGCTACCTATCCCGGGATGCCTGACCAGTGTAGCCAAGTCATCCAGCTGCATTCTTCTTGCTAATATACATACTCCGACAGGCAATATTTTACTTTTACTTTGGTATGTCTATTTTTTTGGAGTTCTTGCATTTTTTTAATAAATACAATGTGCAGCATGTACATCAGGAGTTTTTCCTCTTGATCCAGTAGACTATCCCTCTTTTGAAGCATTATTGCAACCCATAGCGTCCTGTCCTCAGACTTCAACACCACCAGACTAGGTTGAGACGCACTACCCTCCCTAGAGGAGGACGGATGTTTCCACATGTGTGCTACTCCAAGATAAAGGATTCTACCTCCTCACCACCTCATCAATGAAGAGCTACGTGCATTGTACTTGTCCAAGTTAGGTCACTGTCTAAAAGAATCATGTGTGTGCACGAGATATTCTACTTAGACTAATCAAGATGACATGTGAACATAGACCTGTGGACTCAAAGAATTAAGTCACTTGATGTGAGAAATCTTAACTCCAGTTCCTATAAGGTTCCTCTGAAATTAGGTTGATTAATGTCAAATCAAGTACATCCTCAATATCTACTCATAACTTGGTTCAGAACCCACTATCTTTTCACCTTACATACGCAAGATATGCAGATGAGGGGTAGATGATATGCTATGTACATGACTGAAATGCAAGACTCTTTTTCCTTTCAGATGTAGAGATGATGTGCAAGAGTAAATAAGAAGCCTTTATTTTCAACACAATTTTTTTAACACTCTGGTATACCACCTATGATACAAGTATTTTATGAGTATTATACAGATTATACAAGTGTATTTTACAAAAAAAAATTTCCAATTTTTACCCACCCCCGTAATTATTGCATACTATATACAAAAGTACACGAAAATGCGCGAAAGTACGAGCTATGGGTAAAGTATATATGTAATATATACACACCCCCTATACTTAACGTGTGCTATGTCCTCAGAGCACGAAAAGCGACAAAAAAGACATAGCTCGGGCTAAGCGTAGGAGAGCTAAAATTACAAAAAGTATAGAAGTCGCTTCGCCCCCCTATACTTAGGCTCTGGCAGCCTAAGTGTAGATAAAGATCAAAAATGGGGCGGACGAGGGCAAGAGGTGAAAGGGATGAATATATACAAGGCGGGCATCGGTCCCCCCTATACTTATGCTCTGGTCATCCTAAGTATAGGAAAGGAGTGAGTATGAGAACCTATGTGATCTGGAGGATTTACAGAGAACAGACTCGAGTGGCTCATCCCCCCTATACTTAGGACCTGGTCATCTTAAGTATAGTCCAAGATAGAGATAGATGAAGCTGGGATGAGTTACTAGAGTCGTGGGAGGAGAAAGTACAGAATGTACAGGAATGATGGTATATACAAGTAAGTCGGTCTGAATCTTTCAAGATGCTGCTGATGGCTGGAGCTCACTGCTGCAAGGTCTCCTGCGCGGCTCGAGGTGTATCTGATGAATCTGTCTCGCATATAAACACAATCTCCTCAACATGGACTAACTGCTCATTGGATTCGACGAATTGTTTCAACAGTTGTCCATTCACAAGGGATGTCGGTGTGTCATCTGCGAGATCTGAGATCTCGACACATCCGCTATCATGCACCGCTCGGACAATGAATGGGCCCGCCCACTTGGATTTCAACTTGCCTTGGAAGGTCTTTAGCCTTGCATTAAACAACCATACCTTCTGTCCAGGAACAAAGGTCTTTCGTCTGATATATCTATCATGCCAACACTTCACCTTGTCCTTGTACACCAAACTGTTGTCATATACGAGGTTTCTGACTTCCACAAGCTCATTCAGATCCATTCCTCTCTCCTTCTGCCCAAGGTGTGTGTTCCAGTTGACCTTCTTAATTTCCCATTCTTATTTTTACACTAATTCTGCGGGCAAATGGCACGGCTTTCCGAATACCATTCAGAATGGGGAGGTTCCTAGCGGTGTCTTGTAAGCTGTCCTATACGCCCATAGGACCTAATCTAAGATCTGAGACCAGTCCTTCCTATCTGGGCGGACAAGCTTTTGCAATATAGTCTTCACCTCCCTATTCGACACCTCAACCATACCATTAGTCCGTGGGTGGTAAGGTCTAGCAACACGATGTTCAATGCCGTAGTCCTTCAGGAGTTTCTTCACCTCCCGGTTCACAAAGTGCCTACCACCATCTACAACAAGAAGGATGTATTCAAATCCATGGCTAACAGGGAATGGGCCCATGAAGTCGATGCTCCAAGCATCAAAGACATCACAAATGATGACAGGCTGCATTGGCATCTCATCCTTGGGACCAACGTTTCCTCCCATTCTCTAGCATACTGTACATGACTTTGCAAAGGTGATAGCATCGCGAAACAGAGTCGGCCAGTAAAAATCATACTGAAGTACCTTCCAAGCGGTCCTCTTCCTGGAGTGGTGTACTCCTACCTCCAAGCTGTGGCAGAAAGAAAGGACACTCTGGTATTCCTCCTGAGGAATACACCGTCTCTAGACACAATCCGGTCCTTCAAAGAAAAGGATCGGATCCTCCCATTGGTAGTGTCTCGCATCCGACTTAAGTTGGTCGATGTGGCTCTTGAGCCAACCTTCGGGAACCTTCTTGGAGACAAGATAGTTCACGATGTTGGCATACCATGGAAGTGAGTCGACAACAAAAATCGACTCGTCAGGGAAGGAGTCTCGAATAGGTGAATCGTTGGAAGTATTAAGATCTTCAAGACGAGAGAGATGATCGGCTACTACGTTCTTCTTTCAAGGTTTATCACGAATGTCCAAATCAAACTCCTGGATAAGCAAAATCCACCGAAGAAGACGTGCCTTCACATCCTTTTCTCCAACAAGTACCGTAGAGCCATGTGGTTCAGTGAACACAATTACCTTGGATCCAAATAAGTGAGATTTGAACTTTTCCAAGTCAAACACTACCGCAAGCATCTCCTTTTCTGTAACTGTATAGTTACGCTGAGCGATATCAAGAACTTTGCTTGCGTAGTGGATTGCAAACGGGACGCCATCTCTCCTCTGTCCTAACACAGCTCAACAGCGAAGTCTGATGCATATGTCATGATCTCAAAGGGTAGAGACCAATATGGGGCTTGTAGATTAGGTGCGTCCATGATCATTCCTTGCAATAGCTTAAAGGCCTCAAGACATTTGTGATCAACAACAAACTCCATGTCTTTGCCTAAAAGCTCAGTTAGCGGTCGGCAATCTTAGAATCTTTGATGAATCTCTGATAAAATCCGACATGCCCGACTAACGATCGCAACTGCTTG
Organism: Ottelia alismoides; assembly: GCA_037367405.1. NCBI lineage: Eukaryota > Viridiplantae > Streptophyta > Magnoliopsida > Alismatales > Hydrocharitaceae > Ottelia > Ottelia alismoides. The sequence continues at coordinate 1,369,680 of JAZKJV010009426.1, forward strand.
ATGTTGGTTGGTGGTTGGAGTCGTCTGATCACATCCACCTTGGCAGGGTCAACCTCCATTCCTCTCTTGGAGATGACGTACCCCAACACAATTCCTTCTGTCACCATGAAGTGACTTTTCTCCAAAAAAAACCAGATTAACCTCACAACAGCGTTTGAGGACTCGATCCAGATTCCTAAGATAGGAATCGAAGGAATCGTCATGGATTGAGAAGTCGTCCATGAAGACTTCCAGGAATTCACCGACCATTTCGGCGAATACAGCAATCACGCATCTTTGAAAAGTACCTAGAGCATTGCATAACCCTAAGGGCATGCGCCTGAAAGCATAGGTACCAAAGGGGCATGTGAACGTGGTCTTTTCCTGGTCCTCTGGAGCTATGGCTACTTGATTGTAGCCCGAGAACCCATCCAAGAAACAGAAGAATTCTTTCCCCGCTAGTCTCTCTAGGATCTGATCAATGAATGGTATGGGGGAATGATCCTTCTTCATCGCGGCATTCAAGCGTCTGTAATCCACACAGATGTGCCACGACGTGGGCACTCGCATCACGATCTCCTCTCCGTCCTCATTGGTGGTCGTCTGAATTCCCGACTTTTTCGGGACCACATGGATCGGGGACACCCATTTCGAGTCCGAGATGGGATAAATGAAACCCGCGTTGTACCATTTCTCTATCTCCTTCTTCACTACCTCTCGCAAATTTGGATTCAAACGGTGTTGGAATTCACGAGAGGGTTTGGCTTCATTCTCGAAGTAGATATGGTGCGAACACAGAGCGGGATTTATCCCATGGAGATCGGAAATGCTCCACCCTATTGCCTTGCAGTTTTTCTCTAGGATCTCTAGCAAGCGAGATTCCTGCTCCTCGATCAATCGCGGACTTATGATGACCGGATATTTCTTCTCTTGACCCGCAAGGAAGGCATATTTCAGTGTTGTGGGTAAAGGTTTGAGCTCAGGTAAGGTGTGATCATCTAGGAAATCTGGCTCAATCGAATCTGGCTCAGTGGTGGAAGTGGCTGGATCTTTCTCTGTTACTGCTTCCACCAAATTGTTTGGCTCTGGAGTCGGATCGTCAAAGGTCTCCATGCAATCGACGAACGCCTCGTCCGACTCATCATCCTCATCTTCTTATTGTCCTAAAGAGGGAAGGACTGATAAGACAAGCTGGGCTTCTAAATCATCGAAGTTGTAGGGGGATGCAGGTTCTGAACTGTACTCGTCTCTAAGGATCTCACAAACTGACTCATGCACTGGATCATCTCCGGAGGGGAGGGACTCATCGATGCTGGCTAGGTTCTGTCTCCATGGACCAACTATGTCTACATGGTCGCGGTCTGCTTCGGACGAAGAGTACTCGGTGCTGGACTCGGAATCCGGTCTATGCCATCTGGTTTGCTTCATATCTTGTTCCTCATCTCCGCTTCGAGTTTGGAACTAGATCTTCACGATCTTATAATCAAACAAGGCCCTTGTCGTCCTGAGGAAGGGCCTGCCTAAGATGATCTAGGAATCTCTCCAATTGCGAGGGGTTTCCATATCTAGGATAGTGAAGTCCACCATGTATTCTTAACCTTCAACTTTGATCACAACATTCCTCAATTCTCCTTGGGACCTCTTGGTTGATTTATCAGCGAACTGCAGGAGGGCTCTAGATTTCCTAAGGTCCTAGATTAAGCAGCTCATAGAGGGTTGTAGGCATTAAATTAATTGAGGATCCATTGTCTAGGAGAGTGCGTGCAAACGCAATGTCATCGACATGACTCACCACATAATGTGCACCCATGTCTCTTCGTTTCCTGGGAAACGAGTTCTTTATTGCACAATTCGTTGCTACTGATAGAACGTGTTTCTCAACACGGCTTTTAGTCTTCCTGCTAAGCCTAGTAGGTGTGCATCTCACCTTAAGGTATTTCTGAAATGCAGGAGTCATTTCCATGTACTTGTCAAAGGGGATTGTGACCTTGATATATTTGTTGCAGAATTCTGCCATCTCAGGGTCATCTTTTTGAATTTTTTTGATTTTCTTCCTTCCACCTGTAAGATCTCGGGGGAAAGAGATTATTGACTCTAACTCAGGTTCTAATACTGAAAAGTTTTCATTGAAAGCTGAAACTGAGTTCTGTACACGACTCGGACTCTGAAACAGACTCGGACTCTGACTCGAACTAAAAGAAACATGCTGGGGCGAAACCGGTGATGCATCTTCCGCTTCTTCTGGACGGTCCTCCTCAGATGGAGGTGCGGGCTCTTCATCAGTTTTGTCGGACTCCCTACTGATGCGGGTTTGCTACTTCGAGGACCCAGAAGTCCTCTTCTTCTGCCGGTGGTGGTGATGGAGTTGCTCCTCTTCGGCCTCCAAGTTCTCCTCAGGTAGAGTCTTGGCGACTCCTTCCTTCGATGTTCATGCCCGATCAGGTATGATCACGGTCCTTCCGCTCCTGAGGGACATATGATTTACATTATCATACGAAAGGATCTCATGTTCAGATAAAGACTTATCTGAATAGTATACCTGATCACGAGGTCGGTTCTGGCCTTGATTTAGGTTATTCGGGTTGGCCTGAACTTGGGCGGGAATAGGGGTCTTTGGCGTCATTTGTTGATCCTAGGTACGAGAAACACGATTCAGATCGGTTCTCATATCCAGATAGTCATTCTGGATCTTTTGGACCCTATCAGACAGGGTCTGGATCACCAAGGTGAGGGACTCCAATTCGGTGGGCTGAGCTGGCTGGTGCTGACTTGCAGATGAGGTTATGTATTGGCCCTGCTGGCCATACCGATATTGCTCCTGCTGATAGGACGGTGCCTGGCCCTGTTGGCCCGAGTGGAATGTGCACTGCTGCTGCTGGTGCTGCTGAGGCTGGTACCCTTGTTCGGGCCTAGACTGAACAAAACGCGGTGCGGGGATGGAGTTGGTTTCTTGGTAAGTTGGGGAAGGTCGGTGATGCTGACCATTCCCCATCCCCGACTGTCTGCCGATGGAGTCACAACTGTACCACAGTCCGTTGATCTCAAACACCTGCGGAGGCTCCTCGTATCCGGTCTCCACTTGTGGGGGTGCATGCTGGTCCTGCTGGGTGTAAGTCTGTTCCCAGCCACTCTGAGGCCCCGGTGCATGTTCCTGTACAAGATGGACTCGATGTACAGGTACATGTGGTGCAGAAGGGGCATAGCTTTATCTTAGCCACCTTCTCAAAAAAGTTCCTCCACTTGCTTCGGTAGACGTGAGAGAGACTCAATGTCAGTGACCCTCTTGTGGATCTGCTCGACCATGGTTAACTTATCAGCAATCATACCCATTCTGGGAATGAGGTCCTCTGTCAGATCTGCTACAGTCCTCCAGGTTGTCTCATTAGATAGGATTAAGGGAGACAACTGATAGCCTCTGGTGTCCTGTGACCTGCCGGTTTCCGCCATCTTCTCCAGTATCTTCCATACAGCATTCTCATTCTTATTCAGATAACTTCCTCCACAGACGACACTTACTAACCCCTGCATCTCCGAGGTCAGACCACAAAACAAGGTCTGGACTAAGATCGCCTTAGAAATGCCGTGGAATGGACATTTCTGGACTAGGTCATTAAACCTATCCCAGGCATCATGGAATGGTTCACTGGGTCCCTGGGAGAAACTAGCGATCTTTGTTCTCATCTGGTTATTCCTACTGAGAGGGTAGAACTTCTTCAGGAATAAGTCCTTGAACTGCATCCAGGTTGTACATCTCAACCCTGGGTTCTTCAGCCAATGTGCTGCCTTATCTCCTAAGGCGAAAGGGGTGGCCTTCAGTCGAATGTAATCCTGCCCAACCCTAGGATGGCTAAGGTTGTTGCAAACCAGCTCGAAGTCACGAAGGAAGGCGTATGGTTCTTCATGGGCATTTCCGTTGAACTTCGGTAGCAGGCTAAGGAAGTGGGGCTTGAGCTCAAATGCTTCGGCGGGAACCGCTGGTGCTAACCAACTTTGTATCTCATTCTCTGCTGGGTTATAGGCATCAACCATTGCTCGGTCGATTCCTCCTGTCGCAATGATTTGTCCCATTCTTGTTGTAAGATCCGCATTCGTTTGTTCGGCTCGGGCGAGGCGAGCCAATACTTGCTGGAGTGGGTCATCTTGGTTTTCCTATTCTAAGGGTCGCTTTGGTGGCATCTTGTTCTCTAGTCCTGGGAAATGAAAATGATCTGGATTAGAGGATAACTCAAGGAAGGATTTCTTACCGAGGCGATGGTCTTCCTCGGTAAGCTCAGAGGAGAGGAGAGGGATGGTTTGAGAGTAACCACCCTGGATTTGAGGGATCCGGAACTCAAGAGGGTCATGAGTCCTGGGTGGTCCAAGGTGCGCTTGGGCCTGTGAAGATGATTTTTGTGGGGGCAAAAAGAGATATTGGCGAATAATGTGTCTATATCCCCCCAGTCATTCATCTTGAAGTGGCGAGAAGAATCGGGAGTTCTAAGTAAAGATAGGATTTTACTCCTACCTCAAGCAAGCAACTCAATCCAAGACCCTGGGTTCACACTCAACACAGTGAAGGACTCAAAACCGAGTCCAATTAATCTTGTTAATTATAACTGTGATTTTTCAAGCAAGATAGCAACGATTTACGTAGCCTATAGGGAAGTCGGCTCAGAGCCGGACGCGTCTTCCCTGTTTAACCTGTTGCCTAAGATAGCTCCGGTCCTTCCTTTCTTCGCTCCTATCCGAAGTTGATGGACTCAAAGACCATGCCCCAATCTACCTGCAAGCAGGCATAGGCTGACAAAGCTGAGCCTTGTCACGAAGTATCGCTGGTTCACCCCTGACTACTCGCGAACAGGCGGAGGCTACTTGGTACTAGTCAGTGAATCTAAAAATATTCAACTCGTGATATTTGCTAGGATCAGTTGGCCCATGATATGGAAGGCGGGTATGTGGGCTCTGCCTTATGGTGTTCACACACACTCAAGTACCCTTACTTAGCTTGAAAACAAGGTCGGGGATTAGTCACCCGCAAATAGATTTTCCAATTTTATTGAATTTTTTGGTCAATAATGTTAGCAGCCCCGGTTTTAAGTTAAGTTCTCACTTGTTAGTCCAACCACACAGCACGTCTATCGTCCAGTCACAATTTCTGTTTAATTTAAGTGTGAAAAATAGAAGGGGGAAATCAAGAAAAGCCGATGCACGAGAAACGATGATGTGTATGCTAAGTTAAGAAGACTTACAGTAATCCCTTTGCTTTTATGCAGGATGCCAAACAGAATTGAAATTTACACTAAATGCAAATGCAAGTGACAAAAATCCGCTCCTAGACAAGCAGTTCTATTAACGAGTGAAGCACAGGTTGATTTGACTAGATCTGCGGTCTAAGTACGTCTTTTAAGTGGTTGTATGGTCCTAAAAATTACGAGCACAAGCAAAACCTAGAGTGGCTCAAGGAGCCGCTAGTGCAAGCCCAATTTACAATTCAAACCACACAGCACATGGGGACACGGTTCCACTATCTTTACACACGCGAGAACGAAACGGGAACCGCTAGAAATGATGCGAAGAGATAAGGAAATGTAAAAAATACAAATTCTCTCAAATCACTCAAGAAATTAAGATGTTGAATCCTTGAAGCGTCTTCGACTCCTCGCATTCCTCGTACAGAAATAACTTGAGGTCAGAGAATGACTCAAAAAATGCAACAATTAAAAGACAGAAAAATATTCACAAGAAAACCGGGGGTCAGACTACCTGGGGATAGAAAATCAAGCACTCAGAAATTACTGCAAATTAATCTAAGTCGTGCCTCCCCGGCAACGGCGCCATTTTGATAATTGGCTCCCACTACCCTTGTTAATTCGAGCAAATTAATGTTCAAATTAGTTGATATTGTTCATTGCAGTCAGATAATGAGAGCAGGTAAAAAACCACTTTCAATTATAGTCAAATTAATTTTGAGCATCAAATTTTTTTTATTTGGTTAGAAGTCCAAGGTCGAACTCAAGGAGGTGGTTGTCTCCTTAGGTAGATTCGAAGCAAATTTCCAAGCTTTGATTTTCAGAGGAAATATTTTTGGTCTTTTTCAATTTTTTTTGCAAGGCACATGTAAAATCAGGCCAAATTATAAGTTAAATCAGAAAGATGGTCAAATTAATTCCAACCAGATGATGAAATATGATGAAATTAAGCTACCCTAATTTTTTTGGAATTTTATGACACTAAATTAATTAATTATAATTAAAAATGAATGCAAGGTGACTTTAACTAATTTAATTTTAATAAATACCAAATCACACTATTTCCAGATATCAAAATTATTCTAGATAGATCTACGAGTGACGAATCCTGGAAAATTAATAAACCTAAATTTTCATGTGAAATGGACCTATGAAAAATCAATTAATCAAATAAATAAATGATTTATTTAGGCCTCGAGATGCGTGCAAATGAGATGATTTTTGGTCATAGTGTGAACTTAGTTGTCATCAATCTAATGTGATTTTTGGGGAAGTTTTGGAGCCACAGAAAAATTACTATTAATTAAGGGGTGAAATTGGGTAAAATATAGCAAAAAGAGCCACTTAATTAATAGAAAATTCTACTGATATTACAAAAATATGCCACTTATCTCATAATGAGGAGGACAACATGAACTTCACAATGCAATTTTTAGAATTTAAACATGAGGCTAAATGAATGTATAAATATGCGTGCAAAGACAGGGGTATAAATGCAATTACAGAAATTTAAATTGCTGAAAATAAAACATGCTGACATGGACTTTTATGCAATTACCTATAATGCAGGGGAGGTGGATGCAATTTCTCCTCGGATCACGTGTTCCTCATGTGGGATGCGCCTGGCAGGGACTGAAGTGATATATGGAAAACCTTCAGGGGCCTCGATGCAATTGACCTAGGACGCACGTGCAAATCACATGGGGTCCTTAGGCTTAGAGAACTTTGGAGGCTCGGGACTAGGCTCGGTTGACTCTAGAGGCTCGGACATTGGCTCGGAAGACGACTCAGCTAGCTTCGGGGATCCGAGCCTAGAGGTCGGGGAGGAGGCTCGGATCGGGCAACGTGGCGTGCTCTGGACCGTGCGCTCTGGTGATGATCAACGGCCGTCAGATCGAGGATGATCCTACGGTGTCTGACACGCAAGGGAGAGGGTGACGTGGCTGATCGGGTGCCGATGGATCAGTGTGAATCCAACGGCTTGCTGAGGCTCTAGTGCTCGTCGACGTGGCTTGTTCATGGTTGTACGATCAGCCCGATTCTACGGCTGCTGACCGAGGTGATGTGGATGCCTCGTAGCCGTTTGATCAAGAGGATCATACGGTGGTTGGACTTCGAGACCAACGGTCCTCCGCCTCCTGCGGCGGAGGAGGCTGGGCTCTGGCGATGTTGGGCTAGCTCCACCCCGCCCTCCCGTCGTTGGTGAATGTTGATGGAGGGTCTGAGGTATCTCAGAAGATCAGTGGATGGCTGGCGAAGCGTCTGGGGGACTAAGGAGCAGAGGAGGTGCTCTGTAGCACGGTGGCAGAGGAGCTCGAATGCAGCTCCGACGAGCCTTCGGCTGGTCATGGAAAGAGCACCTGCAAGGGTTAGAGATATAACCGAAGCGTGCGTGGTGTCCGTGGAGTGATGCTGAGTGAGAGGCGAGGCCGATGGGGGAGTGGGGATGACCGGTGATCGAGCTCCGCCAAGGTGGCAGAGCCGGCGACGGTGGATGATGAAGTGTATCGTCGACGTGAACAGAATGTAGCGTGAAGATCCCTACTCCGAGGCGGAGCTCAGAGGATGATCGGGAGGTGGTGAAGATTTGCGGAGGAGTGGAATAAATTAGGAGAAAAATGAAGCGAACAGAGAAGAAGATTGGAGGGCCGATGAAGGATGCTACCAGGGGAATGGAGCTCAGATCTGATCTCCTGGTCGTCGCTCGTAGGCCGGTAGTGGGCCTGAGCTCGTGCAGCTCACGGAGGAGGCTGCAGCAGGGCGGGGATGATCGTGGCTCTCGTCGGAGAAGACGCCATTTCTTTGCTCAACGTCTCAAGGAATTGTTGTCACCAAATCGAAGGCCGAAGCTCAGGGAATCTCTCTGGAATGGTGGATGGGGATGGAAGTAGCTGGAGGTGGTTAATTTATAAAACAAGGGTGATGACAGGGATGGACGGGAGGCGAAGTTCGTGGACATCGTGGGGCGACTCTGGTGGTATTCGTGAGGAGTGAGGGAGCTGGTGAGGATGAGGTATGAGTAGGCTTAGTCGTGGTGGCGTTGGTGATCGGAGAATGTGGCTGGCGTGGAGCCAAAATAGAAAGGGGGCGGCCCCTTACGCAAGATCGAGAACGTGGGAGAGAGAAGGTCTGGAGGTATAAGACGAAGTCTCGGCTGTTGGATCTAGCGATCCAACGTCTCCGATCGAAGTGCCAAAGAGCGGCGTGGATTAGGCTTTGGGCATCACGATTGAAGGGTGGAGGAGCTGCCACGTGTCGTGGTCTGGTCGCAGCGCTGGCGAGCGGTGGAGATCACTTCTGGAGAACAATCAGATGGCTGAGAATACAGATGAAGTGAAGGGTTGAGATGGAACAGATCGGATGGTTCATAAGCTGCCATGTGGCGCACAGAGGAAAAGGCGGCGACGGGCGGACCAGATCAGAGATGGGAGAAGATCGGACGACTAGGGAAAGAGGCGAACGTGGAAAGTGTTGGGCCATTGGTTCAGAGGAAGATCCAATGGCCCAAAGTGTGGGCGGATGATGCTAAGGGGAGCGGGCCGCGTGGCGCAATCAGAGGGCGCCACGTGGCCAGCTGTGAGTGGCTGCGAGGAGAAATGAGATTAGAGAGAGAAGGAGGCCGAATTTGGAAAAACGCAAAACATGAAAGTTGTAGATCTCGATGAGATCTACAAGTTTCATGTTCACCAAAAATGGGGATGAGGTCAGATATGATACAAAAATACAGTAATACAAATATATACAGATATAGTATACATAGAAGCCCAAAAACCCATCTTATTCCTACGAGCTTCAAAGTAGATGAAATTAGTCTCATTTTAAAGGTCTCTGGATGTGTATTCATCTGAAGGTGAGTAGACTTATTTTGGAGTTGTTACAAGTGAACTTTGGGCCTTCTAAGGTTCAGGGATTCTAGAGCTTTATTGGGTGTTTTACAAAAGAGATCTCTGATATTCTTCCTTATATTATTAACTAAAGGTGTCCATATCATATGGAAGGTGTTGTTTTATAGGTGGATATTTTATAGGTGAACTTGGCTTGTTATTTAATGCAATATATGAATGCTAAAATGCAAATGTTATCAATGTATGCATGATTGTTAATTATGCAATATAAGTAAAAATATGCATCTATTTACTCGGGAACAAAGCTCTATTTTCAACTTTAAGAGTGATGAATCACAGATTCATGACCGACCTCTTGATGCAGGTCCTCTTCATAGGAATAGAGATTCGGAGGTGTTAGATTAGTTAGGCCAAGGAATTCACTTAATGAGATCGAGATAACCAAAGTCCTATATCGTATGCTGTCACGATACAAGCATACATCCTCTGACCGGAGACAGATGTGTTACTATATGTTTTGGTATGTAATTTGGCAGACCAATAGGTTGATGACCTAACCAAGGTCTATACACCGGCGCGCTGGTGTGCATATAAAGGTATATGAGTAGAACAATCTCTCAAAGGGATCATACAGGTTCATTTATTGAACCGGGAGGCATGAGCTCACTCATGAGATAATGGGAAGAATCAAATTCCGTGCGCACGGTCGTCTCGCTTTGGAAGCTTGACTGAATTTGTAAGTTTGATATATACTTTTGGAACGTATATGATCAAGACCTTGGTATGATATACGCTTTTGGAAAGTGTATGATCGATACCAACTCCAAATGATCGAATGAGAAACTTATTGATAGAACCCTAAAGTAGATAGTATAAAGTTGATCTAATACTTCGGGTTTATTCTAAGTCTTCCAGTATGCAGGATGTACAGGAATTAGGAATACCTGAGGGTGATGTGATCATAAACGATTGTATAACCATGACGCTTCCATTCCTAGCGAGTGATTAAACGGGTCTGGATTTTAGTGACTCCTCTCAATAGAGAAGTAATCTGGTCTTGGTCCAAATGTTGGACATTGATCTGAATGTGATTCAGATACAATGAGAAGATTAGATTTGCAGTCTTGATATAATCAAGCATCTATGGGAGGCTCGCGATCTGGATTTGAGATATGATCTCAATATCCAAGTCACTATACATGGAACTACAATCGCCCTATCCTTATCTCCAAGTATTTGCGGAGAAAGCGCAATATCCTTGAAAGAGTTCAGGATAATTCCATTGTTGATATGTGTATCCGAGCATTGAGAAAATGGATGATTAAATGTAATTTAAATATCATAAATAATATAAATTTTATTCATATAATAGAGAGAGTTATCTTAGATAATTAAATGTGATTTGATTATCAAAGATGTGAATAATATGAATGCGATTCATATTATTTGAGAACAAGAGAATATAGATCCAAGATGATTAAATGTGATTTAATTATCATGGATATGAATAATGTGGATAGCAATATCCATATTAATCGTATATATTATAAATGTTATTTATAATATATAAGAGAGAGTTATTTGTAATTTACATTTGTTAATTAAATGTTAGTGTGAATTGGATTCACATTGGACATTGAATTGAAAATGTAATTTATATTTATTTTGGTTTGTGAATATGATTCACAAATTTTTCAATGGCAAGATTACAATGTCTACAAAATAATTGTGAATTAATTTTTTAGAATAATTTGCAATAAAAGTTGTTGCATAATCTTGGAGATTACAATATAGAGATGAGAGCCACCTTCCATATATATGGAGTGGACGGCCATCACTCCTATTAGGAATGTGTGGCTGTCCCCTCCTTCCAACATGGAAGGAGGCACTCTCTCTCCTATGATCTCCAAGAGATCTTGATTTAATTTGGTGGTTGAATTATATTGATTTATCAATATATATTTAATCTAAATTAAATTAATTGTTGTTGGTTTTTTCCAACACAAATCTTAGCCATTAAAAGAAACACAATCAATGAGAGCCATTGGATTTGTGTTGTCCCATGGATTGAGATCCATGGATCCCAAAATATTATAAAAGGAGAGGCAAACCATTGCTCTTATTTACACAATGCTTTAGAAGCACATCTCTCTCTATTTCTCTCTACACGTCAGCCCTCTCTCTTCCTCTCATGGTCGTCCACCATGGATGCCCTAGAGAGACTCTCCATCGCCGTAGCATCGTCGTCATGCTGCCCGATCGCTTGCTCTTGAATCCCGTCTCCTTCGGTGTGCCGGGCTCGTGAAGAAGACGATGGATCTCGTGTGTCGAGATCAGGAGATCCACCGCTTGGATCATCAACATGGATTACGAGAAGCATGCGGTTCATCCTCACGCTCGCAAGCGTCTCCTACGATGGATCGGACTTGAGACAGGAGGTTTCTTCGTTTAAAGACTCGTTCTCAACCACTCTTCAAGAGGTAATCCTATTACTTGTTTGTGGTTTAGACGAAATGATCCGAGAAGTGTTCTGGGATTATGTGGTTTCGTCGCATGAAAAATTTTTAATTTCCGCTGCATAAAACAACTAGTCCGACTAGTCGTTCTTCTTTGTATTCGATACGACGCTCACGCTTTCGTGATGCGCTTAAGGATCTAAACCATATCCTTCAGAGTTATCCTAGTTGAGTTCGGAGTAAGGCTTGTTGCTGCTCAGATGTAATGATTCTGGCGAGTGTAATTCTCATGGGGTTCTCGAGATGTTCTTCCTCTTCTTTTTTCTTTGGAGGCATTTTACTCGAATCCTCATTATGGCATGAATCAATAATGTGGTATGGATTAGAAGATGACTTAAGAATGAAACTATTCTCACCGAGGTAAAGGTCTTCCTATATGAGGTGGAAGGAGAGAATGGGGATGGTTTAAGAGTGACCATCTCGAGAGTTAGGGATCCCAAACTCAAGAGGGTCATGAGTCCAAGTTGGCCCAAGATGTGCTTGGGCCTTTGAAGTTGTACTTCTTGTAGGGTTCAATGAGAGATTCACGAAGCTCGAATAAATATCCCCCTAGTCAGTCATCTTCGATGGCAAAAAGAACCGATGAAAGCAAGGTATTCAATGAGATGTTAGTTCTACGATGCACGTAAGTGTGCAGAGTAAACTCAAATATTACAAACACAATGTAAAACCTCAAAATCACCAACTCAACACATGATTACAGTAAAGGTCCGGTCAAATTATCTTGTTAGTTATAGTTAAGGACAAATGTAAAGAAAGGTTAACAAGTTATTAAGTGCATGCACTTCCCTACAGACTGTCCTAATTCTTATGAATAGTTGCACTCACTTTCAGCTAGTATAGGTATAAGTGAGGACCATATAAATACAGCTACTCGTTACTTGAGGATGGATACTTATACAATGTCCTCTAAACCTCCCACTCTACTAAGAAAATCTGGACCATTTACAAGCTACCCATAGATCCTCACTAAAAAGTGCCTAATCCTTTCTTGTGAACCAATAGTCTATATGAAAATCCTAGCTTTCTCTCTATCCTAGTGTTGTCTCTCTCTCTCACTTGAAAGTAAATCTAATAATGAGGGCTTTATCCACCCGTAAAATAAGGCTCTTTTTTTTCAATTTTGTTTAATCGACCTACACAATTCAGTCCCAATTTTAAGTTAAGTTGTCCCTTGAAATATGATCTGACCACAAAAACACTTCTGCTGTTAGGAGGAGTCGGATATTAGAATGCAAACATGAAAAAATGATGCATGCTTGGAAGAAGGCATACTTATAGTGACTCCCAGCACACTTCATGCGTTATGCAAAATTGAATTTGTAAAATTCGCATTAATGCATGCTTATAGAGAAAACCACTCCTAAGTAATATACTATTAGCGGGGAAGAATTTTTTTTATTTGGCTAAGAAGTACATTGTTATGTACGTCTCTCTAAAGATCTAAGAAGATGTGAGTCTTCTATGATGTGTGGTCTAAACTACAGTTGCAACATACGAATTTGTAATTAAACTAAGTGTCTATCATAATTTTGCCCCTCAAGTCAGGCCACACCCTCACCTGAGAGTGAAACAAGCCCGACCCACAACATAATAGTGTCCAAGTCTGAGTACACATGAGAGGTTTCGAAAGGGAAATAAAATGCAAAAAATAAAATTCTAAGGACTCCGCACTCTCTCACAACTCGACTCGATCTTAAATTTATATGGTTCCTTCAGTCAGCTATTTTATCAGAAAATGCCATCCACTAAAGCTCCTGAGTGGTTCGACCACTTAAGCAGTTGATACCTATGGGTCAGACTACCCAGTGTCAGACTACTCGGGGATGGAAAACCTAGTTTCACTATTTTTTTATAAATGAACCTAAGCTGGGCCTCCCCAACAATGACATAATGTGATGAGCCGTGAATCTACCCTTGTTAATCATGTGAAATTAACATTGAAATTTTATTCGTTGCAGGCGGGCGAAGTCGAATTAATTAAAAACCACAAATTTAATGATTTTTTCAATTAAAGTGACTGGTCAATTGTTTTAATTATGTAAGCCCAAGGTAGAACTCAGGAATGCCACTGTCTCCTTAGCTAGTTTTCAATCGATCTAGATATTATGTCTTCAAAGAGGCTTTTTTTGGAATTTTTAATTGCAATAAATGAGTAGCATGCAATTTTAGTGAAGTTCGGGGACTAAATACAAATTACGAGCAAATAAGGTCAGAATCCTCAAACTTGGGCAGCATGTGAATTGTGATGAAAATAGGTTACTGTAATTTTTTTGGAATTTTTGGATGCAAAATGAATTAATTTTGAATAAAATAATGCAGACTAGGTGATTTTAAGTTAATTAATTTTAATAAATACGAAACATCAATATTTCCAATTAGTAAATTATCCTTGATAGGTTTAAGTGAGAGGTCTCCGGAATAATTTTTAATTTCTCATAAATACTATTAGAGGAATTAATTAATTCAATTACTAAATTCATTATTTCATTAATTTTGACATCGATATGCATGCAAATGTAACGAAATTTGAGTACATATAAAACAACTTGAAATCTACCTATGACAAATTTTTGGGAATTTTTGAATTAACGAATAATCAAATATCATTTTCAAAGTCTAAAATGGGTAAACTATGCAAGCTTTCACCTAATAATTTAAAGAAATAAAATATAAATAAGTACACACTAGATAGAAAATGAATTGTTCTAAAACATGCTTATTTTGTAATTAAAAATTACGTGAAATAAAGGTGCAAATGGATGTCCAAGCATAAGGTTATGAATACAATACAGGAATGAAAATTGATAAATAAACATGCACAGGGACTGATATGTTATTAACTATATGCCTAACGTGTTTATGGAAATGTCCCTGGGGTCGGGCCCTTCCCGTGATTCTCAAATCTTTGGGGGAATATACAAATTCCCATCCCCTCACTCTCCTTGCACGTGAGGTGGGATCGAGCTTGTTATGGCAAGGCGACACGTGAAGGGGAGCGCGACTTGAGACGGACGCAGCTCGCCCGCACGCACGGTTGCTGACGGTGGAGATGCTTACGAGAGCTGCGATGGGGGCGGTCTATGTTGCACACGACTATGTGGGGTAGAGGTTGGCACAATGGTTTCCACCTCTATAGAGACACGACGGGAGGTAGAGAGATGTTGGCCGAGGACTATCGTGATCGAAAACTCCTCCACGTGTAGGTGGCTGGTCAGTGGCAAAGCTGCATGCTACTTATATGTCGAAGCCAGGGATGTGGAGCTGGTGCGCTGGCATCAGGGCGTTGGTTCCCCCATGCAGGAATGCACTGTGTAGTGTTGGGTGTGCGGCAATAGCTACGAAGGAGTGGAGGCAGAGGCTCCTCCACGCGAGAGTAGCTAGGCTGGTGGCACGACAGGAGTGGTGATGATGTGGTAGTAAAGGTCGGTGAAGGAGCGCAGGGGATGGCGGCTCGGTGTTTGGCAGTCGCGCTTCTTCTATTGCTATGTTCGATGTCAAGAAGATCAACTAACAAATGGACCTGTTTCGAGAGAACAACGAATTAGAGAACTATAGAACGAGCAAAAGATCGGCTCATTCTATATGTTGAGTTATGCAAATGGTTTTGTTAATGTTGATCTGAACCTGAGAGTAATGCACAAGATTGTGTTCCTCACATAAATGTGGGAATGGAACTCCTAATGACCACAGGTGATATGGAGTGAATAGTTGGGGGGTTGCGTGGATAGAAGAAAAGAAATGGAGGGTATAATATATGAAGATGGAGGTTTCATGTCGTTAGATATTTGTTTCAAGAAGGAAACATAAGTAATCCAAGGGTGGATCCGGATGGGAATTGCGAAGACGATCGAGAAGAAGAAAGGTAGTGGAAGGAGAAAAGGAGAAAATTGGCGGAAAGGGGAAGAAATCTCCTAGAAGGGATGGATGCAGATGCCTAGGGAGGAGGTGCAGCATCTCCGGTTGTCGCTCAAAACTCCGCCGAGAGATGAGCTAAGAAGCCGCTCAAGAATGATTACGACGATGATGAAGGGTCGTGAGATCTCACCTCAAAGAAGTTCATATTCACTCAGTGGAAGCGCCTAGATCTATCACCGTCAGGGTCTTCGAGCTGGGCCTCTCGTCACAGAATGGCAGATGAAGTGAACTATGGGTGCATTCTGGCTTTAAAGGTTGTAGCAAGGGAGTGATTGTGGGTGCGTGGGGTGAGGGGGGATCGTGGGGAGAGACGAGGAGAAGTGGGAACGGGTCATGGGATGTGAGGCGTGTAGGTGGTTGGAACAAGGTGCGGGCGAGGTGGTGGGAAAAGAGGAGGAAGGCAGGGGGGTCCGTTATGGGTTGACTTAGGTATATATATATATATATAGAGAGAGAGAGAGAGAGAGAGAGAGAACAGAGGACACGAGAGGGTAAAGAGAAGGGGGATGCAGGATTTGCATTGGACAGTGGGACGAAAGAGAGACATAGGGAAAGAAAATGGAAAGAGAGGAGGACGTGCACGGGTAGAGAGTAAAAAAGGAGCGAGAATGCGTGAGATGTGCGTGGAAGAGAGAAAATGGGAGAGAGAATTGAGGCAGGAGGGGGAGAGAAACGAGAGGGGAGTGTGTGGGATATGCATGGGGAGAGAAAATAAGGGAAGAGAGAGGGGGTGGTGGCCCACAAGGCGCGTATAGGGGCAACCACGTGGCGAGTGTTACAAAATTATTTAATGTAATAATAATAATAATTAAAATTAATTAAGATAAATAAATAATGTAAAATAAAATATACAATAATTGAAATAAAAAATAAAATTATGAAAAAATAAAAGGGGTGACATGGGGCGGATCCAGGAGCTGTCGCAAGTCGCTCCAAGAGAGATCAAAAATTAAATCTAATATAAAATCAAAAATAAATAACAAAAATATCAAACGAAAAAGTGGTCAACATGAAAGTTGCTCGTCTTGACAAGATTTACAACTTTCACGAGTATCAAATACTAAAAGTATTTTTGGGGATATCTTATAGATATAAAATATCGTATTTTTATATTTTCAAATTTTTTTGTCATTTTAAAATAAGAAAAATCAAAATAAAGTGTGAGAAAATATTAAAGAAATTCTTACAACTTAATTTATTTATTTCGGATTTTTAATAAATAGATAAAATGAGGGCATTTTCATGAATATGTAAAATATAAAATAGGGGCTCAAAACCCAAGTTTCACATATGAACTCCGATTTTTAAGAAATTTCTCTTCTTTTCAAGGTATTTGAATGTATATTACTTTAAAATGAGTAGACGTAGATCAGACATTGTATGAGAGAGATATGCATAGTTTTAGGTTCTAAGTCTCAAACTAGGATTCAGGTTTTATTTGTCAATTTTATAAGTTAATTTTTTTAATATTTTTACTTTATCAGTGTTAGAAATATACACATTATAGATTTGAATTTGTTGTATTTAGAGTTAGTATAAAAAAATGAAAATAAGCGAATTTGGCTAATATACAGGTGAATATTTACATGTAAATTTGGCTCCTTATTTAATGCAAATATGCATGCAAAAATGCGAATATTAATTCTAAATGCATAAATGTGAATAATGCATAATAAATGGAGATATGCATTTAGTTGCTTGGGAGCAAAGCACTATTTATAAATGCATGTATGTGAACAATGCATAATAAATGGATATATGCTTTTAATTTTTAAGAAACAAAGCTCTATTTTCGACTTTTAGAGTGATGAATCACGTATTCATCATTTCGCAAAGTCTGAACTAGGCTCTCGAGAATCATCTCAAACTATTGGAGATGTCAGATTCATGGAATCGATGTGGGTGTGAACAAGATCCCGAAAATATAACTGCAATCAAAATAAAATAAAAAGAATAATAAAAAAATACTCAATCTTAGTCAAATAAAATATTTAATATAATTATATATTTGTGATGATTTACAAATGGTTTGCCATTTGCCGTGAATTTTAAATGTTTGCAAGATGTTAGCACTTTGATTTCAATGGTAAGATCTTTCTATTGTTTTCATATGTGCACATTTCACCTGCATAGGCATTCTTAATTGGCTTCAATGTTTAGAAATGGATAAGTTCGAAAGGTGATTTAGCGGGCAACTTGATATGGGGAGCTAGAGATTTCACGAGGCACGAACAAATAAGCACAGAATGAAATCCATTGGAAGAGTATGTACTCATGCAGCTTAATTGAGTAGATTAAGTAGATTTCTTGTAAGATTTTGTATCAATGAGGATTGGTAGTCTTTATTAGTAGTCGAGTCACGCACTTGCGCTATTCTTACCAATAACTTTGTGATCGAAAATCCCTTTCCATACCATTTGGAATAGATTGAACTATAAATGAGGAGTTCACTTTTCATGCTTAATTTGTAAGTTTTCATTATATCAAACTATGTGACTAATTACATATTTTTGTTTTGTTGTAGGAAGAGAAATGAGTACAATAAGGGAGTGGATGTATAACTGGTTAGCGAATGGATCCACTTGCATGCCCTTTCTACATGGTGTAGAGGGCTTTCTTAATTCTGCTTATGCTCGAGGAGGTTGAATAGTTGTTTTAGGCGGGAAGATAATTTGCACGTGCATTCAATGTGGATTGATTAATATGCAATTTAGGGATGTTGTTAAAAAATTCTTTTTTCATGAAGGGTTTTGACAATGATTACACATGTTGGTATGCACATAGAGAGAGTCGAAAAACTTACCAAGAGAGATCACAACCAAGAGAGATCGCATACTCCAGAAAATCCTTTTATTGAGATGGTTATGGATGCAACATGTCCGGACTTTGACCCCATTTGTAGAGGGTTTTAAGGAGAAATTCAATGGGGAATCTAAAAATTTTCTTGAATTGTTACAAGATGCGAAGGAGGCATTCTGGCCTGCTAGTATGTCGTTTTCTCTACTATATGCCATTACGGAGCTACTGATAGTTAGAACTGAGTACAATATGACTAATCTTAGTTTCAATGCCATGATTTAGGTCATAAAGAGAATGTTTCCAAAAGATGATGTTCTACCGGGTACCTATTATATGGTAAAAACCATGATGAGTACACTTGTCTTAGCAGAAAAGTTAACTGACGCATGTCCCAACCATCACATCTGATATTACGGGGACAAATATAAGAATATGATGGAATGTCTGGAATGTGGTGAACCTCGATATAAAGTAAAATGAAATCCAACGTTCCATATAAAGTGCGTCATTACTTTCCTATAGAACCTCATTTTCGAAGACTCTATTATTGCAATGAAATGGTTAAAGACATGACTTGGCATGCATATCATGTCCGTGGTGACTTTATGGAACATCCTGACACATCTTGTTGGAGAGCTTTGATGGAGTCCTCTTCCACTTTTCATATGGATAAGAGAAATGTTGTAATTGGTTCGTCCATCGATGGATTTAATACACATGGTCGGAGGAAAGATTACTCACGGTGGCCAGTAGTCATCCTTGCATACCTCCCACCTTGGTTGTGTAATAAGAAGTAGTATATGTTTTGACTTTACTTATTCCTAAGCTGGCCAATACTAGAAAATATTTGGATGTGTATCTCCGACCATTAGTTGATGAACTGAAGGAATCATGGCATAAATGCTACGAGACTTATGATGCTATCAGTCGTAGTAGATTTAAAATGGGAGTGGGTTTATTAGGGACTAATAGTGATTTTTCTGCATATGGAATGCTATTAGGATGGATTACACCTGGGAAAAGAAGTTGACCACGATATGTGTAAAGTACTTAAGCATTTTAGCTTGAGCATGGCCGAAACCATGCTTTTTTACTACAATCGACTATTCTTGCCAAAGGATAATATTTATATGAACAGAATGTTTCATTTAAAAGAAATACAATTGAAGATTCAATTCGACAATTAGATTGTTGGGACTTGAGATATTCAATAGATTAATGGAGTTGAAGGGTTCAGATTATTTTGTTCTACCTCTTCCTGGTTATGGGGATAGTCATAACTGGACTAAAACAAAGCATCTTCTAGGAACTACCATATTTGCCCAATCTACTCATCAGATATAATTTAGATGCAATTTATATATAAAAGAATGTATTAAATAATGTATTCAATACCGTACTGAATGTCACTAGCAAGACGAAGGATACTAAGAATGCTCGTAGAGATCTTGTGAAAATTTTTACACGTACGGAATTAGGCCTAACAGAATCTAAAGATGGTCTTGTTCATATGCCGAAGGCTGAATACTGTTCAAGCAAAGATAAAGTTAAAGATGTTTGACAATGGGAAAGTAAATTAAAATGCCAGATGGTTATTAATCTAGTGTACCCTAACATATTGATTTGAACAAAATTTTATTTATGGGAATGAAAAGTAACGACTGTCACGTTTTTATGGATAATTTATTACCTATAGCTTTTATAGGTTTATCGCTAAAGGGAGTTCATGATGTCCTAACAGATATGAGTTACTTCTTCAAATTCATATGCTCTGCCAAGTTGTTAGCTAAAGATTTGAAAACCCTTGGTTAAAGCGTAGTTCTAGTACACTAAAACATTGAGAAGATATTTCATCCAACCTTTTTCAACTCGATGGAACACTTAATGGTTCATCTATCCTATGAAGCTAAAGTTGATGGTCCATTTAAATACAACTGGATATATCTATTCGAGAGGTACATGATATATCAAATTTATTCCATTAAGTATGTAATGTTGCACAATCTAATGTATATGTTGACTTACCAATATGTTTATATTTTTCTTGAAGACAAAGGTGCATAATAAAAATAGGTTTGAATGATCATAGAATGTGCAATATATTTCTGAAGAAGTAGCCAATTTTTGTTCCTGATATTTGTCATACGATGTTAACACTGTCCATAGTCTTTCAATGGTAATGAGATTAATGAAATTAAAAGTGTATTTGGGATCTCAATCTTTCATATATGTGGCTGGCCTTTAAAAAAAGGAAAGCCACACATAATGAGTTCTTAGGAGAAAGAAGTTGTTGAGCTTTACATTCTAGATAATACAAATGAGGTGACACCTTTTGTGTAGTGTGTATCTATATCACGTTGTCGTCAGAATAAAATATAAGTAGGAAAATAAACTTTATGTTCTATATGCTGGGAGAATACGGATAAAATAATGATAGAGAATTCTTCGTTTACAAATGATGAAGTTCTTGGAAATGCGAGCCCACGGCGAGCCATTATGCAATAAATGTTATTGCAAATATCATTCCCTGATCTGAAATGAAGAATGAATAATTTGCATAATAGGTCCCTTAGTACAATTAGGGTTATGTACCATGGCCGTCTTAATAATCATACAGCTGTTGATTCAGCTATTGAATCATAAAGGTTGGTGCTTGGATGAATATCTAAAGAGTTAGATTGAGGACTCATCAAGCACCGTCAAATGATTGTTAAGAGATGATCTCCAGCCTAAGTAGGAGATGGCAATCCTATCTCTGAAGGCTGATATCTGACCGACCTCTTGATGCAGGTCCTCTGCATAGGAATAGAGATTCGGAGGTGTCAGATTAGTTAGGTCAAAGAGTTGACTTAACGAGATCGAGATAACCAAAGTCCTATATCGTATGCTGTCATGATATAGGCACGCATTCTCTGACCGGAGACAGATGTGTTGCTATATGTCTAAGTATGTACATTTGGCAGACCAATAGGTTGATGACCTAATCAAGGTCTATACACCGGTGCGCTGGTGTGCATATAAGGGCATATGAGTAATACGATCTCTCAAAGGGATCATACAGGTTCAGTTACTGAACCGGAAGACATGAGCTCACTCATGAGATATTGGGAAGAATCAAATTCCATGCGCATGGTCGTCTCGCTTTGGAAGCTTGACTGAATTTGTAGGTTTGATATATACTTTTAGTATATGATCAAGACCTAGGTATAATATACGCTTTTGGAAAGTGTATGATTGATACCAACTCCCAATGATCGAATGAGAAACTTACTGATAAAACCATGAAGTAGACAGTATAAAGTTGATCCAATACATCGGATTTAATCTGAGTCTTCCAGTATGCAGGATGTACAGGTATTGGGAATACCTAAGGGTGATTTGATCATAAACGATTGTATAACCATGACACTTCCATTTCTAAGGAGTAATGAAACAGGTCTGGATTTTAGTGACTCCTCTCAGTTGAGAAGTAATCTGATCTTGGTCCAAATGTTGGACATTGATCTGAATGTGATTCAGATACAATGAGAAGATTAGATTTACGGTCTTGATTTAATCAAGCATCTATGGGAGGCCCGCGATCTGGATTTGATATACGATCTCAATATCCATGTCACTATACGTGGAACAATACAATCGCCATGTCCTTATCTCCAAGTATCTGCGGAGAGATTGCATTATTCTTGAAGGGTTCGAGAATAATTCCATAAGATCTAAGCAATGAAGAAATGATGATTAAATGTGATTTAATCATATTGATGTGTGAAGAAATTATCCAATGTAATTAAATGTGATTTAATTATTATGGATAAGAATAATGTGGATAGAAATATCCAATTATTCATAATATATTATAAATGTGATTTATAATGTATTAGAGAGAGTTAATTATAATTTATATGTGTTGATTAATTATTATGTGTATTGGATACACATTGTGTAATTAATTGACAATGTAAATTATATGTTGTTTTGGGTTGTGAATATGATTCACAAATTTTTAATGGCAAGATTGCAATATTCTCAAATATAATTATGAATTATTTTTGAAGAATAAAACCCAACAAATAAATAAAGAGAGATTTCCATGGAGATATGCAATCTCAGGAATCATCATGAGATTGCTCTCCCCATGGAAATAAGTGGGCGGCGCACCATTCCCAATAGGAATGTGTGGCCGTCCACATGGAAGGTGCATGGAGATGAAATCTCCATGCACATTCTCTCCTTATTTATTGGGTTTGATTTAGGACTAATTTATATTTGATTTTGTCAAATATATTTTAATCCAAATTTGTTGGTTTTACCAACAACAATCTTGACCATTGGATTGACATAAATCAATCTCATCCATTGATTTTATATGTCACATGGATTGAGATCCATGGATCCTGAAACCCTATAAATAGAGAGGCATACCATGCTCTCTATTTACACATGAGTAATGGATCTCTCTCTCTCTCTCTCTCTCTTTCTTGGTACACATCTACCATGTCTCCCTCTAATTGGTGGCCGACCACCAAACCCTAGAGGAGAGAACCGTCGTCGCCTTCGCCACCGCGCCGTCGCTTCGACGTTCTTCAGTTCTCCATCTTCTTGGAGAGTTCCTCTCACGAAGGAGACGTTTGATCTCGTGCGACGAGATCAGGAGCAACCACGCTTGGATCATCTTCTTGGATTGCGAGGACAACGCGATTCATCCCCGCGCTCGCAAGCGGTCTCACCGACGATCGGATTTTACAGGAGGTCTCTTCCTTTAGAGACTCGATCAACCATGATTCAAGAGGTATTGCATTATACTTGTTGTGTTTATAGATGAAACGATCTGGGAATGGTTTTCGGATCATGTGGTTTCATCGAAAAAAATTTTAAATTCCACTGCACCGAACAACTAGTACGACTAGTCGTTCTTCATCGTAACCGATACGACGATCACGCTTCCGTGATGCGCTAGAGAATAAATTCCATAACCTTCAAGTGGTATCAGAGCCTTAGGTCGACGGTTTCGAATATGATTCGAAAAACCGAGGACGACTTGGGTTCGTTAAGGTCGCGAAAGTTTTTATCGCATTTGATTTCGCAGATCTGTTTAGTAAATGAATTCGGCACTGTTTAAATTATTTAAACACGAATTTAATACTTGGATTTTATTCCCCATTAAATAAGGAAACTATAGGATCTGAGTTTACGTAAATCGGATTTCGTATGCTCTAGATATGGTTGTTTTAATGAACATGTATACACTGTTGCGGGAACTGTAGATCTGAACGTGATTAAAATGTTAATTACTGTTTAGACTTGCCACGAAATGCGTGTAACATCACTTGGGTTCTGTTCTAAATCAAATTATCAATCTATGAAAATTTATTTTGTCTAATTTGGATTTAATATGATTGAGATATGCTAATTTTAGTAAGTAGGGGTCACTGCTGAAATTACAGTCTTAATCTAGAACCAAGTGATTGTCAATTAGTGAAATTAATTGTTAATTTCGTAAAATAATCATGAAAAATATTTGTGAAATATTGGAAGTTGATTATTTACATAATTTCCCGAGGTGGATATGGTGTCTAGTCGGAGAGCATTGGGGTTGCGGGTTGCAACGTATGTGGTCCGTCCCACTCTCGTCGGTACTGGCCATGACAGCGGGTAGGGTTAGTATAATGCTTAAGAGATCATGATGTATTTCTAATTATTAAAATTCGAAATAATACGTATTTGAGATAATACCATAATTCAAGTAACAATAAAATGTTTGTTGAATATTAATTGGATCATTAGTTTAATATGATTAGATTGATTGGAATCCAATTAAAATTAAAACACTATTATAAGTAGAGATGTTATTTCCCTTGGAAGAATTAATCACAATGAATATGATTCATAGTGATTAATTAGAATTCGAATATGATATGGAGGATCACATAAGTGATATCCATGGTCTCCCGTCAAGGCGGAGGGTTCTGTCGCCAGGAATTGTATGTAGGAGACGCCTGTCCGAAGTGACAGCTCCTGTATGCAAGCGCATCTGGGTCAGGCTCTTCGCTTCTCGAAAGAGTAAGGACGTATGCGTAGTGACCCCAATATCGGGTCCTCATATTATTGGGGCGCTATTGGATTGCGCATAGCGAGTTGTATTCCTGTTGACGGTTGGTTCAATTAATGACGGGTCAACATCGCCTTAGGGGTGGTGGGCCCGGGTGTTAAAGACCGAATTGGGAGATGCAAGTTGGACTTGCAAGGCGGAATGTGTTCCCGCTTCTTTTTATCCGAGTTGTAGGTTCTCATATTATTGGGATGCAACAAAGATAAGGAAGGAGATCCCAGATCTTGCTTGAGATAAAATGGTAAGTATATCTCTTACATTGAAAGTGATTAAGGGAATGAACTTTCAGTGTTGACAAAGGAAGACAACTTTGATATAAAAATTCCTAAATCAAAGTAAAAATGGTATATATATATATATATATATATATGCAAATTTCTTATTTCAGATAATCCTTCATTAAACCCACTCAATGTTATACTCAATGATAACCAGTAAAATATCATGGATTGGACTCAATGATCCAGATATTGTACTTGCAGTTGAACACATAATGTATGTGGTTGCAATGTGCAAGTTTCCTCATAATAATGAGGAATGACAATTAAATAGATAATAGGACTACAACCCTAGGGTTTGTATGTCTCTATAGTCTTGATCTCATCGAATGTACTTTGGAAGTAACATGTCGATGATGATCGCAATTGTCAAATAATCCTTATAAAATCAATGAAGATATGTTGGCATACATATGTGCTCTTTCACATTTAATCATGAGTGACATGGTTCTCTACATCATGTAGAATGGTAGCTATATAAGAGATGATGTATTCAATTTTTGAGTACCTGCCTGAACCTATGTTTTAAGAGTTTAGATGGATGTAGATGATGAGTGTCATTATTCTACTATCTATACTCTAGTCATTCATGAAGCTTCATAATATTCATATTGTATGAATTTAATAAAACATGTATAAATGTTGAAATGCTCTTACATTGAATTCTTTTTGAATTTAACATAAGAGATCCTTAGTCTTAAGCAATGGTTGTTTATAGATAAAGGGAGCACAATGGAAGCATGGGTTGGACCCAAGAAAGAAGGAAAGTCAAAGAGTTGACTAGACTTCTATGACTTCCATATGACATCCAAAGAGTTGGATGAATGCCAAAACTGCAATAAGTTGATGTGTTGATAGTATGACTATCAAGTCTGTCTAGAATCCTTAGAGAAGGACTCAGATAGAGCATCAAAATAATCTACATAAATCATTGAAATTTACTTTCTTATTTGATAAGATAGAGTCTAATAATTGTATCTCAATCTTCTGATGACATTTGTAATAGGGTGCATATGTTTTAGAAGATCAGAAAATTTGATCTTAAGGTCTATAGTTATCCACATGGATATTGATGCAGTTGTTGCAACAATCTCTGTTGGATTGGTAGACTTGTTAATTTCAGTGGGAGAGCCCTTAGTCTTAGAGAATGTCTCTATGACCTAGATATAAGAATACACTCATTGTTTGTTTCTAAATGTTGGAAATAAACATGAATTCTGAGATAGAACTATCATAAAGAGTTATGATGAAGATATTTCAGATGGTAATCTAAAATCTAGTGGACTCCACTAAATTAGAAAATTAATGAATGGTTGATTAACATTTCTAAATACTGAAATTAAACCTCAAGATCAATAGGATGATGAAGAACATTTAACAATGATCTAGCATCAAGCCTTGGACATTTGTCTATTGATTTGATCAATAGAATAGTAAGAAATGAAACTTTAGAATGTCTAAAATTTCAAAACTTACATACTTATGAATATTGTATTCAAAAGTAAAAATGTCCAATACACCCTTCTTTGGGAATGGTGTAAGATGTCAAGGTATTTAGGATCTCATACATATTGATGTATGCAGATCATCTATATCATAGTAAACATTGTGGATATGTGATATCTATTGATGATTATGTATGTTATGAGATTTCTTCTTTTCACTTAAGAAACCTTTGAAATGTTCAAAGATTTCATTATTTTTTGGTTTAGAACCAAAGTTTGAAAGAAGATAAAATGAATTTGATCTAATCTAGGTAGCAAGTACCTACTAGATAAATTCGAAGAATACCTTATGGAGATATGAATATCATTTCTATCTCAATCCTCCTAACACACCTTAACTTAATAGAGTTATAGGTAGATACAATTGGATCATGTGTGACATGATCTTATCAATGATGAATTTTAGCATAATTATCCCTTAGTTTCCAGGTATATATATGTAGTAGGGACTACATTATATATCCTTAATAAAATTCCTTGCAAGTAAGCTGGAATTAAGCACTAGAGAGTGCTACTTCATTAGGAAAATAAAGGATGGTATTGGATACCTACTTTATGACCTTGAGATTCTTAAATATCTCATCTCTGAGAATGTGATTCTTAGAGGTTGAGATTCTTGAGAATCAAGATGAAAATGAAGTGTAGGAACTCATTTAATCTTGATAAGATAATGAGGCTCTTGAAATTGGAAACTAAAAGGACAATTAAAGATGAAACACTAATACCTCTTCAAATGAGTTTGAGGATGGATTCCATGTGTTAGAGAAATCTGACAATGATCGAACTTCATGTGATGAAGCTTCTGAAGATCATAGCATGGATAGATGGATAGCAATAAAAGTCTAATGTAGACTTCATATACAAGTGTTGTATATGGACCCTCGAGGATCCACCTATATGGGTAATACCTGTAGAGGTGTAAATGGATCTTCAAGAGAATTGGAACCTGATGAGGAGGTAGAGGCCTTCAAAGCACGGTTTGTAGCCATGAGCTACACACTGGAAGAGAAGACACTGCTTGCAATGAGACTTGCTCTTCGGTGACCATGCTTAAAACCATCAGAATGTTGCTAACCTTAGCTACACAACTTGACTATTGCATCTTCAAGATGTAAGTCAATATTGCATTCCTCTATGAATACCTCTCTGAGATATTCACATGAAGTAGCCCCAAGGCTTCATGGTTGAGGAAAGCAAGATGTGAAAGCTAAGGAATCCATCTATGGACTCACATAAGCTTCTTGAAGTTGGACCATAAGATTTGTTGAAATTATAAATGTTATGATTTTAGATAAAATCTTAATGAACCATGTGAAGCTTAGTAGGAGTGCCATTGTGTTCATAATGCTAAATGTAGATAATATCCTAATCATTTGGAATGATATAAGGATAATAATAAGTATTTTATGGACTGGCTATTCCATATCTTGAAATATGATTTCAAAGATACCTCAGGTCTTAGTTCTGAAGTTGTTCAGAAGCAAAGAGAAGAAGATAATGGGACTGTCATATTTGTAGTACACCTTGGACATATTCTATTCATAGAAATTCCAAGAAAGGCTTCTATCCCTTAAGATATGGTCCGACCTATCTAAAGGGATAGCACCTCAAAGAGTTGAGGAAGTGAATGCTAGTACTGCTTGCACTTGTGCATCAGTTACGAGAAGCTGAGTGTGTGCTAGATATGTACAAAAGTCAGATATCTGCCATGCAGTGGGAGTAGCAAAGTTTTGCTAATGCTACTATGGAAATAAAACACTTGGTTGCAGTAATAACAAAATCTTCATAGATGCAAGATTTTTGAGATAGTGATCTCAAAGTCTTATCTTCAAAAACTTAAGACTTTATAGATAGAGATCTCAAAGATCTTAACTGTAGATACCTTAAGAGATAGTGATCTCCAGGAATAAGGGTATTCTGATAAGGATTATGGAAATACTGGTTATGATAATTGTTAAGCTGTAGTGTCAAAGACATTGTAACTAACTAGATTGAGTATTGATTGCATAAGATGCAACATTCGCATTAGATGCGAGCACTGTTACTGGGGATATGCAAGTGCCGTAAAAGGACTTGGCGTAGTCTCGTAGGAACAGAGTGACTGATCATCTTACCTAGCTATTTTCTAAATAGCCTATGATTGTCACATGAGTGCAGGTTTAAATGATTAGCCCATTAATGGCTCTTTGGGCTAGTGGGAGATTGTTGGAAATGCGAGCCCATGGCGAGCCATTATGCAATAAATGTTATTGCAAATATCATTCCCTGATATGAAATGAAGAATGAATAATTTGCATAATAGGTCCCTTAGTACAATTAGGGTTATGTACCGTGGCCATCTTAATAATCATACAACTATTGATTCAGCTATTGAATCATAAAGGTTGGTGCTTGGATGAATATCTAAAGAGTTAGATTGAGGACTCATCAAGCACTGTCAAATGATTGTTAAGAGATGATCTCCATCCTGAGTAGGAGATGGCAATCCTATCTCTGAAGGCTGATATCTGACCGACCTCTTGATGCAGGTCCTCTGCATAGGAATAGGGATTCGGAGGTGTCAGATTAGTTAGGTCAAAGAGTTGACTTAATGTGATCGAGATAACCAAAGTCCTATATCGTATGCTGTCATGATATAGGCACGCATCCTCTGACCGGAGATAGATGTGTTGCTATATGTCTAAGTATGTACATTTGGCAGACCAATAGGTTGATGACCTAATCAAGGTCTATACACCGGCGCGCTGGTGTGCATATAAGGGTATATGAGTAATACGATCTCTCAAAGGGATCATACAGGTTCAGTTACTGAACCGGAAGACATGAGCTCACTCATGAGATATTGGGAAGAATCAAATTCTATGTGCATGGTCGTCTCGCTTTGGAAGCTTGACTAAATTTGTAGGTTTGATATATACTTTTAGTATATGATCAAGACCTAGGTATAATATACGCTTTTGGAAAGTGTATGATTGATACCAACTCCCAATGATTGAATGAGAAACTTACTGATAAAACCATGAAGTAGACAGTATAAAGTTGATCCAATACTTCGGGTTTAATCTGAGTCTTCCAGTATGCAGGATGTACAGGTATTGGGAATACATGAGGGTGATTTGATCATAAACGATTGTATAACCATGACACTTCCATTCCTAGGGAGTGATGAAACAGGTCTGGATTTTAGTGACTCCTCTCAGTTGAGAAGTGATCTGATCTTGGTCCAAATGTTGGACATTGATCTGAATGTGATTCAGGTACAATGAGAAGATTAGATACACGGTCTTGATTTAATCAAGCATCTATGGGAGGCCTGCGATATGGATTTGAGATACGATCTCAATATCCATGTCACTATACGTGGAACAATACAATCGCCATGTCCTTATCTCCAAGTATCTGCGGAGAGATTGCATTATTCTTGAAGGGTTCGAGAATAATTCCATAAGATCTAAGCAATGAAGAAATGATGATTAAATGTGATTTAATCATATTGATGTGTGAAGAAATTATCCAATGTAATTAAATGTGATTTAATTATTATGGATAAGAATAATGTGGATAGAAATATCCAATTATTCATAATATATTATAAATGTGATTTATAATGTATTAGAGAGAGTTAATAATAATTTGTATGTGTTGATTAATTATTATGTGTATTGGATACACATTGTGTAATTAATTGACAATGTAAATTATATGTTGTTTTGGGTTGTGAATATGATTCACAATTTTTCCATGGCAAGATTGCAATATTCTCAAATATAATTATGAATTATTTTTGAAGAATAAAACCCAACAAATAAATAAAGAGAGATTTCCATGGAGATATGCAATCTCATGAATCATCATGAGATTGCTCTCCCCATGGAAATAAGTGGGCGGCACACCATTCCCAATAGGAATGTGTGGCCGTCCACATGGAAGGTGCATCGAGATGAAATCTCCATGCACATTCTCTCCTTATTTATTGGGCTTGATTTAGGACTAATTTATATTTGATTTTGTCAAATATATTTTAATCCAAATTTGTTGGTTTTACCAACAACAATCTTGACCATTGGATTGACATAAATCAATCTCATCCATTGATTTTATATGTCACATGGATTGAGATCCATGTATCCCAAAACCCTATAAATAGAGAGGCATACCATGCTCTCTATTTACACATGAATAATGGAGCTCTCTCTCTCTCTCTCTATCTCTCTTTCTTGGTACACGTCTACCCTCTCTCCCTCTAATTGGTGGCCGACCACCAAGCCCTAGAGGAGAGAACCGTCGTCGCCTTCGCCACCGCGTCGCCGCTTCGATGTTCTTCGGTTCTCCGTCTTCTTGGAGAGTTCCTCTCATGAAGGAGACGTTTGATCTCGTGCGACGGGATCAGGAGCAACCACGCTTGGATCATCTTCTTGGATTGCGAGGACAACACGGTTCATCCCCGCGCTCGCAAGCGGTCTCGCCGACGATCAGACTTGAGACAGGAGGTCTCTTCCTTTAGAGACTCGATCAACCACACTTCAAGAGGTATTGCATTATACTTGTTGTGTTTATAGATGAAAGGATCTGGGAATGATTCTCGGATCATGTGGTTTCATCGAATAAAAATTTTAAATTCCGCTGCACCGAACAACTAGTACGACTAGTCGTTCTTCGTCGTAACCGATACGACGATCACGCTTCCGTGATGCGCTTGAGGATAAATTCCATATCCTTCAGAAGTGGTAGGTAAATTTAGAAGAAGAACATTCTCGTCTTGGTTTAAAGAAAGAGTGAAGATAATTGATCCAGTAGATCATAAATTCAAGATTCTTAAAGATCTTATTCTTGCTCCGAATTACATGCTGAAGTCTTATGGTATTTTTTTCTAATGGGTACAAATTTCATTACATTGACACGGCCAACAACTTAACTACATAAAACTCTAGCGTTATGGTTAAGGGATCATATTATGGTGAGGATAGTCTTAATTATTATGGCTTTCTCAATGAGGTTCTTGAGATTAAATATAATATGCCATCACCTAACTTATTCTCGTGTGACTGTTATGATCCACAACAAGTTGTGGTTGTTGACAATATACATGATATTGTGGATGTCATTCCTTGAAAGTATATTCGATTATTTGAACCTTTTGTCCTTAGTTCACAAGTTGATCAAATTTGTTATCTACCGATGGTTAGGAAAAAGCAAAAAAGAGATAATCACCTCATATATTATTTAAGCGGATGTCACGTACTTATATTGATGATAATAAAAAATCAAATATAAATAACGCTTCAACAAATTTGTTCATTTCAGAATATGAGCTACCACAAAATGTTCAAATATACTCTTGAAGTAAGATCCCACTCCATTTCTACTTTGATTTTTATATGTAAAATTTTCACTTATATGTATTTGTCTAATGATTATAGTATAATGATTTTCTTACAGGAAATACCTATGACATCCGACCAAGGTTTTAGTGGGAGCAATTCACATCATGACAACCACCGTACATCAGACCATCTTACCCTTTAACCCAGTGGTATCTCTCAATCTCAATATACGTTATTAAATTTTATGTTCAATTAGTAAATTTATTTTCTACAAGTGAATGCAACAATGAGGCTGTGAATCTTATCACTTACGTGCTTGAGAAGGCTATAGAAGTCCCTCCACAATATGCACATTATGATCCTCAAGTAGGGACACCTCCCAGTGTGACACATAGCCGCCAACTAACCCCAAAATCCTTGATCCAACATCATATCCCACGCGAGTCTCAGGGCCCTACTCAACCAACTTGACCCTCTCAGCCTCCCCCGCCTACTCACTGTCTCATTAGTATACATGACCCTCCACAACCTCATAGCCCCCCTACACCTCAAGATCCACAGAGAATCTTGCAATTTCTTCGTGATAGGTATTTCAAACACACATGCTTCACCATATTTTTATAGGAAATCACAATCATGATTGATATATAATTATTTTTTATAATTATAAACACTCAGGTACACTTTTCATAATCAACATGTTGTCACTCAAGCGCTTAGTAAGGCCTTTCACTCTATGCAAGATTGCTCAGATTACATGTGGAGTCACATGTAGGGATGAAAACGGTCGGATACGGATACAAATATAGATATTATCATATCATTATCCATTTTAAAATACAAATACAAATGTGGATACGAATATTAGTCGGATGTATAAACTGTGTTACCATATCCTTAGAAACGAATACGAATGTAAAACGAATACGAATCGGATACGAATAATAACATAAATTTTTAATAGATTAACTATAATATACATGTTTAAGATAGTTACACATAAAATAGATATATCAGATATAGTATTTTAATAACAATTATATTAACAATGGTGAATGCAATCATAAAATATTATTACGCACAATTATAAATAAATATATTACTATACTTATGTACGAAAATGAATATATGAATACAAATGCAAATGTTAGCGAATGTCAAAGTGATATCCATATCCGCATCCATTTTAAAATGAATACGAATACAAATGTCAAAATATGTATAATGTGAATATGATAGCGGATCGGATACGAATATATTCACATTCGTTTTCATCCCTAGTCACATGACTTCAGATGAGCAAATGAGAATTTTGAATGGTGTCTAGGTAAGACTCATTACCTAAAATTTAATGTATGTCCAATTTTTAAATAGATTATCACTAATTAGATTTTGAATTGCGGAATTTATTTGCTTTACCCATGGGAGACATAAAATAACTAAAAAATAGCAACAAATAGGGTAAATGACAATGTGTATAGAGATAGGGAAGCTGCAATTAAAAAGCAATGTGAAGTACAACACTAGGAGAGGGCAAAGCCATGAACTCCTTCATGGACCACTCCTGAGAGGTGGAAACATTACTATGATTTATAAGTGGATTTTCAAAAACGTTTGGAAGCAGGGAGAATGAATATGGGGAAGCAGTCAATTAGATCTACTATTGGTTGGAAAAGTTTTGGAGCTATAAGGAATTAGATGGTATGTTCAAATATGTACATTGTTTCCAAGTTCCATTTTTTAGTGATTATTAACATGTGGTTAATAATGGTGCTCTATTGACAAGCATCCTCCATCATTTGACAAATGGTGGACTACAACGTCCACAAATGGGGGTGATTGGTCTACGTCTGAAGACAAGGTGGTGATGGTATGCATACTAATAATTGTATAAACTAATAATTGTTTGGCAGGAAACTAAAGAAATTCTATATTGTAGGATCATTACATGGAGTTGTATAGGGAAAAGTTTGTTGTACTAGAAGATGAGAAACAAATGGACTTTGATGCTACCTTATGGAAAGAAGTCATTACCGAGCGTGAACTTGGGCCTAATAGAAGGCAAACATTGGGTGGTGTGCCACCAAAACTCTCCTCCTCTTCAAATTCTACTAGAACCTTTGATTTTTTTGGGAAGACCTCATCATACAACACAACCACATCTCATTTCGGTCTACATGAGTTTGAGTTTAAACAACTCTCATAGACTGTGATTTTATTGGTAAATCTAGTCAAAATCATGACTGTCGACGTGATTTTTCGCGGTTTAAGAAGGTGATTTCATCAAGTCGTTGTTTTACCAGGAACAATCAAGTCAATTAAATAAATTACAACTACAAGCACAATGGAGACATATAATATGCATATGGCAAGTAGAGGTTCGTATCCGCAAGGACTGAGCAAATTTACAACTCCAACTTAATTTCCAATCTTAAACTGATATCTAAAGCAAGTGAAGTAGAAATGTACTTTTGATTTTGAAAATATCCTCAAAACAAGATGAACATTTGGAGCACTATTTCCTATTTTTAAGATCGGTTTAATATATCTAAACTAAAAAACAAAATGGCAAGGGTTGACTTGTAAATAATATAAAATCTGAGGATTGCTATGTAATTAAACCAAGATGAGACTAATTCACTTGTTAAATAAGCTGACATGGATTGAAAGTATAAAAGTCACATAATATGAAGAAGACATAAACTGCAATCAGAAGATTTTTTTTAAAAAAACTAAATTTACGAACTAATCCACCAACGTCGCGAGGAGGACGTTGGTGGTTGTTGGGAGCCGCGCACAGCAGCGTGCGGCTGGAGCTGAGCACCGCCTTCCACGTACAGCACCTGCGGCCGGGTGCAACCATCACGATAGTCCTCGGCCAACATCTCTCTACCTCCCGTCTGGTCTCTATAGAGATGGAAACCATTGTGCCAACCTCTACCCCACATAGTCGTGTGCAACATAGACCGCCCCCATCGCAGCTCTCGTAAGCATCTCCACCGTCAGCAACCGTGCGTGCGGGCGAGCTGCGTCCGTCTCAAGTCGCGCTCCCCTTCACGTGTCGCCTTGCCATAACAAGCTCGATCCCACCTCACGTGCAAGGAGAGTGAGGGGATGGGAATTTGTATATTCCCCCAAAGATTTGAGAATCACGGGAAGGGCCCGACCCCAGGGACATTTCCATAAACACGTTAGGCATATAGTTAATAACATATCAGTCCCTGTGCATGTTTATTTATCAATTTTCATTCCTGTATTGTATTCATAACCTTATGCTTGGACATCCATTTGCACCTTTATTTCACGTAATTTTTAATTACAAAATAAGCATGTTTTAGAACAATTCATTTTCTATCTAGTGTGTACTTATTTATATTTTATTTCTTTAAATTATTAGGTGAAAGCTTGCATAGTTTACCCATTTTAGACTTTGAAAATGATATTTGATTATTCGTTAATTCAAAAATTCCCAAAAATTTGTCATAGGTAGATTTCAAGTTGTTTTATATGTACTCAAATTTCGTTACATTTGCATGCATATCGATGTCAAAATTAATGAAATAATGAATTTAGTAATTGAATTAATTAATTCCTCTAATAGTATTTATGAGAAATTAAAAATTATTCCGGAGACCTCTCACTTAAACCTATCAAGGATAATTTACTAATTGGAAATATTGATGTTTCGTATTTATTAAAATTAATTAACTTAAAATCACCTAGTCTGCATTATTTTATTCAAAATTAATTCATTTTGCATCCAAAAATTCCAAAAAAATTACAGTAACCTATTTTCATCACAATTCACATGCTGCCCAAGTTTGAGGATTCTGACCTTATTTGCTCGTAATTTGTATTTAGTCCCCGAACTTCACTAAAATTGCATGCTACTCATTTATTGCAATTAAAAATTCCAAAAAAAGCCTCTTTGAAGACATAATATCTAGATCGATTGAAAACTAGCTAAGGAGACAGTGGCATTCCTGAGTTCTACCTTGGGCTTACATAATTAAAACAATTGACCAGTCACATTAATTGAAAAAATCATTAAATTTGTGGTTTTTAATTAATCCGACTTCGCCCGCCTGCAACGAATAAAATTTCAATGTTAATTTCACATGATTAACAAGGGTAGATTCACGGCTCATCACATTATGTCATTGTTGGGGAGGCCCAGCTTAGGTTCATTTATAAAAAAATAGTGAAACTAGGTTTTCCATCCCCGAGTAGTCTGACACTGGGTAGTCTGACCCATAGGTATCAACTGCTTAAGTGGTCGAACCACTCAGGAGCTTTAGTGGATGGCATTTTCTGATAAAATAGCTGACTGAAGGAACCATATAAATTTAAGATCGAGTCGAGTTGTGAGAGAGTGCGGAGTCCTTAGAATTTTATTTTTTGCATTTTATTTCCCTTTCGAAACCTCTCATGTGTACTCAGACTTGGACACTATTATGTTGTGGGTCGGGCTTGTTTCACTCTCAGGTGAGGGTGTGGCCTGACTTGAGGGGCAAAATTATGATAGACACTTAGTTTAATTACAAATTCGTATGTTGCAACTGTAGTTTAGACCACACATCATAGAAGACTCACATCTTCTTAGATCTTTAGAGAGACGTACATAACAATGTACTTCTTAGCCAAATAAAAAAAATTCTTCCCCGCTAATAGTATATTACTTAGGAGTGGTTTTCTCTATAAGCATGCATTAATGCGAATTTTACAAATTCAATTTTGCATAACGCATGAAGTGTGCTGGGAGTCACTATAAGTATGCCTTCTTCCAAGCATGCATCATTTTTTCATGTTTGCATTCTAATATCCGACTCCTCCTAACAGCAGAAGTGTTTTTGTGGTCAGATCATATTTCAAGGGACAACTTAACTTAAAATTGGGACTGAATTGTGTAGGTCGATTAAACAAAATTGAAAAAAAAGAGCCTTATTTTACGGGTGGATAAAGCCCTCATTATTAGATTTACTTTCAAGTGAGAGAGAGAGACAACACTAGGATAGAGAGAAAGCTAGGATTTTCATATAGACTATTGGTTCACAAGAAAGGATTAGGCACTTTTTAGTGAGGATCTATGGGTAGCTTGTAAATGGTCCAGATTTTCTTAGTAGAGTGGGAGGTTTAGAGGACATTGTATAAGTATCCATCCTCAAGTAACGAGTAGCTGTATTTATATGGTCCTCACTTATACCTATACTAGCTGAAAGTGAGTGCAACTATTCATAAGAATTAGGACAGTCTGTAGGGAAGTGCATGCACTTAATAACTTGTTAACCTTTCTTTACATTTGTCCTTAACTATAACTAACAAGATAATTTGACCGGACCTTTACTGTAATCATGTGTTGAGTTGGTGATTTTTGAGGTTTTACATTGTGTTTGTAATATTTGAGTTTACTCTGCACACTTACGTGCATCGTAGAACTAACATCTCATTGAATACCTTGCTTTCATCGGTTCTTTTTGCCATCGAAGATGACTGACTAGGGGGATATTTATTCGAGCTTCGTGAATCTCTCATTGAACCCTGCAAGAAGTACAACTTCAAAGGCCCAAGCACATCTTGGGCCAACTTGGACTCATGACCCTCTTGAGTTTGGGATCCCTAACTCTCGAGATGGTCACTCTTAAACCATCCCCATTCTCTCCTTCCACCTCATATAGGAAGACCTTTACCTCGGTGAGAATAGTTTCATTCTTAAGTCATCTTCTAATCCATACCACATTATTGATTCATGCCATAATGAGGATTCGAGTAAAATGCCTCCAAAGAAAAAAGAAGAGGAAGAACATCTCGAGAACCCCATGAGAATTACACTCGCCAGAATCATTACATCTGAGCAGCAACAAGCCTTACTCCGAACTCAACTAGGATAACTCTGAAGGATATGGTTTAGATCCTTAAGCGCATCACGAAAGCGTGAGCGTCGTATCGAATACAAAGAAGAACGACTAGTCGGACTAGTTGTTTTATGCAGCGGAAATTAAAAATTTTTCATGCGACGAAACCACATAATCCCAGAACACTTCTCGGATCATTTCGTCTAAACCACAAACAAGTAATAGGATTACCTCTTGAAGAGTGGTTGAGAACGAGTCTTTAAACGAAGAAACCTCCTGTCTCAAGTCCGATCCATCGTAGGAGACGCTTGCGAGCGTGAGGATGAACCGCATGCTTCTCGTAATCCATGTTGATGATCCAAGCGGTGGATCTCCTACGATGGGCGGGGTGGAGCTGCGGGCTGGAGCACGTCGCGAGGAGGACGTTGGTGGTTGTTGGGAGCCGCGCACAGCAGCGTGCGGCTGGAGCTGAGCACCGAGGAGAAGGGGCCGCACACAGCAACGTATATGCAGGAGGAGGACGCCGGTGCACGGTGGTGGGAGCGCGAGGTACAGGAGATGGTGGCCTACTGTGTTGAGGAGGAGGCGAGGTCGAGGTTTGGACGTGAAATGGAAGACAGTGGTTGGACGTTCTCGCGGGGCTGCTACATATCAAGCGTCATCTGCATAACAAAAACAAGAGAGAGAGAGAAGAGCAGTATGCGTGAGATAAAAAGAACGAGAGAGGGAGTTTGCGAGTGGGGATGGGGGCTGTGCGTGCATGAGAAAACAAGAGGGAGGAGTCTATGCGTGCATGGAAAGAGTGGGGGAAGGAGAGAGTGTACGCATGAAAAAAATATGGGGGAAGGAGAGTATACGTGAATGGGGGATGAGGGTCCCCTTTTATACTTGTTTTGTGCAACCATTCATAATGAGTCCCCATGCAAATAAAGACAAACACTAAATGCATGTGCATGGGGAAGGGATGGGCATGGGGAAGAGATGGTACGTGGGTGGCTCCATTCATGTTTTAATGAGTGGGCAAATTATATTAGTCCCCCTCCCTTTTTCTTATCAACAAAAAGTGTTAAAGGAATGTGTATCCATTAATGTGCTAGGTTGATTAAACTCCATGACATTTTTAATTTCTTTTGGGATACTTTTGGAGTAAAGCAAATTTCTTCTGGGTGATGATTTAACAGGATTGATCATTTATCTTTGGTAAAATAATATTTTCCATTATATAGCTATATACCAAAATTCATTGGGAATAATCTATCTGGATGCAGAATTATGAATGTGTCGATTTTATTCTATGTAATTACGTGGTTTTCTCTTGATGTGTGTATGGAATAATTTAGACATAATTTAAGCGAATTCCGAGTTTGTAACCTAAGACTTGATACTGTATTCCACATAATTTGAGCATATTATCTTGTCAAATCATATAATCATCACACCCCCATACTTAAATCTTGCTAGTCCCGAGCAAGAATAAGATAAGAAATAATGAAGGAAAATAGCCAAGATAGATTGGGTGAGGGTTTGCAGCAGACATTCCCACAAAGTCTTTGAGTTTTCAGTCCCTAACCACACAAATACACAAACTTTAGTAGAGTTGACCCATGGATTAATGATTTGTTCGAATTGTCGACTTGACTCGAGTTTTGTAGTTTCAACAGCCTCTCAGTTCCAACAAAATCAGACATGGTTTGAGAAGGTCGATCAGGTCAGCTCATCCCTAAGAAACATGTATTCTCTTTGACCTTGAGTGGATATAAACAGTGTTAGTGATAGTTTTAGCTTTCGTGAGCCAAGAGAACGAGCTAACAACACAATCTATCAAGGTACCGAATGATTCCCTATACAAATAGCCTCAGTCCTCACCTAGATTCAGGCATAATCTCCTTTCACCCAAGTATGTCGCATAGAAAAAATAGGTTATAGTTTATTGGAGAATGGGACTTAATTTCGGGGTTTTCCGTAGACCGCTTTGATTCGTTGCTCTCATTCTTTTCCTTTTGCAGAGCATAACCCTGGGCCTCTTTGGGCCTCTTTTAAAAATTTAGGTAGCATCATTGGGCTGCTACCACGGCTTTTTGGTGGAGAAGGGTTATTTGGTGGTCTTCTTTCCTTGCTTTTGCTTTGCACATCATTGCATGATTGGTGGTTTTTGGCATTTGTATTGTGATATGCACTTTGTGGTATTTTTGTCTTGGGTTT
This sequence comes from Ottelia alismoides, assembly GCA_037367405.1. NCBI lineage: Eukaryota > Viridiplantae > Streptophyta > Magnoliopsida > Alismatales > Hydrocharitaceae > Ottelia > Ottelia alismoides. The sequence continues at coordinate 1,409,232 of JAZKJV010009426.1, forward strand.
TGGCATCAAGAGGTAGTATCGGCTTAATATTGTCTTTGGAGGCACTATACTGGCTTAATTGCTGACACACTTAGACTAGAAAGATCATGTTCCTCCTGAGTCAGGTTCCTTCACTGACTATAGATAAGGTTCAGGCATTGGCACAACCAAGAGGACAACTCCTCACCTCAACTAGATTGTAATTGTATCTCGTAAAATAAACTCAATCAAGCTAAGTGCAGTGTGCAGTTGCTTAATATCCACTGAAGAGTTTAAGAGTGCTACTAGTTTCTCAGGTGATCTAGTTAGATACAGAAGTTCATTCACCAGTAGAGTCAGTAGAACTGAGAGAATAAAGTCCATATGGACCTGAAGAAAGCTTAAAAACTCATGCCTAGTGAAATTCTGATGAAGTTAAGTGGATTAGGGTCAACTCAACCTCAGTCTATGATTTATGCAGTGAAGATCTGATTTCTCAAAATAGGATAAAACTAGGAAGGATGTATTTTTGGTGGTTTTCTTGCTTTTGAAAATATTTTTACGGGAATTTTTGCAAAAGAGAGTTTTTTTTGAAAGAGTATGCAATTTTGAAAAACTATGCAGACACCCCCCATACTTAACAGAAACCATGTCCTCATGTTGAAGACAATGTGCAATAGGAGGATCAGAAGGGATGTGAAATGTAATTTTTTTTTGTTTTTATCTTTGTTGTTGTTGTTTTTTTGGAATGTAATGCAGAGGGGTACCCCCATACTTATCTAATGCAATGCAGTGAAAATAAACATGCGAGCAGTAAAAAGATACCTGTGAGGGGAGGCTCACGAGAGTGCATGTTTTAACGCCTCAGCTAGGCGATGTGATGGTTCATTTTTCCTGCAGAAGGTATGTTGTGCAAACAGGCATAGGACCAGATGGTTCAACAACGGGTTTTAGTCTTTGACCATTGACTCTGAAAATGGCTTTAGTGTTTGGGTCAGAAATTTCTATCGAGCCATTATCGAAAACTTGAGTTACAATGTATGGTCCTTTCCATTTTGATCTCAGTTTTCCTGGAAATAACTTCAGTTTTGCATCAAATAGCCATACTTTTTGATTTTCCTTGAATGTTTTCCTCGAAATGTTGGCATCGTGCCACAACTTGATTTTCTCTTTGTATAGCAGGTTGTTATCATAGGCTTGTGATCTCAATTCTTCAAGTTCAGATAAGTCCAACAGTCGTTTCTTCCCAGCCTCATCATAATCCAGATGGCATTTCTTTATTGCCTAGAGTGATTTGTGGTGGACCTCTACAGGTAGGTGACACGGCTTTCCATAGACTAACCGAAATTGGCTCATACCTAAGGGTGTGCGGAAAGCGGTGCGGTAGGCCCAGAGAGCAGAAGGTAAGTGTTGGGACCAGTCTTTCCGATCAGAGCAAACAATTTTCTGGAGGATGGTCTTGATTTCTCGGTTTGACAGCTCGGCCATTCCATTAGTTTGTGGGTGATAGGCAGTTGAGACACGGTGTTCGACTCCATTTTTCTTGAGTAAATTCTTAACTGAAGCATTCAGAAAGTGGGTACCTCCATCACTAATGATCACTTTTGGCAATCCAAATCGAGAGAATAGGCCGTTCAAGAACTTGACAACGGTTGTGCTATCAGCAGCACGAGTGGGAATGGCTTCAACCCAACGGGACACATAGTCAACAGCGAGTAAGATGTGTTGATAGCCTTGTGAGGTGGTGAAAGGTCCCATGAAGTCTATTCCCCAAATATCAAAGATCTCAACTATATGTACGGGTTGTAGGGGCATCATGTTGCGGCGGGTCATTGTTCCATTAGTCTGACAGGCAGTGCAAGATTGAGCAAAATGATGGGCATCTTTAAAGAGTGTGGGCCAGTAGAAACCGCATTGTAAGACTTTAGCGGCAGTGCGCTTCCCTGAGTGGTGTCCTCCACACCCAGAAGTGTGGCAGTGAGTTAGGACATCATTGACTTCAGATTCAGGGATGCATCATCTCCATATTAAATCAATACCCTCTTTGAAGAGCAAAGGGTCTTCCCAGTGATAGTATCGGGCTTGGGCCTTGGTTTTATCTCTCTTATATTTCGGCCAGTCATCAAGAAATGTGGAAGTGACAAGGTAATTGACGATGTCCGCATACCAAGGGAGTTGAGAGACAGACATTATATTCTCATCAGGAAAACTTTCAGAAATTGGGACCCCGTTATCAGTTGGTGATGAGGCAGGGAGCCTCGATAAGTGATCAGCTACAACATTCTTTGCTCCTGCTTTGTCTCGAATTTCTAAATCAAATTCTTGAAGCAGTAATACCCACCTAATGAGTCTAGGCTTAGCATCGGTTTTTGTGAAGAGATATTTCAAAGCCGAGTGGTCTGTGTAGATTATGATATGGGATCCTAACATGTAAGACCGAAATTTCTCTAGGGAAAACACCACAGCCAGAAGTTCTTTCTCAGTCACAGTGTAGTTCTTTTGAGCATCATCCAGGGTTTTGCTGGCATAATGGATGGCATAAGGTTTTCCATCTTTCCTTTGACCCAATACTGCCCCAACCGCATAATCAGAAGCATCACACATGATTTCAAATTCACAGTTCCAATCAGGGGGCTGTAGTATGGGTGCTTCAGTGATGACTTTCTTTAGTGTACTGAAAGACTCGTATGCTTCCTTGGTGAATGTGAAATCTTGGTCTTTTTCAAGTAGTTTGGTGAGAGGGCGGGAGATTTTTGAGAAATCTTTGATAAATCGTCGGTAAAAACCGACATGACCTAGGAATGACTGAACACCTTTTATATTCACGGGTGGACCTAAGTGAGCGATGGTCTCAATTTTCGATGGATCCACTTCTATCCCATTCTTTGATACAATATGTCCCAATACAATTCCTTGTTTCACCATAAAATGTGATTTCTCCCATGATAATATCAAGTTCACTTCGATGTATTTCTTGAGGACTCTATCCAAAAATCCTAGTGTTTCCTCAAAAGAGTTTACAAAAATAGAGAAATCATCCATAAATACTTCCATAAAATCGCAGATCATATCAGTGAAAATTCCCACCAAGCATCTTTGAAATGTTGCTGAGGCATTACATAGTCCGAAAGGCATGCGGCGGAAGGCATATGTTACAAATGGACAAGTGAAAGTGGTTTTATCTTGATCTTCAGGTGCTATGGCCACTTGGTTATAACCGGAGTATCCATCCAAAAAGCAGAAAAATTCTTTTCCGGCTAGCTTCTCAATGATTTGGTCAATGAAGGGCAATGGGAAATGATCTTTTCGGGTGGCCTTATTGAGTTTCCTATAATCTACACAGACTCTCCAAGATGTGGCTACCCGAGTAGGGATATCATCTCCTTTCTCATTTTTTACAATTGTTAATCCAACTTTCTTGGGAACAACCTGAAGGGGACTAATCCAAGGACTATCGGCTATCGGATAAATGATGCCGGCACTCGACCACTTGTATATTTCATTCTTCACAATCTCTCGTAGATTAGGATTCAACCGTCTTTGCATTTCTCGAGAAGGTTTACTGTCATTTTCCAAATATATGTGGTGTGTACAGAATGTCGGGCTTATTCCTTTAAAATCAATTATTTTCCAACCAATGGCCTGAGAATTCTTTTTCAAAACCTCCATTAATTGGTTCTCTTGCATATGATTTAGGTTGGCATTGATAATGACCGGCAGAGTGTGAGCATCATCCAAGAAAGCATACTTCAGATCTTTGGGTAATGGTTTTAATTCAACAGTGGTCGTCGATGGAGTCAGAGTTGTAGTATTTCCTGAGTCTATTACAGAAATAATCTCAAATGGTGGTTCCATCATGGGCATGATCATGGTTGATGTAAGTTCAGAGTCTAATGTGTCCCAGGCATTATCAAGCTCGTAAATTTTTTGTCTAGTGAGAGGGCATGGTGGAGCTTCCAGTGCGAGATTCAGATTGTATGTGGCAATTTCATGAGAAGTGTTTTTGTAAGTGGATCTAGAGGTGTTCAGACTAAACTCTAAAGGATCCTTGGTGAGATGAATGGGGGCGAAGTCTTTTTGAATGTTGAGAACAGCACATCTTTCTATCCAACAACATTCTTCGGTCTCAGATTCAGTGGGAGTAGGGGTGACTAGGTCTACCGGAATGACTTGACCAATGATTTTAAATTCAACTCTTCCAACCTCATAATCAAAATGAGCTTTAGCAGTGGCCAAAAATGGCCGTCCTAGTATGATTGGTGTCTCACTCAATATATTTGCTTGATTCATATCCATCACAACAAAGTCAACCGGGAATTTATGACCTTGAACATCAACTATCACATCCTCAAGAAGTCCTTTTGGTCTTTTCACAGATCGATCGGCCATTTGCAAAGTCATTGAGACAGGTTTCAGTTTTCCTAGGTCAAATTGCTCCAGAATAGCAGTCGGGAGAAGATTGATGGAAGCGCCATTATCTAGCAGGGTATGGTCGAAGGTTAATTTGCCAATTGTGCATCTAACTAGAGGATCTCCTGGATCTTTCTTTTTGGAGGGTAAGAATTTGGAGATGGCATTGGTCGTTGCTTGATGGAGCACACGTCTTTCAATATCTTCATTGTCCTTTCTACTTTTTCCCTTGGATTTCCATTTTGGTGTGCATTTTTCCTTCAAATACCGGGAGAAGGCTGGAACTTGTTCGAGGGATTTTAAGAGAGGAATCTCAATGACAATGTCGGAGAATAGTTTTTCTAGCTCTGGATCGATGGTGGAAGATCGAGGTTTTCTCCGGTGAAGAGCTCCAGGAAAGGGGATAGTTACGGATGGGGAGACAGTAAGGGGCATGGTTGTCTCAGTTAGCTTCTCTTCATCATCAGGCTCCTCCTCTATTTCAATTTGTTTTTCTGCAGCTAGCGGTTTGGTATAGGCGGAAGTGGTTTTTCCATTTCTCAAAGTGACTGCATTGGCAGATTGGTTTGGACGGGGTGGTGTTTTGAAATTAACTTGGTTTCTAGATGCTTGTTGTGGATTCCCTTGGTTTGTCCTAGAAGGTGTAAAAAATCCTTGATTCTGGCTTTGGAAACCAGGTGGTGAGGTGAAAGATCCGACAGGTGGAGGAGTTTGAAGTACTCCAAATGAGCTAGCCTTATTGGTGTTTGTATTGGGAAGCGGTTGAGGTGATAAGGCTGGGATGTATGATCTGATCTGCGAATTGACGGGCATTCTCAGAGTTGGCTTTTTGTTGGGCTTCAGCAGCTTGTTGTTGAGCTATAGCTAGTTGTTGTATTGCCTGAGCCAAGGCGTCGAAATTTACCGCAGTGGTGGAGGGTTGAGTCACGGGCGGTGCTATCGGTTGTCTGAGTTGGGTGTGATTTTGAAAATGATAATTGTTCTGTCCATTCCACCCAGAATTTGATTGCTCTCTCCATGTGTTGTGGTTATTTGAATATCCTCCTCCTTGATTTTTCTGCACCCAATTTACAGTCTCCGGATTTATGTCTTGATTATGGGTAAATGTGGTGTGGTTAACTTCCTGGTTGGTGGGGTTATTCATGGCCAATTTTTCTATAGCTTGAGTCATGAGGTTCATTTGTTTTGAGAGGGTTTCCCATTTGTCTGGATTCTCATTGCTAGATCTCTCATGATCAATGATATTGACTGTCCTCGTGTTTCCACCATATTGTTCAATTGATGAACTATTCACCGAATTGTCAGCCATATTTTCAAATAATTTCCAAACGAAATGCTCATCACGGCTGATGTAATTTCCATCGCAGCAGCCATCAATCACTCTCTTAAATGATGTATCTATGCCCTCATAAAATATCTGAACCAATTTCCATTTGGGGATTGCATGATGAGGGCATTTCCTTTGTAATTCCTTAAAACGCTCCCAGGCTTCGTGGATGGGTTCTCTATTTTTCTGGGTGAAAGATGAAATAGCTTGTCTCAGAGCATTGGTTTTTCCTATGGGAAAGTATTTCTTGATAAAAGCTTCTCTTAAGACATCCCATGAAGTGATAGGGGTTCCATAATTCCAAGCCATTGGAGTGCTTTGTCTTTGAGTGAGTGGGTGAAGGCTTTCATGTAGATGTGTTCTTTTTCTACCCCAGGAATACTCATGGTGTCACAAGCAGTTCAAAAATCTTGGATGTGGAGGAAAGGATCTTCAGAGTCATTTCCACAGTATTTTGGGATTAAGGAGAGGGACACGGGTTTAATCTCAAAGTCTCCTACTTCAGGCCGGATTTGGACCCAATGAACTAAGTCCTTTGCGGCCGAGTTGTAATGTGTGCTTATGGGTGGTGGTTGTTGGAAATGCGAGCCCACGGCGAGCCATTATGCAATAAATGTTATTGCAATTCACTCCTTAATCTGAAATGAAGAATACATAATTTGCATAATAGGTCCCTTAGTACAATTAGGGTTATGTACCATGGCCATCTTGATGATCATACAGCTGTTGACTCAACTATTGAATCATAGAGGCTGGTGCTTGAATGAATATCTAAAGAGTTAGATTGAGGACTCATCAAGCACCGTCAGATGATTGTTAAGAGATGATCTCCAGCCTGAGTAGGAGATGGCAATCCTTATCTCTGAAGGCTGATATCTGACCGACCTCTTGATGCAGGTCCTCTGCATAGGAATAGAGATTCGGAGGTGTCAGATTAGTTAGGTCAAAGAGTTGACTTAACGAGATCGAGATAACCAAAGTCCTATATCGTATGCTGTCAGGATATAGGCACGCATCCTCTGACCGGAGACAGATGTGTTGCTATATGTCTAAGTATGTACATTTGGCAGACCAATAGGTTGATGACCTAATCAAGGTCTACACACCGGCGCGCTGGTGTGCATATAAGGGCATATGAGTAATACGATCTCTCAAAGGGATCATACAGGTTCAGTTACTGAACCGGAAGACACGAGCTCACTCATGAGATATTGGGAAGAATCAAATTCCGTGCGCACGGTCGTCTCGCTTTGGAAGCTTGACTGAATTTATAGGTTTGATATATACTTTTGGAAAGTATATGATCAAGACCTAGGTATGATATATGCTTTTGGAAAGTATATGATCGATACCGACTCCCAATGATCGAATGAGAAACTTACTGATAAAACCATGAAGTAGACAGTATAAAGTTGATCGAATACTTCGGGTTTAGTCTGAGTCTTCCAGTATGCAGGATGTACAGGTATTGGGAATACCTGAGGGTGATGTGATCATAAACGATTGTATAACCATGACGCTTCCATTCCTAGGGAGTGATGAAACGGGTCTGGATTTTAGTGACTCCTCTCAAAAGAGAAGTGATCTGATCTTGGTCCAAGTATCGGACATTGATCTGAATGTGATTCAGATACAATGAGAAGATTAGATTTACAGTCTTGATTTAATCAAGCATCTATGGGAGGCCCGCGATCTGGATTTGAGATACGATCTCAATATCCATGTCACTATACGTGGAACAATACAATCGCCTTGTCCTTATCTCCAAGTATCTGCGGAGAAAGCGCATTATCCTTGAAGGAGTTCATGGATAATTCTATTGTTGATATATGTATCCGAGCATTGAGAAAATGGATAATTAAATGTGATTTAATTATCATGAGTAATATGAATTTGATTCATATTATAAAGAGAGTTATCTTAGATAATTAAATGAGATTTAATTGTCAAAGATGTAAATAATGTGAATGTGATTCATATTATTTGGACACAAGAGAATAGAGATCCAAGATGATTAAATATGATTTAATTATCATGGATATGAATAATGTGGATAGCAATATCCATATTAGTCATATATATTATAAATGTGATTTATAATATATAAGAGAGAGCTATTTGTAATTTACATTTGTTAATTAAATGTTAATGTGAATTGGATTCACATTGGACATCAAATTGAAAATGTAATTTACATTTTGTTTTGGGTTGTGAATGTGATTCACAAATTTTTTCAATGGCATGATTGCAATGTTCACAAAATAAATTGGATTTATTTTTTGTGAAATAATTTGCAACAAAAGTTATTGCAAATAATGGAGATTACATAAAAGGTGAAATAGCCACCTTCCTAATGGAGGAGGGTGGACGGCCACCACTCCCATTAGGAAAGGGAGGCCGTCCCCCCTCTCCACATGGAAGGAGGTTTTCTCTCCTTTCATTATCTCCATGTATTGATGATTTAATTTTGTAATTAAATTGTGTTGATTTATCAACATATATTTAATTTAAATTATATTAATTGTTGTTGTGTTTTTAGCAACAAATCATGACCATTGAAAGAAACACAAATTGATGTGGACCATTGGATTTGTGTTGACACATGGAATGAGATCCATGGATCCCAAAACCCTATAAAAGGAGAGGCACCCCATTGCTCTTCTAGACACACAAGTTGAGACAACAAATCTCTCTCTCTCTCTCATTCTCTCTACACGTCCTCTCTCTCTCTCATGTGGCTGTCCACCATGGATGCCTTAGAGAGGTTCTCCATCGCTGCGGCATCGTCGTTATGCTGCCCGATGGTTTGCTCGAGGATCTCCGTCTCCTTCGGTGCGCCCCGCTCGTGAAGAAGACATCGGATCTCGTGTGTCGAGATCAGGAGATCCGCCACTTGGATCATCAACATGGATTGTGAGAAGCACGCGGTTCATCCCCGCGCTCGCAAGCGTCTCCTCCGTCGGATCGGACTTGAGACAGGAGGTCTCTTTGTTTAGAGACTCGATCGCAACCACGCTTCAAGAGGTAAACCTAATACTTGATTGTGGTTTAGACGAAACGATCCGAGAAGTGTTCTTGGATCATGTGGTTTCGTCGCAAGAAAATTTTTTAATTTCCGCTGCATAGAACAACAAGTGCGACTAGTCGTTCTTCGTCGTATTCGATGCGACGATCACGCTTCCGTGATGCGCTTGAGGATCTAACCATATCCTTCAAGTGGTATCAGAGCCTTAGATCGGTGGTTTTGGATACGATCCATAAACCGAGGACGACTTGGGTTCATTAGGGTTTGCGAAAATTTTCTTGCATTTCATTTTCGCATCTCTGTTTTGATATTATTTTCGGCACTGTTTAAATTGTTTAAACGCGAAAATAATAATTGGATTTTGTTCCCCATTAAATAAGGAAACCGTAGGATCTGAGTTTGCGTGATTTCGATTCCGTTTGCTCTAGATATGCTCATTTTAGTGAACATGTATCCACTGTTTCGGGGACTGCGGATCATGACGTAATTAAGATGTTAATTGCGGATTTGAAACGCCTTGAAATGCGTGCAAATTACTTGGGTTCTGTTGTAAATCAAGTTAGAAAACTTTAGAAATTTACTTTGCTTAATTTGTATTTAAATTGATTGAGATATGATTTTTTTTAGTAAGTGAGGGTCACTGCTGAAAATACTTTCCTAATCAAGAACCTAGTGATTGTCATTTAACTAATTAGTGAAATTAAATTGTTTAATTTCCTGGAATAATTATGCATAAATATTTGTGAAATATTTAATAATAATTATGTCCTTAAATGACTTTGCCCTAACCAACAAATGATTAGATGTGATCTAGATCAAGATTGGTTACATGATCTACATGATCAACATTCCAACAAACATGTTGCTTGAATAGGACTTGGGATTTGTTTAGCAAATCTCATTATAATGTTAATCAAAATTGTTTTGATTATTACTATATGGTATAATTTCGGTTGAAGAACCGATGATCATCTCAAGTACAAATTAATCAATTTGGCATTATCCTTTCCCGAGGCGGATATGGTGCCTAGTCGGAGAGCATTGGGGTTGCGGGTTGCAACGTATGTGGTCCGTCCCACTCTCGTCGGTACTGGCCATGACAGCGGGTAGGGCCGGGATAATGTCCGAGGGATTAAGATGTATTTTTCTAATTATTAAAATTCGAAATAATACGTATTTGAGATAATACCATTATTCAAGTAACTATTAAAATGTTTGTTGGATATTAATTGGATCATTAATTTAATATGATTAGATTAATTGGAATCCAATTAAGATTGAAATACTCTAATATTATTAGAGTTAATAATTCCCTTGGAAGAATTAATTATGTGAATGTGATTCACGATAATTAATTAAAATTTGAATATGAGGTGGAGGATCACATAAGTGACATCCATGGTCTCCCGTCAAGGCGAAGGGTTCCGTCGCCAGGGATTGTATGTGGGAGACGCCTGTCCGAAGTGACAGCTCCTGTATGCAAGCGCATCTGGATCGGACTCTTTGCTTCTCGAAAGAGTAAGGCCGTATACGTAGTGACCCCAATATCGGATCCTCATATTATTGGGGTGATATTGGATTGCGTATAGCGAGTACTATTCCTGTTGACGGTTGGTTCAATTAACGACGGGTCAACATCGCCTTAGGGGTGGTGGGCTCGGGTGTTAAAGACCGAATTGGGAGATGCAAGTTGGACTTGCAAAGCGGAATGTGTTCCCGCTTCTTTTTATCCGAGTTGCAGATTCTCATATTATTGGGATGTAACAAAGATAAGGAAGGAGATCCCATATCTTGTTGAGATATAATGGTAAGTATATCTCTTACATTGAAAGTGATTAAGGGAATGAACTTTCAGTGTTGACAAGACAAGACAACTTTGATATAAAAATCCTAAATCAAAGTAAAATATATATATTTATATATTTATGCAAATTTCTTATTTCAGATAATCCTTCATTAAAACCCACTCAATGATATACTCAATAATAACCAGTAAAATATCTTGGATTGGACTCATGATCCAGATATTGTACTTGCAGTTGGACACATAATGTATGTGGTTGCAATGAGCAAGTTTCCTCATAATAATGAGGAATGACAATTAAATAGATAATAGGACTACAACCCTAGGGTTTGTGTGTCTCTATAGTCTTGATCTCTCATCGGATGTACTTTGGAAGTGACATGTCGATGATGATCGCAATTGTCAAATAATCCTTATAAAATTTATGAAGATATCCGGGCATACATATGTGCTCTTGACATTTAACATGAATGAGATGGTTCACTGCATCATGCAGAATGGTGGCTCTATAAGAGATGGTGTATTCAAATTATTTGAGTACCTACCTGAACCTATGTTTTAAGAGTTTAGATGGATGTAGATGATGAGTGTCATTATTCTACTATCTATACTCTGGTCATTCATGAAGCTTCATAATATTCATATTGTATGAATTTAATGAAGCATGTATAAATGTTGAAATGCTCTTACATAAGAGATCCTTAGTCTTAAGCAATGGTTGCTTATAGATAAAGGGAGCGCAGTGGAAGCATGGGTTGGACCCGAATAAGAAGTATGGTCAAAGAGTTGACTATACATCTACGACTTCCATATGTCATCCGAAGAGTTGGATGAATGCCAATACTGCAATAAGGTGATGTATTGATAGTATGACTATCAAGTCTATCTAGAATCCTTAGAGAAGGACTCGGATGGAGCATCAGATTAATCTACATAAATCATTGATAAGATAAAGTCAAATAATTGTATCTCAATCTTCTGATGACATTTGCAATAGGTTGCATATGTTTTAGAAGACTGAAAAATTTGATCTTAAAGGTTTATAGTTATCCACATGGATATTGATGCAATTGTTGCAACAATCTCTGTTGGATTGATAGACTTGTTAATTTCAGTGGGAGAGTCCTTAGTCTTAGAGAATGTCTCTATGACCTAGATATAAGAATACACTCATTGTTTGTTTCTAAATGTTAGAAATGAACATGAATCTGAGATAGAACTATCATAAAGAGTTATGATGTATATATTTCAGAAGTAATCTAATAATCTAGTGGACTTCAGTAAATTAGAAAATTAATGAATGGTTCATTAACATTTCTAAATACTGAAATTAAACCTTAAGATCAATAGGAGGATGAAGATCATTTGACAATGATCTAGCATCAAGCCTTGGACATTTGTCTATTGATTTGATCAATAGACTAGTAAGAGATGAAACTTTAGAATGTCTAAAATTTCAAAACTTACATATGAATATTGTATTCAAAGAAAAATGTCCAATACACCCTTCTTAGAGAAAGGTGTAAGATGCCAAGGTATTCAGAATCTTATGCATATTGATGTATGTAGATCATCTATATCATAGTAAACATTATGGATATGTGATATCTGTTGATGATTATGTATGATATGAGATTTCTTCTCTTCACCTAAGAAACCTTTGAAATGTTCAAAGATTTCATTATTTTTGGTTTAGAACCAAAGTTTGAAGGAAGATAAAATGAATTTGATCTAATCTAGGTAGCAAGTACCTGTTAGATAAATTCAAAGAATACCTTATAGAGATATGAATATCATTTCTATCTCAATCCTCCTAACACACCTTAACTCAATAGAGTTATAGGTAGATACAATTGGATCATGTGTGACATGATCTTATCAATGATGAATTTTAGCATAATTATCCCTTAGTTTCCAGGTATGTATGTGTAGTAGAGACTACAATGTATATCCTTAATAAGGTTCCATGTATGTTGGAATCTAACACTTGAGAGTGCTGCTTCATTAGAATAAAGGATGGTATTGGATGCCTACTTTATGACCTTGAGATTCTTAAAGTATCTCATCTCTGAGAATGTGATTCTTAGAGGTTGAGACTCTTGAGAATCAAGATGAAAATGAAGTGTAGGAACTCATTTAATCTTGAGAAGATAATGAGGCTCCTGAAATTGGAAACTAAAAAGGACAATTAATGATGAAACATTAATACCTCTTCAAATGAGTTTGAGGATGGATTCCATGTGTCAGAGAAATCTGACAATGATTGAACTTCATGTGATGAAGCTTCTGAAGATCATAGCATGGATAGATGGATGTTAGCAATAAAAGTCTAATGTAGACTTCATATGCAAGTGTTGTATATGGACCCTCGTGGATCCACCTATATGGGAAAAACCTGTAAAAATGTAAATGGATCTTCAAGAGAAAGGGAACCTGATGAGAAGGTAGAGACCTTCAAAGCACGGTTCGTAGCCATGAGCCACACACCGGAAGAGAAGACATTGCTTGCAATGAGACTTGCTCTTCGGTGACCATGCTTAAAATCATCAGAATGTTGCTAACCTTAGCTATACAACTTGACTATTGCATCTTCAAGATGTAAGTCAATATTGCATTCCTCTACGAATACCTCTTTGAGGATATTCACATGAAGTAGCCCCAGGGCTTCATGGTTGAGGAAAGCAAGGTGTGCAAACTAAGGAATCCATCTATGGACTCAAATAAGCTTCTTGAAGTTGGACCATAAGATTTGATGGAATTATAATTGTTATGATTCCAGATAGAATCTTGATGAGCCATGTGAAGCTTAGTGGGAGTGCTTTTGTGTTCATCTTGCTGAATGTAGATGATATCCTGATCATTTAAAATGATATAAGGATAATAATAAGTGTTTTATTCTCTGGTTATTCCATATCTTGAAATATGATTTCAAAGATACCTCTTAGATCTTAGTTCTGAAGTTGTTCAAAAGCCAAGAGAAGAGGATAATTGGACTGTCACATTTGTAGTATACCTTGGACATATTCTATTCATAGAAATTCCAAGAAAGGCTTCTAACCCTTAAGATATGGTACTGACCTATCTTAAGGGATAGCACCTCAAAGAGTTGAGGAAGTAAATGCTACAACTACTTGCACTTGTGCATTAGTTACGAGAAGCTGAGTGTATGCTAGAGTGTACAAATACCAGATGTCTGTCATGCAGTGGGAGTAGTAAATTGTTACTAATCCTACTGTAGAGATAAAACACTTGATTGCAGTAATAACAAAATCTTCATAGATGAGGAGATTTTTGAGATAGTAATCTCAAAGTCTTATCTTCAAAAGTTTAAGACCATGTAGATAGTGATCTATAAAGGTCTAAACCTTAGATACCTTAGGAGATGGAGATCTCCGGGAATGAAGGTATTCTAATAAGGATTATGGGGATACTGGTTATGATGTCAGGGACAATGTAACCAACTAGATTGAGTATTGGTTGCATGAGATGCAACATTCGCATTAGATGCGAGCACTGTTACTGGGGATATGCAAGTGCCGTAAAAGGACTTGGCATAGTCTCGCGGGAACAGAGTTTCTGATCAGCTTACCTAGCTATTTTCTAAATAGCCTATGATTGTCACATGAGTGCGGGTTTAAATGATTAGCCCATTAATGGCTCTTTGGGCTAGTGGGAGATTGTTGGAAATGCGAGCCCACGGCGAGCCATTATGCAATAAATGTTATTGCAATTCACTCCTTAATCTGAAATGAAGAATACATAATTTGCATAATAGGTCCCTTAGTACAATTAGGGTTATGTACCATGGCCATCTTGATGATCATACAGCTGTTGACTCAACTATTGAATCATAGAGGCTGGTGCTTGAATGAATATCTAAAGAGTTAGATTGAGGACTCATCAAGCACCGTCAGATGATTGTTAAGAGATGATCTCCAGCCTGAGTAGGAGATGGCAATCCTTATCTCTGAAGGCTGATATCTGACCGACCTCTTGATGCAGGTCCTCTGCATAGGAATAGAGATTCGGAGGTGTCAGATTAGTTAGGTCAAAGAGTTGACTTAACGAGATCGAGATAACCAAAGTCCTATATCGTATGCTGTCAGGATATAGGCACGCATCCTCTGACCGGAGACAGATGTGTTGCTATATGTCTAAGTATGTACATTTGGCAGACCAATAGGTTGATGACCTAATCAAGGTCTACACACCGGCGCGCTGGGGTGCATATAAGGGCATATGAGTAATACGATCTCTCAAAGGGATCATACAGGTTCAGTTACTGAACTGGAAGACACGAGCTCACTCATGAGATATTGGGAAGAATCAAATTCCGTGCGCACGGTCGTCTCGCTTTGGAAGCTTGACTGAATTTGTAGGTTTGATATATACTTTTGGAAAGTATATGATCAAGACCTAGGTATGATATATGCTTTTGGAAAGTATATGATCGATACCGACTCCCAATGATCGAATGAGAAACTTACTGATAAAACCATGAAGTAGACAGTATAAAGTTGATCGAATACTTCGGGTTTAGTCTGAGTCTTCCAGTATGCAGGATGTACAGGTATTGGGAATACCTGAGGGTGATGTAATCATAAACGATTGTATAACCATGACGCTTCCATTCCTAGGGAGTGATGAAACGGGTCTGGATTTTAGTGACTCCTCTCAGTAGAGAAGTGATCTGATCTTGGTCCAAGTATCGGACATTGATCTGAATGTGATTCAGATACAATGAGAAGATTAGATTTACGGTCTTGATTTAATCAAGCATCTATGGGAGGCCCGCGATCTGGATTTGAGATACGATCTCAATATCCATGTCACTATACGTGGAACAATACAATCGCCCTGTCCTTATCTCCAAGTATCTGCGGAGAAAGCGCATTATCCTTGAAGGAGTTCATGGATAATTCTATTGTTGATATATGTATCCGAGCATTGAGAAAATGGATAATTAAATGTGATTTAATTATCATGAGTAATATGAATTTGATTCATATTATAAAGAGAGTTATCTTAGATAATTAAATGAGATTTAATTGTCAAAGATGTAAATAATGTGAATGTGATTCATATTATTTGGACACAAGAGAATAGAGATCCAAGATGATTAAATATGATTTAATTATCTTGGATATGAATAATGTGGATAGCAATATCCATATTAGTCATATATATTATAAATGTGATTTATAATATATAAGAGAGAGCTATTTGTAATTTACATTTGTTAATTAAATGTTAATGTGAATTGGATTCACATTGGACATCAAATTGAAAATGTAATTTACATTTTGTTTTGGGTTGTGAATGGGATTCACAAATTTTTTCAATGGCATGATTGCAATGTTCACAAAATAAATTGGATTTATTTTTTGTGAAATAATTTGCAACAAAAGTTGTTGCAAATAATGGAGATTACATAAAAGGTGAAATAGCCACCTTCCTAATGGAGGAGGGTGGACGACCACCACTCCCATTAGGAAAGGGAGGCCGTCCCCCCTCTCCACATGGAAGGAGGTTTTCTCTCCTTTCATTATCTCCATGTATTGATGATTTAATTTTGTAATTAAATTGTGTTGATTTATCAACATATATTTAATTTAAATTATATTAATTGTTGTTGTGTTTTTAGCAACAAATCATGACCATTGAAAGAAACACAAATTGATGTGGACCATTGGATTTGTGTTGACACATGGATTGAGATCCATGGATCCCAAAACCCTATAAAAGGAGAGGCACCCCATTGCTCTTCTAGACACACAAGTTGAGACAACAAATCTCTCTCTCTCTCTCTCATTCTCTCTACACGTCCTCTCTCTCTCTCATGTGGCCGTCCACCATGGATGCCTTAGAGAGGTTCTCCATCGCTGCGGCATCGTCGTTATGCTACCCGATAGTTTGCTCGAGGATCTCCGTCTCCTTCGGTGCGCCCCGCTCGTGAAGAAGACATCGGATCTCGTGTGTCGAGATCAGGAGATCCGCCGCTTGGATCATCAACATGGATTGCGAGAAGCACGCGGTTCATCCCCGCGCTCGCAAGCGTCTCCTCCGTCGGATCGGACTTGAGACAGGAGGTCTCTTTGTTTAGAGACTCGATCGCAACCACGCTTCAAGAGGTAAACCTAATACTTGATTGTGGTTTAGACGAAACGATCCGAGAAGTGTTCTTGGATCATGTGGTTTCGTCGCAAGAAAATTTTTTAATTTCCGCTGCATAGAACAACTAGTGCGACTAGTCGTTCTTCGTCGTATTCGATGCGACGATCACGCTTCCGTGATGCGCTTGAGGATCTAACCATATCCTTCAGTCGGATGAGAGGTGATATTGTATGGTGGATCATCGCATTTTCCTCTCTCAAGAGTTGTAGTTGATACAGGATGAGGTCCATAGGGTTTGGTCTTTCTTCACCCATGTCAGATGAATTCTCAGTTGAAAGAGATGGGTTTGTTTTTCTTCTATAAATCGGGTCGTACTCTAATGGATGTTGTACTGGATGTTTCAGAGATCTACGACCTAGCATACACAACACAATTCACAAGACAATTTGTTAATTCACCAACTCACACAAAAATTGCCGCGGAAGCGGTTATCTTTTCGGTTTTAATTTAGTGATTCAACAAAAGTTTTCAGAGAAATTAGAGACCTTAAGGATGAGGTGGGTGTGGAAGATTGTGAGAAATTGATGTCCTAATCTGGCTGGGGGATCCAGGGTTGGTACTCAGATCGTTAGATCTGCTTTTCCCACAAGAACCTGTGCCCAACGCGTCGAGGAGTTACGATTTCTCTCTGCAATCTCACGTAGCACCAAGGATTTTTGTCTCTATCCAAGGGTTCTATGTGCTCGTGATTTTTGTGTCATACACATGCATCAAATCAAGCAATCACAATTTTCCCGCTTTCTGCTCGGGCCACTGCGGTGGCCTTTCAAGCTTATCTTTTTAAATGATCAGTACACGATTTGGTGGTCTTTGAGTTAGATTATCAGAGGGAGAAGACCACAGAGATGATGCAATCAAGAACTCTTTTTTAATTTTTTCGGTTCAATTCGAAGCACAAACAAATGCAAGAAATTTTAAAACCTAAGATGCCTAAGAGAATGAGAAACTCACAGTGCCTGCACTTCTGGTGCTAATCCGTAATATTTTGTCCTCTTGATGGCGAGCTTTTCCGAGAAGGAGGGGAGAGAAAAATTTTTTTCTTTTTTTCAAATTACAAGTTTGCTAAAACAAAATGCATGAAAAGACAAGTTTTTTTTCTTTTTGAAGCCTAAGTACCTGCAAAACAAAAAAATTGCACGGATTAGATACTTGAAAACAAGTTGGAAGTGAAGAAAAAAAATTGCAAACGTTGCTTAGTCCCCGGCAACGGCGCCAATATGTTGACGTGATTTTTCGCGGTTTAAGAAGGTGATTTCATCAAGTCGTTGTGTTACCAGGAACAATCAAGTCAATCAAATAAATTACAACTACAAGCACAATGGAGACATATAATATGCATATGGCAAGTAGAGGTTCGTATCCGTAAGGACTGAGCAAATTAACAACTCCAACTTAATTTCCAATCTTAAACTGATATCTAAAGCAAGTGAAGTAGAAATGTACTTTTGATTTTGAAAATATCCTCAAAACAAGATGAACATTTGGAGCACGATTTCCTATTTTTAAGATCGGTTTAATATATCTAAACTAAAAAACAAAATGGCAAGGGTTGACTTGTAAATAATATAAAATCTGAGGATTGCTATGTAACTAAACCAAGATGAGACTAATTCACTTGTTAAATAAGCTGACATGGATTGAAAGTATAAAAGTCACATAATATGAAGAAGACGTAAACTGCAATCAGAAGATTTTAAAAAAAAAACTAAAGTTACGAACTAATCCACCAACGTTCTTGAAAGTACCATTAAATCCAAAACCGTTAATAAAATAAAGAACAATCATAAAAAAAGGAAGGGATAATGTCTTCTCAGTTTCGGTTGGGCTCTAGATGGGCAGTGACGGAGGGCAGGGTCGCAGGAGCTCGTTGGGAGGCCAGGCACACGGCACAGGAGATGGCGGAGCTGGAAGACGGTTAGATAGAAGGTGGCACGGTGGATGCGTGTCCGGACAAGATGCACAACGGGGCTGCACTGTTGGGAACAAGATGATGCAGTTGTGCGTCGTCAGCCACGCGATGTTACGGGCTTACGACGGAGGTGCGTAGCGCACGGGCTTGAGCTCACGCAACAGTGAGCAGAGGCACGTTCTCACGCACGCAAAGATGGGAGCGTGCTGTCAGTGGTTTATGCGCCGAGGAGAAGGGGCTGCTGCGGGCTGGAGCACGTCGCGAGGAGGACGTTGGTGGTTGTTGGTAGCCGCGTACAGCAGCGTGCGGCTGGAGCTTAGCACCGAGGAGAAGGGGCCGCACACAGCGACGTATATGCAGGAGGAGGACGCCGGTGCACGGTGGTGGGCGCGCGAGCTACAGGAGATGGCGACCTACTGTGTTGAGGAGGAGGCGAGGTCGAGGTTTGCACGTGAAATGGAAGACATTGGCTGGACGTTCTCGCGTGGCTGCTACATATCAAGGGTCATCTGCATAAGAAAAACAAGAGAGAGAGAAGAGCAGTATGCGTGAGATAAAAAGAACGAGAGAGGGAGTGTGCGAGTAGGGATGGGGGATGTGCGTGCATGAGAAAACAAGAGGGAGAAGGAGTCTATGCGTGCATGGAAAGAGTGGGGGAAGGAGAGAGTGTACGCATGAAAAAAATATGGGGGAAGGAGAGTGTACGTGAATGGGGGATGAGGGTCCTCTTTTATACTTGTTTTGCGCAACCATTCATAATGAGTCCCCATGCAAATAAAGACAAACACTAGATGCATGTGCATGGGGAAGGGATGGGCATGGGGAAGAGACGGTACGTAGGTGGCTCCATGCATGTTTTAATGAGTGGGCAAATTATATTAGTCCCCCTCCCTTTTTCTTATCAACAAAAAGTGTTAAAGGAATGTGTATCCATCAATGTGCTAGGTTGATTAAACTCCATGACCTTTTTAATTTCTTTTGGGATACTTTTGGAGTAAAGCAAATTTCTTCAGGGTGATGATTTAACAGGATTGATCATTTATCTTTGGTAAAATAATATTTTCCATTATGTAGCTATATACCAAAATTCATTGGGAATAATCTATCTGGATGCAGAATTATGAATGTGTCGATTTTATTCTATGTAATTACGTGGTTTTCTCTTGATGTGTGTATGGAATAATTTAGACATAATTTAAGCGAATTCAGAGTTTGTAACCTAAGACTTGATATTGTATTCCACATAATTTGAGCATATTATCTTGTCAAATCATATAATCATCAATGTCCTCTAGAATAGAACATTTGTCTTTTGGAATGGAAACTTTATCTTATAGAATGGACACTTTAAATTCGAATGTTACATTTTTGAGATAAAAATTATATTTAATTATTACATAATGGTATATTCTAGTATAATCATTGATTCATCTTTATGGTTATTAAGATGTCTTCTTTTGTTCCTTAGGAGTGCAAACATTAAAACACAAGTTCATGAGACGTCAGATGGTGAGGATGCAGAGGAGGAGAATGAGGAGGATATTAATGCATATATAATATCACATCACAAAGGGTTTGTCATCTCAGAACGTGGGGATAATAAGAAGAAAAAGAACAAAACTAACAGAGGGGAAAGGACAAGGGTAAGGTGAAGGCTATGGAATACGCTTTTTCTGAATGGAAGATAAGGAAGTTTTAGTGCAAACAATATACCCTCCCAATGTTAGTTTATACATTAAAACTTTGTAATGTTAATAATTTTAGTTTCGATGATAGTTAACAATCTATTGTCTTCAACGTTAGTTTTTTTTCAAAAACATTAGCACTTTTTTTATCTTGGTTAATATACCAATTGAGTTACGTACTCCTAATCATGAATGATTGAATTAATTGATTTTGTTGAAGATGAATTCTTGATTCTTGTGTGTAGATTATTGTAATATTCTCAACATGTTGATTGGGAGATCTCAAGATAATAAATGTTGGTTGAGAGATTTTGAAAACTTACAATGTGTTTGTATTATATTGTTTTCATGCAGGTTCAAATGAGTTTATCTGGAGATAAGAATATGCTAAAATATTTATTTGTAATGAAAGCAGAGTTGAAACTACAAAGCTACTACTTTACTACAACAACAATAGTATTGTAGTTGCAACATGGTAGCTAGACAGTCTCCAAGTGGTCCTTGATTCAACTTCTTGGTAATGCCAACATGATTGCCATGTAGTGTGTATGTGATCACAAATTGTACAAGATAAAGTGACTCGAGTGCGACCATAACCCAACTATATGTGATTATAATTGCGACTATATCAATGAACACAACGTAGTCGCAATATATTTTTCACTACTTTAGCACGACTACACTCTTCACATGTGGTCGCAAATACTTATTGCATCCACATCGATACTACTTTACCACTATACGACTACCATAGTTGTAGTGGCATAATCTTTTTTTCTTGTAGTTCATGTATCCCCTAGTGCTTTTGAGTTAGTCTTTAGTCCAGTAACATTTTGATTCATTTCAAAAATTTGACAAAATTTTGCATGTATGCCATGTTGTGTTCTGTAAATTTCATATTTATAACCAAGGAAATCTGACGATCGTATGGTTTCCCAAAGCAAAATTACAGTCGAAATGTTGACCACTCAAAACTCCATGATTAGTAAGCAAATAACCCACAAAATAAATATAAGCATTGAATAATGCAAAGTGAGTTAAAATTATTATTCTCTACTACAAGATGCATAGCAAGAAAGTACATAGAAGTCGAACCACATACAGCAAATACGATAGCCTATGGCTCTTTTTGAATAAATTGTCAATAAACAACCATGTCATTTATCATGAATATACATGTACCTTTTTGTGAGTTTTTTATTATATATATTTTTATTTATTTTTAATTATATATAATTCTTTTTTTGTATTTTCAGATTTTATATTTTTTTCACAAAGGTTGAAATATAATATAGCATTATATAAGTCTATATATAATATATAGTAGTGTATTTATAAATATTAATAAAGATAAATAAAATACAAAATAGCAAATGTTTTTGGGTTTTATATTTTTTATAATGTTTTATAACTTTTCTAGAATTTTTCTAATTTTTATGGATTTTTAAATTCAAAAATATGCCAAATCATGGATTTGATAAATATCTGAAATCGAATAGGATATTAAAAATAACAAATGATGACCAAAATTGCACAAAAAAATTTAATATGTATATAACTATATGAGGAAAATTAACCAACATAAAAACATTTTTTTGGAAATTTTATTGTATTTTTAGATTTTTATAAAGGTTTTTGGGGTTTTGCATTTTGTCAGAGTTTTCTTTTTCCAATTTTAGTGATTTGTGGTCTTTAATTAAATTTTGATAAAATAGACTATATATAATTTTTTGGAATGTTTGGACACGTTTTTTTAGATTTTTGGTACTTTATAAGTTAAAGAGAATAAAAATGACCTCCTTTTGAATTTTAAGAAATAGTTCAAATTCCAAAAAATGCAAAAAAAAAATACATGGCGTGAAAGTACAAGCTACCATGCATCAAACCCTATGTTTGCATAATTTTAGGATCTAGGGTGTAATTTTTAATAAATAAAATCCAAGCACCGACAATACATGAACTGGCATGGGCATAAATGTATGTAAATTAAACTCTGCGGTCCACTCTGTAATTTTCACTAAAATATACAATGTAATTAAAATTTAATTGGACTAAAATAAAATACAAAAAGTAGTGGGGGTGTCCCTACAATTTGCCAAACTCACATGGGACCACACATGAGCTGAGCTAGACTGGACCAAAATGTAATTATAATAAGTACATGGGTCTTTTACAAAATGTCTATTTTATTTTAAATGTTACCTTTTATTTACAGGTCTTAGTAATAAATACAAAAAGTGGGACTAAGATATGCAATTTACCCCATTTATGCATGCCATATGGCGATCGAGGTCCTTTCACTAATACACATGGCACGAGCTGGGTGAGCGATACCCTTCTGGTGATGATCACTTAAGAGAAGATCTTGGACATTCATCAACGATTAAGGGGAGTGATGTGTGGATGATTGAGATTAGAACTAGGGCTGCTCCCTTCATCGGACAGTAGCTGCTTCGTGCGAAGAACAAGGAAGAAGGTGTCCTTCCCCGAGATTCGCATGACGATTCCTCCTTCCAAAGGCGGCGTTTAATGCATATCTTTGGCTCTACGCCTCTGGGGGACTCATCCACGTCGATCGAGGTGATCTATAAGATTCAAAAACCAATGATGGGGTCTTGGCACGTCGATGAAGAGGGAGAACCTAGGGACACTCATCCATGTGTTATCAGGTTTTAGATGGAGTTCACTTTGCCTCGACACCTGCACAGAATGGTTCTATGGCTCGGGCAGAATCACCCCGACCAGTTTTGAAGTTGAATGCACAAGATATGAAGGGGGTGGTGAAGCTCTTATGAACGACAGAGGTGGAACATGGATTTACGGATCGAAGAGCCAATCCTGCTGGCTTAGTGGTCGGGTTAGATGGAAAAGATGTAGAGGGAGGTAATGGTTGTGATGAGAGAGCTGGGGATAGGTCGGACCGTAATGATAAAAGGCCGCAGCTCAAGAGCTCCGATGAGGGGGGTTTTGCCTAATCTATTCTAACTACTTATTGAAATGCGAAGCAAAATACATGAATTAGAAGATGGGAATGAAAGCTATCTAAAATAGAGGAAAAACCATCTCTTATACCTGAGATGGGCTCTGGGAGCAGGGTGTGTCGGAGCACTGTTGTGGACCTCCCCTTCTCCTTGCACCTTGGCTTCCAATTGTGGGCGAGCTCCAAGAGGGATCAAAAGAAGAAGGAGAGATTTTATTTATAGACAACGAGTTTGATGATCTTTGGTGGCAGTTATTGATGTGCTCGATGTAGATTGAGAGGATCTAATTATCCTGCGAGATAGATAGATGTGAGGTGGATGATTTTCATGAAGCGCTCGAGGAGGAAGGACAGTCATGGAGGTGTCGAAAAATCGGAGAAGAAGAGGGTCTCAAGGTTCGGACAAGGGTTAGAGCTGAAAGATGGGGAGTTGACTGGAGTCCACAAATGGCGCGCTGTGATTGGTCAATGTAAGAGCACTATAGGACAAAACAACCTATTTATTGAAAAATAATTATTTAAAAATAGTAATCGATTTTATTAATTTTTGTTATGAAATAAAAAAAGTTTATTACTTTTATGTAGTATGTTATTATGATTTTTATTTTTTTGGGCTCATTTGTTAGTTTTTTAGTTGATTTTTAGGGGCTTATTCATATGTATATTCAACGATATTTTTACTATTTTATTTTTATTCTATAAAATTTATTTTTTTATTTAATTCTCTTATTTTATATATTTAGAACTTATCTTTAGTTATGTAAGTGTGTTTTTATTATATTTTTATGAAGTAATATATATACTTAAATAAATAGATGTATTATTGCTATTAGTATGGATATAGGTATTTCATCTATGTATTTTTTATACAATTTTTTTTAATGTTTTATTAATTATTTTTATTCCTATTTTAATATGTACATTCATATTTTAAATAATAATTAAAATTTTATAAAATTATAAAATTATGAAAATATTAAAGAATAAATAAAATGGTTATTTATTGGGGTATACTATACTATAAGGGTCTGAAACCTAACTTTCACAACATAACTCAAAAAAAATGAAACCAACATAATTAAATATAATATTAAATGTTATATACAATTAAATGTGATTTTCATAAATTTTGAGTTTTTATTTGAGAGACATGGTTCTGGGAAGTTGGGATTTTTGAATTTTATTTAGATTGTAACTTTGACACTGTGTTTCATTTTTATATGAAATGAATTTGTATTTTTCTAAGTTTAATTATTGACAACTTTCTTGTACAAAGTTTATTTATTTGATGAATAAATAAAAAAGAATAAAATAGATCCCAAAAATGAATACATAAAGAATAAATAAATGGAAATTTTATTGTAGGATCCTTTTCTCCCCCTACTTTATTCCTTGTCAACTTAATCATCAAGATGCCTAGGTCTCAGAGTTTAGGATGATATAATATCTTAAATATTTTATTAAATTCTTTTCTTTTCTATATTTTATAATTCTAGCATTAAAAACAATAATTTATACAATATTTATACAATAATTAATGAATGCAAATTTTTGCAAATTAAAGGTATTTAGACGCATTTACTAGGGTTTTAGGGCCAAAATGATAGAATAAAATAGAGGAATTGAATATTCATCAAATATGTACCCCAACCTTAATTGAATGAATTATATATATGTATAAAAATTACACTGGTGCCCCTAAAGTTCAACTTTTTTGTTCCTCATTGCATTTTTTTATTTTTATTTGCATTTATGTCCTTCGAAATATTATATTTTTTTGTTCCTTGCTTTAAAAACAGCATTTATATTCAAAAATTGTTCTAAGTTTATTTCAGTACCAACTATCTTATTAAATAACATATATTTTCTATATGAAAAATTAAAATATTTTCAAGTACTTAAAAATACATAAACATTTCATTTATTCCCTAATTTCATTAAAGACCCATTAAATATAGAAAAATTCAAAAACAATAGAAAAAATTAGGATTGCTTTTATTATTGTGTTCTGTACCACCAAAAAATCAATATAAAATTCAAAAGAAAAAACAAGAAAATTGCAAACCCTTTCAAATACTAGAAAATCAATAAAAACACAAAAAGTTGAGTTTTATGTTTTGTTATCTTATTTATTACATATTACCTATGAAAAATAATTTTTGAATTTTTTGAGATATTTATCTATTTTTGAACTACAAAGCAAGTTGGAGAATCTATCATTGCTCATTATTTTTCCTATTTTTTTAATTAATAATAAAAAAACCAACACTTTAAGAAAATTATAAAAAGAAAGAAAATCTCAAAATGAAAAAACATTCAATTTCCTCCTTTTTGATGTATTTATAACTATTTTACAAATATAAAAATGCTACATATATTTATATTTCTATATTAAATTATATTATTATTATTATAGTCTTAAAAATCGCAAAAATATTCTTAATACCCTACAAAATTAAAAAGGACTATACTGTAGGGTATTTATCCAATTTTTATGTAATTATCACATATATTTTCTATATTATATCTATATATTATAAATACAAATCTTATATCAGATTAAAAAGAAAAAGGAATTAAAAATTAGAAAATATAATAAATTTTTTAAAGTTATTAAAAATAAAAATATAAGAATTAAAAGTATCCAAAAAATAAAATAATTAAAAACCCACTAAAAAGGAAAAAAATCATCATAACACCACCATAACATTTCTTGTCTTCTTTGGCCAATTGTTATTTCATTTTCCCTTACTCCATGTGTTCAACCTTTACATACATACACTATACAATAGTTTTGTAGAGTTATACTAAATTTGGACTCCTTATTTTTTTCTTTTCATTCCTCTCTTTTATTGGTTAATTCTTGATTATTCATTTTTCGTATGTGGTCACCTCTACGATAGTTTAGCTCTTGCCTTGTGTAGATCACATTTGACTCTCGCAAAAGTTGACTTATCACCTATAGATAATTGTAGTAAATAAAAATCTCTATAAAAATAATAATATAATTACGTATATAAATCTGTAGATAATGAACAACCACCAAGAACTCTCTAAATTCCTAGTGTAAATCCTACACCCAATCATTTAAATAAGCATGAACTCCCATGTAAATATTTGCACATACTTCTTTTAATAATTCTTATTAAATCCCAAAACTTCATAATTTAGAAAACATATAAAAAATGCATTTTTTTAAAAAAAGCATAAAAATTGCAAAATGTTTCAAAAATCCATAAAAGCTTAAAATCAAAAAATAGTTTCACAAAAAGATTTTCTTGCATTGTATTTGGATCTACTTTTTTGGAATGATCATTAAAATTGAACAAGTATAAATAATGTCTAAAGATTGGAGCTTGGTCTAGGCCAAAATCCACTTAATCAGAGGAACTTATTAATGAATAGAATTGAGACGCTTCAGGTCACTATGACTTGATTTTTTATATCCAATGAGATTGTCTTCATGAATCAATATAATGTGTCTAACTAGAATCCTTCATGTAATCCGTACGACTCTTGAGATATTGACTTGACAAGACACCTCAAACATAACACTTAGCTCAACCCATATGGAGTGTTGAATGATCTGTGAATCTAAATTAGATGATACTGGACTCCTTAATCTAGGGTGGCTCAGGTACCATTCTTACAAACTATTAAAACTAGTACTAGAACCCACTTCACATTGTAGCATGGACATCTAACAACTATAAACTGGCTTGAAATAAAGCGATGAAGAATGGTCTCTAAACACAACTTCTTCTAAGACCTAAAAATAAGTGCAAAGCAAAATATTCTATATCCGAAAGGGCAAAAGAATAATGCAGAGCAATGCTAACATGGAGAATATCCACAAAAAGGCTATACAAAAAAATTCCAAAAATATTGAGCTTCCAGAAAAAGGTATGTATTGGTGGAGACTTGGTTACCACGACAAAGATTTTCTAGGAAATATGATGACAATGGTCCATTTCCACTTTTTTCCGATTATTCTAGATTCTCCCCTTTTCGATTGCGAAAAAGCACGCACTTGAACTTAGAAGGAAATATCCACCTCCTTGAGGATGATTTGACGGGGAAGAAGACCTCTTGATAGTTTAGTGATATGCACAGGAATAAGTAACTAGTCCATACACATGGTACTTGTCATTCCAAAGTTGCAAGAATATACTCTAGAACGATGGTTCTGACTAGGCCATGAATTGAATTGGATATAGGAGCATGGAACCTATAGGTTGTTGAGTCACAATTCCTAACCTAAATGTGGTTTTAAACAAACTTAAAATCCATATATCTTAACTAAGATTGAAAAATTGATTTTATCAATACTTTAAAAGTAAAAAAATATTCCAATTTCTTTCTTTTTCTTTTCATTATTTTAATTTTTTGCAATCACTTTCATAAGTGTTTGCTAGGGGCTAGCAAAGACAAGTATAGTTCGGTGATGAATCCATTTCATCACTTTTGTTCTTTCATTTTAGCCTTAAATCCCTAGATAAATACATGTATATAGTATTAATTTGTATAAAATATTGCTCAATAATTGACCAATAAATGTTGTATAAATAATTATATTTAATTCTCAAAATAAAAGAATAAAGGAAACAAAAGAAAACGAAATGGTGTCAAAGACACTGAATGACTCGAGACCCCGAAACCTAGTCGTCAAGATTACTTGTCACCAAGGAATAAAGTAGGGGGAGATAGGGTGGCTAACTACACAGAAAACACTCAAAAACCCTAAACTCCATTTACAGATAAATGGTCATTTGGGACCTATTTTATTTTGCAATTATAATACTCAAATAATAAAATATTCAACATGAAAGTTGTACATAAAAATATAAAGAAAGTTACAAAATTAATTTCAAAGAAAAATAATACACAATGCACCTGAGACACTTAGAACAAAAGTCGTAAAGAAGACTTCCTCAATAATACATAATCAAAACTAACCAAACTCACCTTTTGTTCATAAAATGAAATTATCTATTTAATGAAGGTAGTTTAACTAAAAAATTAGTTAAGATGCAAGAGTTGTATTTTAGGCTCTTTTGGGTCCCTGTTATAATATATACATGTATATTATATTCATTATATTCATTCTTTACCTTTTTAGCTTTCTTGTAATTTAATATATTGACAAAAACTATTTGAGATATATTTCAATAATAGCCATAAAATAAAACCATGAAAAATAAATTAAAATAAAAAGTAATAAAGTATATAATAACCTATACATATGTAATACATATACATATTTATTTAAGAAATTAAATAAAATAAGAAAATAAAGTAAAATTATGTAAATATTTACGTAAATAAGTTTGAAATATATAAAATATGTGTATACAATAATGAAATATAAATACAAACTACAAAAAAATACATCAATATATATACACATGTAAATGTTAATATCTAACAAATACCCTATTAAAAATAAAAAATCATAATAAAATACTAGATAAAATAATAAATAATTTTTCTATTTTAACAAAAAATAATAAAATCATGTGTATTTCCAATCAAGTCAATGAGGTATTTCTACGCTTTATTTTCTGGTTGGTCTACATGGACCAACCAAGGCGCGAGGAAAGTTGATTTTAAGTCAATTATCCTTCCCCTATGGTCAACTATATCAGACCACACCAACCCTCTTGTTTCTCCATTTTTTTGGAGAAAGAACACTGCTCGAAACACCTCTAGCATTTCACCATAATCCTTCCCTATGCCTCCCTCAACCTCGCTATCACATTGAATCCCCTGTACATACACACCATCATCCCTCAATTTACGATCACGATCGGTGCATCTCTTGTCATGTAAATAAACCCCCATCTCCCATTTTGCTTTTTGATCCCGAATCCTCCGCGTAACCCAAATAGGAACCCTCCATGTTAAACTCTAGTGACAATAGGTGTTCCTCGAACCTTAACGAAGAGCATACGAGGTGTGACATGGAAATCCAAGCACCCCCAGGACCTTCCTTGTAGAGCTTCATTTTCTAGATGAATCCTTCTGGTATGAGCTATTTTTATGCATTTCTTGGTAATTTCATTCTAGTTGTTTAGTGAATCATTAAGTTGCTGCCTTTCATCCTTAGATTGGTTTAATTTCCTAGATCATTACTGGCTGGAGCTTTGAGCCCGGACTTGAATTCATCATACCTCAACACTATTCTGCCATCGCTTCACAGCATATTTGTTCCCCATTTTCTTCTATGCAAACTCCCCATCTATGACCCTTGATTCTGCAAGAATCGAGGTCATTTAAGTCTCCTCTTCCATCAGATCACCAAAGATTGTCATAGACTCCATTCACTCGCTTTATAGCTTCAACAAGTGGTCGAGGCGTTTTGCCTAAAGTCGCCTAATATTTTGGTGTAGAGAGTAGAGCTTGAGGAAAAATCATAAGATAAAATCATAGGAGTAATTAATGCGGTGGTCCATGAACTCGAAATACCCTCAATTCATCATCGATGGGACCTGGAGATGTTTTAACACCTACCTCTAATGAGAGGCATCTCCAGGAAGGCATAATGCACGTCGGCATTGGAGGCCAGAGCAAGGAGGAACATTGGATCAAAGTCCGCCCAGGACAAGTTCTTGTGGTGTTATTCGTGACATCTTGAGATCCGTTTGATCGAGAAGCCCGGCCTAGATCAAATTTTGGTAGTGGTCAAAGAGAGAAATGTTGCCTGCCTCTCCATCGTTCATCATATGTGGCACTTACGTGGTGTAATATCCACCCTCTAATCATTCCGATTTTGGGGTAAATTGCATATACCCCCCATTACTTTTGTATATCAAATTTTGCATTGTAAATATTAATTTCAATTTCAAGATTTTTATAATTGTTGTAGTATACCCCACAAACTTATTGTGAATTGCAAATAGGTCCTTTTCTTGGTCACCTCACATGGACACCCACGTAAGGTGATAGGCCAACTGCATAGAGGCCCCCTAGTTTCATGTATTTAATTTTCTTAAAAATTGTAAAATAAGTATAAATTTTGTGAAAATTACACGTAGACCCATATAAACCATTTTTCTTGCAAAAATCCCCATATTTGACTGTGTATTTTATTTTATATCTTTTATTTTTCATAAATAGCTCCCACACTTTTTAATTGACGTTAAAAGTATGATAGATGCCTTATGACTTGTTTATTCACACTATGTTTTATTTCAACATTTTTGTATTTCCCCATTTTATAAAAATCATGTAGGAGCTATTTATCCCCTATTAACATACAAAAATATATAAACATATAAAAACTCCTAAAAATATTTAAAATATTATGTAATATATGTGACGATAAATTATAACTACAGACCAAAAATCACAAAAAATATAAAAGTGAACGCTATAAATGGCAAAACTCTAAAAAACTCATAGAGATTATTAGAAAAAATATAAAATTCACCAAAAATTGTTGTATTGTATATTACAAATTTTACTATATAGTATATATTAAAAATAGTTTTGGGAAGTTCTAAACTGATTTTTTATTTTAAATACCTAAAATAATTGGATATATATATATATATAACTCACGATTTTGATGAATTAGATTCATTAAAAATACTTAAAATTTACACATTTAAAATTGACAAAAATTATTGAAAAATATTAGAAACATAATAATATTTTATTTTTAAAATTTGACTAAATTTACATATATTTAAAATTGTAGGACCTTATATCTACTATATATATCTTATAATAGTTATATATATATATTATTAATTGTAATAACTTAATATCTTTTTAAAACATTTTAAAAATAAATAAAAACATTAAAAATTGAAAAGGTCTATTTGTTGAATCCATGATTCTCACTCTTTATTCTTTTATTTTAGCTCTTCTTTTTGGCAAAAAATGTAAATACCTGTAAAAAAATATAAATTAGTATTTTGCAAGGCATTATTAATATTATATAATTAGCAATTATTTTGCAAAAATAAAAAAATAAAGGAAAAGGAAAAGAACATCATACTTAGCATAGATACAGAATGACCCAAACCCCAAGAGAAGGTCAAGTCTTGACCTGATCGCAAAATAAAATAAGTAGAGAGAGATAAGGGTTCGCTATAAATTTTATATATCACATATACTTGTAAATATTATTTATCGATTTATTTATAATAAAACCAAATTATTTTATTCTTGTACACCCTTGTATATAGCTTTAATAATATTATAAAAATAAAATTATTAAACCTTTATACACAACACGCATATACCTACCACATTCATTATTTACTTTATATCCTTAAATAACTTCTACGGAAAATTTTTATACACTTAAAATCATGTTGTAAATAAATAAAATGTAAAGTAAAAAAAATATGTAGAAATAATAAAACAAAAATAGTTGTACATAATACATAGGTATATTATACCTATATACTCTTATATATTATATATACATTATTTGATTTTTCATAAAAAAATAATTAAAAATCGTAGAAAAATAGTTTGAAAAATAATAAACATTTTAATACACTTTTTATTTTAAATTCATTTTTTATTTTTAATCCTATTTTTTGATTTTGTAACTCGATTCTCATTGCTTCACGTCCGTTCATTGACCTCGGTCACCGCCGCCTCCCCAGTCGAGCTGACCTGCCTTCACCTCCCTAGAGCGGTTTCTTGGATTTATCCCGGTCAGACCCAACCAACTTTTTCCTTGATTCCACTACTTGATTCCTCTCCTAGGATCCGTGATTCTCGTGGATCCCATTGGAGGATCGGATCTTCCTAGGGTTTCACTCCATTGGTTGATCTTTTAGACCCCGCGGTATTCTATATGATGTTTCCTTTTGTCTCCAACACTAGGTAGCTCGTGCATTACCTCTTCCTTCACCCAAAGACACCCTTCAGGCGAGTGACAGTAGCCCGGAGGAGCTCTTGGAGCGAGGGTTGGTGGCTAAACGGTCGTAGCTCACAAAAGTGGCTGGAGAAGACAGTCGTGTAAAGCCTCTCTTGCCCGTCGTAGGAGATCGAGGCCAGGACCCTGCCCTCACCTTCTCCTGGAGCTTAGGATCCCATACAGATCTCTATGTATTTATCATTCCTTATGCATTTCATAATTCAACCGATCTTTTCCATTTAGCGTCGCCATCGTCACCTTTGCGCAAGCAATAGGGTCGGATCCCCATTACACACTTCCATCCTTTCTGGTCGAACCCTCTGCTCGCCTTGCACCTTCTCACGCAGTCTGATCACCCTAAGGCTCGACCATCAGGTCATGATTAGTCCAAGGTCTCCCTCCCATGCTTACGTTGGAGACTGAACTTGCATACTACCCTGCTTACCTTATTTCATTGCTTAAATAACCCTTGCTGGAGCTTCAACTTCGAGCATATGACCCTTTGCAAGTAGTTACACATGTATGGAGCACCATCTGACTTCCAACAGCTCGGGAGGAGCAACTCTAGGAGAGCAGCCATCGCCATGCTCATCCGACCATCTCCTCCTCCATCGGAGGCCTTAGTTAAACATGGACCACTTCCAAGATCTTGTCGGAGCCATCAGATCTTTCATCGGAGCTTCGGATCACGTCCAATGCTCGGTTGAAAATCACTGGAGACGTGTTCTTGTAGACCTTCTTTCGCCCGTTGGATGAGACCCACCTCTTCCAGATAGCATCACAACCACCCGACCTTACAGCCTTTTGGCCGTTGGATTAGATCATCTGACGCATCTGCCGCACACATCCCGGACATTCCCCGCATTGTTAGATCTGCAACTGCAGCTGATCAGTATCGTATGACAATGTCAGCACCAGCGTGCGCCGCGTACTCCTGTCTGGGTATATTTCACTTTCTACCTTGCATGTTTGTATCTTTATATTTAGTCCATTAAAAAAATTGTAGTTAATTACATTTACCGTTTGGACCTTGCATTTTTTGTTATTTGAATTTTAGTCCCTCAGAACAAGAAGCACGTATGTACTCTTGTGAGTTTTTAGTCATTTGCTTGTTCTGTCCTAAACTATGATGCTTTTAGCCAATGAATGTTAAGTTTCTTGAATTTGCATTTATACCTTTATGCATACAATACTGAGCATGTATTGAAATTAAGTGAACTTTTTGCATATTGAACCCTGAGCTTTTTATATTGTGCTATTAATTTGCTCCAGAAACATAAATAATTAGGAATAGGTCCCTGTGAATTGTACTTAATTATATCTTGTGTTTTGGACTTAATAAATTATAAATTAATTCGAAAAATCACCTAAAATTTCACTATTTTCTTCTGCTAGGATGTAGATTTTACTGTGATTTTGTTGGATTAAATTGATTATATTTTACATTTTTCAAAATTAGAAAATCCTTAAAAAGTTCATGTTTTCCTTACAAAAGTATAAAAAATTAGAAAATTGTTTTGAAAATTCCATAAAAGTTACTATGTGTGCCTTTTATTGTGTTTTAATTACCTTCTTGATTTTGTTTAAAAGTTCTTCATAAAAACGTTAAAAATTACAAAACATTCAAAGACTCATAAAAATCATGTAAAATCACAGAAAATTCTAGAAATTACATTTCATGTTCGTGTTTTTTGTTTTTTATCTCTATTTTAGCATAAAATTGTTGATCGGGACATTAGGGCTCTTTAGATATTTTTAATTTGTAACTTGGTCCAAGATATGCATTGTTTTGACTTGTGAGCACTTGTTCATTTTTATAAAATCACAAGAATATTAAAAAATCCTAGAAAATTACTAAAAACACTTTAAAACCAAAAAACCAAAAAAACCAAAAAAAAATTAGTTTTATTTTCTAAGTATTTTTGAGAAATTTAAAACTACAAGTGTTTAATGAGTGTTGTAAGTATTTGTGCTTGTTTCTCTTTATTCAAAAACTAAAAATTTGAAGAATTAAAAGCGAATAAAAAATTTATAACTCTGGAATTTGACAACTTAGTTATTTAATCGTAATCCTTGTGTCTAACTCTAGTGGCTATACAAGTTAAATAAAAATAGGGAACTGCTTACATGCTTTAATTGTCTAATTTCTCTTTAAGTAGTTTTATTTTCTTGTTGAGTGGTCAGATTGATTATTGACAATGACACTTCACAAATTTTCCTCCCTTAGTTGATCTTGATTTTACGCTCACTAGAATGGCATTGTTATTAGGATCACAACTTTGTAGTCTTTTTATAATTTTTGCCATTTTCTATTTGATATAACTACATTCTACCATCTGTTCTGTTTCTCTTTTTATGTGAGGTATAACCTGAGGGATGTTTCGGTTGTAGGAGGAGCCCACATCCGGGGTGGAGCAGAAGGAGAGAAAATAGTTATATTAGATAGATTAGTTTCATTTCTTACAGAACCAATATTGTTGTAATAATTTTGCACTTGGATACTCTTAGGACTTGGACTTCAGGGTCTGCTCCGTCGAGTACTGATGTATTCGATGGACCTCACCATGGTTTTCTACAGTTTTGTTTTATTGTCTTTCTATCTATTTGATTCACGGGGTTTTAGCCCTTAGATTTAGGACTTTTATTGATTGTGACATAATTAGTTAAAGACGTACACATAATGGCTTATCTGTTCCTATAAATCATAATTGGACTTAGCTAAAATAAAATTGAGAAAGTTGGCTTAATTGGATAGTAGACCACACACCGTGAGCACTCACATACAGCGCTAGCGGGACCCATTGTGTCAGGCACCAAATGACTCCCAAGATCGAACTCCGATCTTATATTTGATTAGCTAGTTATTGTGCTTCACAACTAATAGGATTTGCTCGTCTATGGCTGATTTCCTTGTGCATCATATATATAGGTAATTTCTTATCTTTACTTTTATGCCTGGATCACCTTGCATATAGAGTGTTGGAGTCAGGTATGCATTTCTATCTATGCATGTGTCATTATCTTTGATCGCACATTTGCTTTTCCAACTTCCTTCCCCTATTTTATTGGACTCAAAACAACCAAGAAAATTGGAAAAATCATTAGGCATTGTCTTAATCAGAAAAATACATAAAAAGCGAAAATAAAATAAAATTGGTATTGCTAATGTAAACATGACCCTAATATACACTTCTCTTAAAAATTATTATTTTGGGGAGAGTCACCCCCTCATCGATTGATTTATCTACAACAAGAGACTGACCTCACACTAGGTAGAGCCATACCTGAACTCCTTCATACTAGATCGAGTTGTTCTTCAGTGAGGACTTCATTGAGAAGACGGTAATCTGTCCGGGACTTCCTTAACAGTGTGGATAGATTGAGTAGTTGGTAATTGGTCTAGGACTTCCTTCTGGGTCTTGTGGTTGGTTGTTCTTCAGTGAGGACATCACCGGGTAACCGATAATCGGTCTTTCCTTAGCAGAGTGGATAGATAGGGTAGCTGGTAAATGGTCCCCAATCAAAACTAGATGGGAAAAACTAACAGTGTGATTGGGACAGTCTCTTGGGAGCATCGAGGTCCCAACAGCTTGCTTAATCGCTTTGATAAATTAATTGATAACTTTAATAATTAACAAAGATTAATGATTGATCTCTCATAGTCACTAGCTGGAGTGTTGAGTAGGTGAAAAAGGTGTTTGATTTCTTATGTTGTTTGCATTCCAGATTTCATCTTCATAAATCCCCAGATAAAAATGATGGGAAGGAGGTCCCGTAGACTGCTTTTAATAGCACCACTTTCGAGAACTCCTCCACATTCATCTAGGGTGGCTTTGGGAAGCTCAAACTCACTTTACAAACCCGAATTGACTACCATCCTATTCCCCCTCGACTACCCTTCAACCAGTCCTGAGGTGCCAGATCAGAGGACAACACAATTATATGTTCACTCGACGGCACCTGAGTTGGGGTCTTTTGCCTTTGTAGTGACCCAAAAGATGGCCAATATTGAGGGATGCACCGATGCATAGCCATAGGAATCAGCGTGTATACTTGACCAGTCCACCATAAAAAACACACTCTTAGCCTCCCTAGAGACCATGCAACTATAGATAGGGACTAGGGAGCATTTATGGTCGATATGAGACGACAACTAACGTAGTTGCGAGCCAGCAGAGCAGAATTGAAGAGACCAACTGGTGGAGAGATACCACACCAGGTGGTTGGTGGAGACGGATGACTCAAAGATCAGTAGGAGCCCGTGAGACAACCATACACGATAAGGTAGTTGCACAACTTAGGTGTAACCCTTACCCAATGATGGATACATCTACTAGAGATCTTGGGCAACTTCGATCTTCTCCCTCAAACCATGCATCTATTGCCCAAGTTCCAAGGGCTAGACACCGAGGAGACACATCTCCATCTACAGGAATTTGAGATGATCTGCAGCACGGTCCATGATATATTCGTAGACGAGGACACTATCAAGATGATTGCCTTCCCGTTTTCTCTAGTTGATAGAGCAACCTAATGTCTGAAGCATTTGGGTAGGTATGTCACTACTTCGGAGCAACTTCAGACCAAGTAGATGAACAAGTACAATCCACCTGATCGGATGAATGCAACACGAGCTATGATCAACAACTTTACCATGATCCAGAAGGACTAGTTTCACGAGGCCTGGGATCGATTTAGAGATCTCATCGACCGATGTACACTTCATGAGATATCCAAGCTCAACCTTGTTCAGAGCTTCTTTTTTGGGTTGACACCCAAGTTGTAGTGGATAGTGAATGCCTCGTGTGGCAGGTCCTATTTTGCCAAGGATGAGGACCATGTCTAGGCAATCTACGAGGAGATGGCAGAGAATTACACGGTGATGTTTGAAAAGTGCCTAGACTACTTTAGTTAATTCAACCAGATTAATGATAGAATTAAGTTTTATCGTTCGTTGCAGTCTAGTAATCAAAAACTTATAAATAACCGCTCGGATCAATGTTCAATTAATTTCAAGCAACAAATTTATTTTACTTGGGCAAGCCTAAGGTCAAACTCAAGGAGGCAGCTATGTCCTTAGGTAAATTTTCAGATAATTTCGATGTCAGACTTTCAGAAGAATATTTTGGTTCTTTTGTGAATTTTTATGCAAAGAAGAAGACACAATGCAATTTCAAGCCAAATTTTAAGTTAAATCTCAAATGATTGTCAAATGAAGTCCAAAAAATGAAATTTTCCCAGAAGATGATATGCGATGAGACTAAGCTAAACATTTTTTTTGGAATTTTTAGACTCTAATTGAATTAAATATGAATTTAATATAGATATAGGTTAGTTTTTTGTAGGATTAATTTTAATAAATACCAAAGCACATTATTTTTAGAAATAAACATTTTTCGAGATTTATCTTTGTGGGAGGAATCTAGGAAAATTAATAGACCTAAAGAATGATGTAAATTGGACCTATTAAAAAATAATTAAGCAAAATACTATTTGATTTATTCAGGCCTAGTGATGCGTGCAAATGGTATGATTTTTAAACACAGTGTAGAATAATTAAACTAGATCTAATGTGATTTTATGGTGATTTTTGGAGCAACAAATAATTTAATATTTAATTTAAAGCACACAGTGGGTAAAATATGTCAAATTCCATAAAGATAATGATATTAAATTCTATGAAGCTTACAAAAATATGACATATGTCACAAATATCAAGCAAAAGTCAAACTACGACATGCAATTTTGGTAATTTAAAAATGATGACAAATGGATGCCTAAATATGCATGCAAACACAGGGACCAAAATACAAGACAAAAGTTAAAATTGCTTAAAATAAAACGTGCATACAGGGACTGAAGTACAGATACCTATAATGTAGAGGGTATGAATGCATAATTCCACAAGGACAAGTGCTCCTCACGTGACGTGCTTGGCAGGTGCTAATTTGCATTTCTTGAAACTTATAGGAGCCTTTGTGAAATTTACTCATCCCACACGTGAGAGACACATGAGGAGCTAGGCTCCGGAGGCGTTGGAGGCGCAGACGGAGGCTTGGAGACATGGAGGTTCGGTCATGCTTCGAGTGCTGCTTCGGTTGCTCCGAGCCTAAAGTCGTGGAAGAGGCTCGGAGTGTGTACGTGGCGTGTGCTGGACCGTTAGATCTGGAGAGATCCAACAGCTGTGGGAATGAAGACGTGGAGCGCCTAGGATTCGCTAGATAACAATGATCCAACGACGACGATGGCTTCAGAAGGGGGGCGACGTGGTGTGATGCTGGCCGTTGGATCATGATGAATCCAACGAAGGATGGATATGCGGGCACGGGCGTGGGGCAACATGGCTCAGATTGGAGCCGTTCGATCAAGGAGATCGGACGGTAGCTACATGTCTTACTCCTCAGGTCTATCGCCTCCTGCGACGGACTTGGTGGGGCTTCGGCGAAGGGGGTTTGTCTCCGCCACCCTCCCCCATGGACGATGATGTTTTCTGGTGGCGCCTTATTAGCTCGAATTGCTCATAAAGGCGTCAGGAAGCCGTCGGGATGCCTAATGGAGGTGGAGACGGTCCAGAGGCCATCGACGATGAAGCTTGAAGGAACTCCTGCGAGACGTTCCAATCAATGAAGATAACATTCATGCAGGGTTAAAACATGCCAAAAAAAGAAGCTCGTGCTCGTGGGAGTGCATGCAGGTGTGAGTGAGGCCTGACGACGTAGCGAAAGGTGACTGGTGGTATTCCTTCGTCGTGAAGGTGGAGTTATGGTCAGAGAGGGATCGAAGTGTTGTAAGGATGAATGGATGGCGTCGCGAAGATGGAGCTCTACCACAGAGCTCAATGGATGATCAATGAGAAGTGCAGTCGATTGAAGAAGGAGGAAAAAAGGCGAGAAAAGCAAAGGGAACAAGGAAGAAGATCAGAGAGGAAATGGTTGAAGCTACATGGGGTTAGAGGCTTGCTGAAGCGGCTCCGACCATCGCTCAAGGGGCAGTAGCTGGCCCGAGCTCAAGTAGCTCGCCGGAGGAGCTCCTACGCGGTGAAGATCTCGCCGAAGGTGGACCACCGTCTTCGCTCTTTCTCATACTCAATTGATGTTACCAATGAGTAGATTAGAGCTCTAGGGTTCCTCTTGCTATGGAGGATAGGTTCGAAGGTGGCCGGAGCTTGGGTATTTATAGGGAGAGGATACAGGTTCATGCAATGGAGGTGCGGGGTTTGTGGGGTTTGAGGAGCGAAGAGGAAGGGGATCATGGTGGTTGTGGGCTTTGGCGAGGACGAGGGATGTCAGGGCGACGTCGTGGGTGCTCCATGGGCGGAGATGGTGGCTGATAGGATGAAGAAAATAGAAAGGGACAGGGTGGAGCACGAGGTTGGCGACGTACGCGAGGAAGGTGACTGGAGGAAGACAACGACGTCATGGCTGTTGGATTGCGCGATCCAACGGCCAATAGATGGACACGAGGGAAAGGTTAGGATTAGATCGGGACGATGCGATCGAAGGGCGTTGGGTGATGCCACATGGCAAGATGTGGTGGAGGCACCCGCGAATGGTTGCAATAAAGTTAGGATTATGATCAGAGGGTTGAGATAAGATGCGGGAAGCAACGACCTAGATGGAGGTATCTGGGGAAGAGATGGATGGCGCTGATAGAGACGCGTGGAAAGCTAAGGTCTGGGCGCTAAAGGAAGGTCGTGATTGCATCTGGGTTTCAATCGGATCTTCAGAAAATGATTGGGATCGAACGGATGTAAACTGCAGAGAGAAAGAGCCATCGGACAACAGAGGGAAGGGTGGCGCGTTGCGCGTGATGAGTAGGGCCGCATGGCGCAACCAAAGAGAGGCACGGGGCCCAATCAGAATTGCTGAGGAAGAATGTGAAATTAGAGGGAGAAAATTACTGAAAGTTTCATGTAAATCAAAAACGAAAACGAGTTCAATTAAGGTAATAAAATAAAAGGGTACAAATATACATACATATAGTATACAATGGGGGCCTAAAACCCAAGTTATGCATACGAGCTCCTATTTTAATGAAATTGGTCTCATTTTGATGGTCTCTGAATGTGTATTATTTTAGAAGTAAGTAGACCAAAACTGGAGGTTGTATGAGAGAGATATGTGCATTCCAAGGTCCAAGGTCTCCAACTTGGTTTGAGGTTTTATTTGTCAATTTTACAAGTTTGCATTTTTCTGGTATTTTTCTTGTATTATTGTTAGTAATATATACAATATAGAGTGAATTTATGGGATTTAGGGTTAATTTAAAATATATACAGATAGGTGATTTTTACTGATGAATTGGGCTTCTTATTTCATGCATATGTAAATGCTAAAATGCAAATGTTATCAACGCATGCATGAAAGCTAATTATGCAATATTGGTGGAAATATGCTTCTAATTACTAGGGAACAAGGCTATATTTTCAACTTTAAAAGTGACGAGTCACATATTCATCAACCCCCTATACTGAAACCTTGCTCGTCTCCGAGCAACTAAAATGAAATGCAAGATCGAAATGATTTTGGGTTCCATAACAAGGTCATGAACAAAAGTTGAAAATGGAGCTTGACTCGATCTTTGGATTAATAGTGTGGCAGAACCTTATTGGGATCTTAACATAAGACCTAACAGACTTCAAGTTCCGCAAGTATTCTATTCAAGACGCCTCAATAGTCAAGTCAGAATGAATCCTCGAACACAAATTTCTGATAACTATTATTCTTACTTGTATTATATAAGTGTAAGATAGCTCTCCACATCATAAATGGCTAAGGAGCAACCTCCTCTAATAAGGTAACTCTAATTCCCCGATCCAGTAACTCTTTCCTCGAGGAGTGGGGTATTCCCTTCTACGTTCAAGTGCGAAAAACTCAAGTGGAGGAGGTGGAGAAAAGAATGGAAGGTAGCCAGTGTAGCTACCTATCTTAGGATGCCTGACCAGTGTAACCAAGTCATCCAGCTGCAGACTTCTTGCTAATATATATACTCCGACAGTTGTTTTGTTTTCACTCAAGCTTGTCTTATTTTCTTGCATTTTTTCACACTATATACAAGGTACAACATGTACATACAAAGTTTTTCCTCTCGAGCCAGTAGACTATCCCTCTTTTGAAGCATTATTGTAACCCACAACAACCCATCTTTAGACGTCAACACCACCAGACTAGGTTGAGATGCATTACCCTCCCTAGAGGCGGACGGATGTTTCCACCCGTGTGCTACTCCAAGCTAAAGGATTAT
Source organism: Ottelia alismoides (assembly GCA_037367405.1). Classification (NCBI taxonomy): domain Eukaryota; kingdom Viridiplantae; phylum Streptophyta; class Magnoliopsida; order Alismatales; family Hydrocharitaceae; genus Ottelia; species Ottelia alismoides. The sequence goes on from JAZKJV010009426.1 coordinate 1,450,625, forward strand.
ACATCCTCACCACCTCATCAATGAACAACTATGTGCATGGTGTTTGCCCAAGGTAGGTCACTGTCTATAAGAATCATGTGTGTGCATAAGATATTCAACTTAGACTAATCAAGATGACATGTGAACATAGTCTTGCAGACTCAAAGAATTAAATCACTTGACCAGAAAAATCTTAACTCCAACTCCTATAAGGTGCTTTGAAATTAGGTTGATTAAGGTCAAATCAAGTCCATCCTCTACATCTATTCACAACTTGGTTCCTAACCCACTAGCTTTTCACTATGCATATGCAAGATATGCAGATGAGATGTAGATGACATGCTATGTAGGTGAATGAAATGCAAGACTCTCTTTTCCTTCTTTTTAAATGCAGAGATGCGATGCAAGAGTAAATAAGAAGACCTTATTTTTATGATTTTTTAACTAATTTTTACCCACCCCGTTAGTATTGTATAGTGTATACAAAAATACGCAGAAGTACGAGCTATGGTAAAGTATAATTGTAATATATACATGTACCCCTATACTTAGCATGTGTTATGTCCTCAGAGCACAAAAAGCGAGGAAAAAGACATAGCTCATGTTAAGTGTAGGAGAACAAAAAAGTATATATAAGTCGTCCCACCCCCCTATACTTAGGCTCTTGCAGCCTAAATGTAGAAGAAGACCAAAAATTGGGGCGGACGAGGTCAAGAGGGGACATGGATGAGAATATATACATGATGGGCATCAGTCCCCCCTATACTTAGGCTCTGGTCAACCTAAGTATAAGACATGAGTGAGTATGAGGACTGATGGGATCTCGAGGATGTACAATAAATAGTGAATGGACACGTTACACCCTCGATGAAACTCGATGTCATCATCATAATTTCCCATTATTAACCCCCTTGCTTAAGCTTAGTGTCAATAAAACCCAGCTAATGTCTTGTAATTATCAGAGTCCTGAATAAATTACAAACCACAAAAAATGGCAAAATAAAAATTCGTGGTATTTTTAGTCTTAAAAATACCCTCAAAAATAGTTAGGATCTTTGTTTGATCTCATCTCCAGTTTTGGTCAACATGAAACTTATAGATCTCACCAAGATCTACAACTTTCATGTTTTGAGTTTTCTCAAATTCGACCAAATTAACCTTCAAAAATCAAAAATACCATCTGAATAATCTGATTGGGCCACGTGGCCCATTCTGGGGGCGTCACGTGGCCTGGCTTCCCTTATCTCATCAGCCTCCATTGCCAGCTGTTGGATCACCCTCTTTATCCGACGGCCAGCTGCTCTCCACGCAGGCCCCTTTGCCTTGGCCGTCTGATCATCCCCGCCTTCAATCTGCACCGCACGTGAGCGCTCTCACCAGAGCGTGCCACGTGGCGCGACTGGTGCCTTCCAATCGCGCCTCTATCTTCCATCTCAACCGCTTCTTCTTATCGCGCGTGCCAGCCATCTGATCAAAGTCTAGAGAACATCCACACCGTCCGCTAGCGCGCATCCCTCAGCTTGACATGTGGCGCATTCAATGCCCTTCGATCACCGCATCTTGGATTCAATCGCACCCGTCATTCAGCGCCTAATCGTCAGCCGTTGGATCTCCAGATCCAACGGCCGACAGTCATCTTCAACCTCCAGACCCCCTCTCTTCCCACGTTATCCACTCCGCGCAGACCATTCGCCCTTCCTATTTTCTCCATCTCTTCCGACCACTTCTCCTCTCGCCCACCGGCCCACTACGTGCCCCACTCTTCCCTCTACCTCACGAACTCTCCAACACCTCATGAAACCTCTCCATTCATTCCATATCGCCCTCTAAACCCATGCTTTCCACCTTCCCAACCGTCGAACTCTTTCTTCAAATACACCGCCATCTCCCTCTTTCGCCCTTGTCCACCTGTATGTGAGGAATCGCCCAGCCCTCCTCCGTCTCCCTGTGACAGGGGGAGGCGAAGGATCGAGCGAAGACGACGAGTCCTCCGGTGTCGACCCTCCGCCGTTAGCGGCGGTGCTGCGGCGCCCTCCAGCCCGCTCGAGCTGCCCTCATTAGCTGACAGGGTCCAACGAAGACCCGGGCGTCCACCGCGAGGCCCAGCCCAAGCTCCCGCTCCACCAACCTCCGGTAAGTTCCCTCCGATCTCACTTTGCATTTTTATTTAATTTCACTTAATTATCTAGGCCTCTGCATTAGCCCTCGACCTCCGTTAATCTACCTACCAGCTCCGCCATGCTTTCCCCTTTCACGCGCCGCCTTTGACAACCACAGTCTCCTTCTTCCATACCTCGTCGCCGCCCGACCCATCTCCTCCGCCACCCACGGCGGAGGAGATTCGAGCTTCCAACTTCTCCGCTCGCCAAGCTCTCATTTCATCCATACATACACTCTACGCGCTTCGGCTATGCGATTCTAACGCTGCAGGTCTTCAAGAGCTTCAATGATCGGGAACCTCGTCGGAGCTATTTGGCCGAGCTTTGCAGCCATCGCCTGAGGTCCGAAGCACCATTCCAGAGGGTCTTGGATCCCCCCCCCCCCCGAGCCTCCATCTTCATCGACGTCAACCCAAGGAGCTTCGGGGAGGTCTGCCGTTATCAAGAAGGAGTGGTGGAGCTTGGAGCTTCTCGCCGGAGCTCCAAACTCGCCGCCAGCCTTCGGTGGAGGAGAAAGCACAGGGACCGTCGGATGGTCTTCTCACAGCGACCATCCAACGGTCCAGACGAGGCCACGCCATCGACATCAGCAGTCATTGGATCCTCTCGATCCAACGACCTTCAGTTCAGCCACGTCGACACATCGTTCATGGAGCCGGTACCGTTGGATCCTCGTCATCCAACGGTTCAGAAACGACCGCGTCAACCATTCCAGAAGCCCTTGGATCATCTTGATCCAACGGCCTCCAACAGGCCACGTGGCGTCACCAGAGCACAGCCGAACCTACACATCCTAGCCATAGGCTTGGATCTTCCGAGTCTATTCCGAACCTGCATCGAGCCCGAGCCTAACATCCAAGCCAAGCCGAAACGTCACCGAGCCTCTGCCGAGTTCGAGCCAACTTCCTAGCCTGGATGGCGCGTGCCGAGCACGTGCCATGTGGGTAATTTGCAGATGAGCCCACGGAATTCTTCAATATTGCAAACAGGTCCTAACGCACGTGCAGCACCTGCGCGCTTGGGGATATTTGCACTTATACCCTTGCGGGTTTAAATAATTGCAAATATGCCCCCCGCGCGTATGGTTTATTTATAGGGAAGGCCCTGCAATTTATTTTTATTACATTTTAGCCCCTCCCAGGGACCTGTTTGTGGTTATCATTTCATGTTTCCTTTCAGTTATGCCCTTGTCTTCTTTATTTCATATCTCGAGCATCGTATGTCCGACTCAGTCGATTTCAATCTCATTTGAAAGCTTGTTCAATGTACTTTTTAATGGCGTATTTAATATTTCATCTTGGAGACATGAATTTTTATGTTAGCTAAGTGTCTCTTATTATTCACTTATGCCTTGTTCATTTTGTCGATCAATTCTAACACTTTGAAGAAAGCTGAAATTGACTATTATTAATTTGCTCATCATATTTATTCTGTTATAGGGCATATTTCCATTGCATTTCATGGCATTTATCTGCATGATTAAAATCGGAAAAAAATGCATGTTTGTTTTAATGTTTAGTCTCCTTGCATGATTTGACCTATTTTGCTTGTAACTCAACACTTAGTTAAATAAATAAAAATCTGAATAATTCGAGAAAGGCTCATGTCCCTGAGTTCGACCTTGGTTTCTTGCCAAGTAAAAAAAATAAAAATCACGACCATCTCATTCTTATTTGACACATATTAATCAGATGGTCTTTGATGAGCCTGAATTGGCCCGACTGCTACGGCATTATCAAGTGCTAATTACACACTTTTAAAGGGTCGATTTTGCGGTTCGTCAAATGGCACCGTTGCCAGGGACACGGCTCATTTCTTATACTTTTTGGATTTTTGTTTGTTTAATTTAGTGTTCCTTTTTATAGGTCAAATGTTCACATATTTTGCATCGTAAAAATTGTCTTCTCTATGGATCTCTAACTATTGTTTTTGTGGCAGGGCCCTTCATGGTTCAAGGAGGCGAGGAGCAGGACGCTTCCCGCTGCGAGGAGCTGCAAAACATAAGTGGAGCAAATAGGAAAGAAAGGAAAAAAATGTGTGTCTTGCATTTTATTTTCGCATGTAATAATTCGTCTTTTACAGCGGTCTTCTATCGAAGACTCGCGAATGTAATCGAACGATCGTGGTTGTGTGGGGATCGTCCCCACTTGAGTGTCGACTTAGGCCCAGGCACGCGGCTCTTTGAGCGGTTTTTCATTCTTTTCATATTTTACGTGCTTGCTCGTAGGTAGGACACACTAACATATAGACGCACACAATCTCGCGTCACTTAGCCAAATTTAATGGATATCATTCCTTGCTAATAGATGCATGATTAGGTACGGCTTTTATCGACTTCCATACATTGATTTTGGTTTTCAAAACAACCCAACTTTTCACGTGTTTTCGTTAAATCACTGCATGATTTCTCGCTTAGCCTAGATCGCGGTTTCCATCGAATGCACGGTTTTTTTCTCGATTTCTTTCTCCTAGCTTGATCACCTAGGTTAATGGAAAAAGGAATGAATGGTAGACGATGATTTCTTGATTTATGTGCTAACCTTAATTCAGTGATAACTTTAATAAAATTGGGACTGTTAATTGCCGGTAGACGATGATTTCTTGATTTATGTACTAACCTTAATTCAGAATAACTTTAATAAAATTGGGACTGTTAATTGCCAGTCAACATAAAATGGAGTAAAATTTCGGTTTTGGGAGAGCAACACCCTCGTTTACGCATGGATTTCCACTTAACATTTTTTTCTCCGTGTAAAATATCTAATGTTTTATCACCAATAAAACCGACAAGATAATAAATCAACCTCGGTTGGTTTCATGTGTGTGTTGGTGAACCTGAGGGTCTTGCTTGCTTGATTAAGCCTTGCTTTCTTCGATACACACCCCAAATCCTTAGTTACTCCATTCATCTCCGCAGACTCAAACCGCTCACTTGTAAATCCATTCCTCTTCTTCGTTCACCTTGGGTCCCTCCCAAAATCAATTTCCATCTTTATACTTAGGCTAATCTCAGCCTAAGTATAGGGGGGAACTCGCGTCCCTGTGATTTCTCTACTCATCTTTCCTTGCCTTCATACTTAGGTTATTTCTAACCTAAGTATAGGGGGAGACCCTCTTAGCTCCCGTATATTTCTCTGCACTTAAATGGACCTATGGACTTGTATCATCTAGTGCTATGAGGACATAGCAAAGTTTAAGGATAGGGGGGTATACCGTATATACAATTTACTTACTTTAGCTATAATCTGAAAAATTTGAAAAATTTAAAACTTTTTGGCTAAAGTAAAATCCTTTGGACTAAGTGCCAAGGTGTGCTATAAATAAAAAATGTTGATCAGTGTGCGCCAACTCTTGGTAAAAGCAGTGGAGCTAGCCAAGAAATTATACAAGTCAATAAGTTTCCAAAGAAAAGCTCTCATTCCACAAAGTTACATATTAAAGAGCTTCCACCAAAGGCGAGCACTCCCAAACTTTTCAAAGTGTCCACTTGGACCACCGCTATTAGGACCAGGAGTCGGGCTTGCACCAAAAAAGGGCTCTGCATCGTAAATGCTACAAGTCTGGGTGCCGAAGGTACGATAGGTACTCAAAAAAGACACACCCCGGTGTACTCCCAGGAAAACAAGTGCAGACGACTCCAACTTCTCTTGACGGACGCACTGATCAGCACCAAAAAAATGTGTTGCGTAAAAGGCACTAGAGAGAATCCTTGTTCCAATGAGAGGGAGAGAAGAAATGACACAATCCCATGCCTTCCATTACTGCCCATCCATCTTCATTTTCTAAGTCTGACAATTAAAGAGATGGTGGACTGGATGCAGGATTTGATTTATTCCCTAGTGTTGAGGATTGGGTCCTTAGGAGAATTTCTCGGACCAAGACTTTGGGTGAAGATTTGACTCTACTCTCGAAATTGCAGTCAACACTAAAATTCATGTCCTTTATATTATACGTACATCAGAGAGAGTCTAGAGAATTAGAGGAATTGGGTACCTCTTTGTTAAGGCCGGGTTGAACTCGAGAATTTTGAACCTCTAAACTTGAGTCAACTTGATCGGATTGGATCCTGTATTTACATGCACAAGGGGGTTAATCCAACTTAGTCATTCTCTTTGATGCTCGAGGACGAGCATAGTTTAAGTATAGGGGGTGATGAAACTCGATTTCATCATCATAATTTCCCATTATTAACCCCCTTGCTTAAGCTTAGTGTCAATAAAACCCAGCTAATGTCTTGTAATTATCAGAGTCCTGAATAAATTAAAAACCACAAAAAATGGCAAAATAAAAATTCGTGGTATTTTTAGTCTTAAAAATACCCTGAAAAATATTTCGGGTCTTTGTTTGATCTCATCTCCAGTTTTGGTCAACATGAAACTTATAGATATCACCAAGATCTAGAACTTTCATGTTTTGAGTTTTCTCAAATTCGACCAAATTAACCTTCAAAAATCAAAAATACCATCTCAATAATCTGATTGGGCCACGTGGCCCATTCTGGGAGCGCCACGTGGCCCGGCTTCCCTTGTCTCATCAGCCTCCATTGCCAGCCGTTGGATCGCCCTCTTGATCCAACAGCCAGCTGCTCTCCACGCACGCCCCTTTGCCTCGGCCGTCTGATCATCCCCGTCTTCAATCTGCACCGCACGTGAGCGCTCTCACCAGAGCGTGCCACGTGGCGCGACTGGTGCCTTCTGATCGCCCCTCGATCTTCCATCTCAACCGCTTCTTCCTATCGTGCGTGCCAGCCATCTGATCAAAGTCTGGAGAACATCCACACTGTCCGCTAGCGCGCATCCCTCAGCTTGACACGTGGCGCATTCAACGCCCTTCGATCACCGCATCTTCGATTCAATCGCACCTAATCATCAGTCGTTGGATCTCCAGATCCAACGGCCGACAGTCATCGTCAACCTCCAGACCCCCCTCTCTTCCCACGTTCTCCACTCCGCGCAGACCATTCGCCCTTCCTATTTTCTCCATCTCTTCCGACCACTTCTCCTCTCGCCCACTGGCCCACTACGTGCCCCACTCTTCCCTCTACCTCACGAACTCTCCAACACCTCATGAAACCTCTCCATTCATTACATATCTCCCTCTAAACCCACACCTTCCACCTTCCCAACCGCCGAACTCTTTCTACAAATACACCGCCATCTCCCTCTTTCGCCCTTGTCCACCTGTATGTGAGGAATCGCCCAGCCCTCCTCCATCTCCTTGTGACAGGGGGAGGCGGAGAATCGAGCAAAGACGACGAGTCCTCCGATGTCGACCCTCCGCCGTTAGCGGCGGTGCTGCGGCGCCCTCCAGCCCGCTCGAGCTGCCCTGATTAGCTGACAGGGTCCAGCGAAGACCCGGGCATCCACCGCAAGGCCCAGCCCAAGCTCACGCTCCACCAACCTCCGGTAAGTTCCCTCCGATCTCACTTTGCATTTTTATTTAATTTCACTTAATTATCTAGGCCTCTGCATTATCCCTCGACCTCCGTTAATCTCTCTACCAGCTCCGCCACGCTTCCCCCTTTCACGCGCCGCCTTCGACAGCCACAGTCTCCTTCTTCCATACCTCGTCGCCGCCCGACCCATCTCCTTTGCTACCCACGGCGGTGGAACTCCGAGCTTCCAACTTCTCCGCTTGCCAAGCTCTCATTTCATCCATACACACACTTTACGCGCTTCGGCTATGCGATTCTAATGCTGCAGGTCTTCGAGAGCTTCAATGATCGGGAACCTCGTCGGAGCTATTTGGCGATCTTTGCAGCCATCGCTTGAGCTCCGAAACACCGTTCCAGATGGTCCTGGATCCTCCCCGAGCTTCCATCTTCATCGACGTCAACCCAAGGAGCTTCGGGGAGGTCTGCCGTTATCAAGAAGGAGTGGCGGAGCTTGGAGCTTCTCGCCGGAGCTCCAAACTCGCCGCCAGCCTTTGGTGGAGGAGAAAGAACAGGGACCGTCAGATGGTCTTTTTACAGCGACCATCCAACGGTCCAGATGAGGCCACGCCATCGACATCAGCAGTCGTTGGATCCTCTCGATCCAACGACCTTCAGTTCAGCCACGTCAACACATCGTTCACGGAGCCGGCACCGTTGGATCCTCGTCATCCAACGGTTCAGAAACGATCGCGTCAACCATTCCAGAAGCCCTTGGATCATCTTGATCCAATGGCCTCCAACAGGCCACGTGGCATCACCAGAGCACAACCGAACCTATACATCCTAGCCATAGGCTTGGATCTTCTGAGTCTATTCTGAACCTGCATCGAGCCCGAGCCTAACGTCCAAGCCAAGCCGAAGCGTCACCGAGCCTCTGCCGAGTCCGAGCCTGGATGGCGCGTGCCGAGCATGTGCCATGTGGGTAATTTGCAGAGGAGCCCACGGAATTCTTCAATATTGCAAACAGGTCCTGACGTACGTACAACACCTGCGCGCCTGGGGATATTTGCACTCATACCCTTGCGGGTTTAAATAATAATATGCCCCCCGTGCGTATGGTTTATTTACAGGGAAGGCCCCGCAATTTGTTTTTATTACATTTTAGCCCCTCCCAGGACCTGTTTGTGGTTATCGTTTCATGTTTCCTTTCAGTTATGCCCTTGTCTTCTTTATTTCTTATCTCGAGCATCGTATGTCCGATTCAGTCGATTTCAGTCTCATTTGAAAGCTTGTTAGATGTACTTTTTAATGGTGTATTTAATCTTTCATCTTGGAGACATGAATTTTTATGTTAGCTAAGTGTCTCTTATTATTCACTTATGCCTTGTTCATTTTGTCGATCAATTCTAACACATCAAAGAAAGCTGAAATTGACTCTTATTAATTTGCTCATCATATTTATTCTGTTCTAGGGCATATTTCCATTGCATTTCATGGCATTTATCTGCATGATTAAAATCGGAACAAAAATGCATGTTTGTTTTAATGTTTAGTCTCCCTTCATGATTTGACCTATTTTACTTGTAACTCAACACTTAGTTAAATAGATAAAAGTCTGAATAATTCGAGAAAGGCTCGTGTCCCTGAGTTCGACCTTGGTTTCTTGCCAAGTAAAAAAATAAAAATCACGACCATCTCATTCTTATTTGACACATATTAATCAGATGGTCTTTGATGAGCCCGAATTGGCTCGACTGCTACGACATTATCAAGTGCTAATTACACACTTTTAAAGGGTCGATTTTGCGGTTCGTCAACCCTCCCCCCTATACTTAAGATGGGGTCATCCTAAGTATAGCCATAATATGAAATGATATGGAGCCGGGGCGAGTGAGTAGAGTCACGGGAGGGAGGGAAAAATATGTAGGAAGGGAGAGTATGTACAAGGATCATGATTTGAATCTTTTAGATGCTGCTGATGGTGAGAGCTCATTGTTGCAAGGTTTCATGTGCGGCTCTATGTGTATCGACTGAATCTGCCTCACGCCTGAATACAATCTCTTCGACATGGACTAACTGTTCATTGGGTTCGACGAAGTGTTTCAACAGTCGTCCATTTAATAGAGATGTCTATGCTCCATCTGTGAGTTCTGAGATCTTAACACATCCACTATCATGCACAACACAGACTATGAAGGGGCCCGTCCACTTGTATTTCAGCTTGGCTTGGAAAACCTTCTACCTTGCATTGAACAATCATACCTTCTGTCTAGGAACATAGGTCTTTCGTTTGATATACCTATCATGCCAATGCTTTACCTTGTCCTTGTATACCAAACGATTGCCGTATGCTCAGTTTCTGACTTCCACAAGCTCATTCAGATCCATCTCTCTCTATTTGTACCCTAGGTGGGTGTTCCGGTTGATCTTCTTGATTGCCCATTCAGATTTGCACACATTCAACGGGCAAATGGCACGACTTCCCAAATATCATCCTAAATGGGGAGGATCCTAAAGGTGTCTTGTAGGTTGTCCTATAATCCCAAAGGACTTGATTCAAAAGATGAGACCAGTCCTTCCTGTCTGGGCAGACAAGCTTCTGCAATATAGTCTTCACCTCCCTATTTGACACCTCTTCCATGCCATTGGTCTGTGGGTGGAAAGGACTAGCGACACGATGTTCGTTGCCATAATCCTTCAAGAGTTTCTTCACTTCTCTATTCACAAAATGGTTACCCCCATCAGATATCAACATTTTGGGGATCCCCAACTTGGAGACGATGTGATCTCTAATGAATTTACAGACAGTCTTGTTGTCTGCGGCTCAAGTTGGGATAGCCTCCACCCATTTTGACAGATAATCTACCGCAAGAAGGATGTATTCTAATCCATGGCTAATCGGGAATGGGCCCATGAAGTCGATGCCCCAGGTGTCAAAGATATCACAAATGATGAGAGGCTACATCGACATCTCATCCTTGGAACCAACGGTTCCTCCCATTCACTGGCATACTGGGCATGACTTCACACAGGTGAGCGCATCGCGAAATAGTGTCGGTCAATATAAGTCACATTGAAGTACCTTCCATGCGGTCCTCTTCCTGAAGTGGTGTCCTCCTACCTCCAGACTGTGGCATAAAGTAAGGACACTCTGATATTCCTCCTGAGGAATACACCATCTCTAGACACAATCCGATCCTTTAAAGAAAAGGATCGGATCCTCCCTATGGTAATGTCTTGAATCCAACTTCAGTCGGTCTATGTGGATCTTAGGCCAAAATCATCAAGATCTTCGAGACGGGAGATGTGATCAGCTACTACGTTCTTCTTTCCAGGCTTATCTCGAATGTCCAAATCAAATTCCTGGATAAGTAAAATCCACCTAAGAAGACGTGCCTTCACGTCCATCTTTTCCATTAAATACTGCAGTGTTGTATGGTTTGTGAACACAATCACCTTGGATCCAGTTAAATGTGATCTGAACTTATCCAAGGCAAACACTACCGCAAGAATCTCCTTTTCCGTAACTGTATAGTTACACTGAGCGGTATCAAGCACTTTGCATGCGTAGTGTATGGCAAACAGGATGCCATCCCTCCTCTGTCCTAACACAGCCCCAACAACAAAATCTGAGGCGTCCGCCATGATCTCAAAAGGAAAAGACCAATCTGGGACTTGTAGGATCTGGGAATCCACTATCATCCCTTGCAATTGCTTAAAGGCCTCAGGACATTTATGATCAACAATAAACTCCATGTCTTTGCCTAAAAGCTTGGTTAGCGGTCGGGAAATCTTCGAAAAAACCTTGATAAGTCTACGATAAAATCCAACATGCCTGAGGAATGACCGTAACTATTTCACGTTGGTTGATGGCTGGAGTCGTCTGATCACGTCCACCTTGGCAGGGTCAACTTCCATTCCTCTCTTGGAGATGACGTGCCTCAACACAATACCCTCCGTCACAATGAAATGACTTTTCTCCCAGGAGAGCACCAGATTAACCTTGCAACAACGCTTAAGGACTCGTTTCAGATTCCTAATCGAAGGAATCGCCATGGATCGAGAAGTCATCCATGAAGACTTCTAGGAATTCACCGACCATTTCGGTGAATACAATAATCATGCCCCTTTGAAATGTACCTGGAGAATTGCATAACCCAAAGGTCATGCACCTGAAAGCATAGGTACCAAAGGGGCATGTGAAAGTGGTTTTCTACTGGTCCTCATGTGCTATGGCTACTTTATTGTAGCCCAAGAACCCATCTAGAAAGCAAAAGAATTCTTTTCCCACTAATCTATCCAAGATCTAATCAATGAATGGTAGGGGCAAATGATCCTTCTTCGTCGTGACATTCAGGCATCTGTAATCCACATAGACGTGCCACAACGTGGGTACTCGTGTCACGATCTCCTCTCCGTCCTCATTGGTGGTTGTCTGAATTCCTGACTTTTTCGGGACAACATGGATAGGTGCCGATCACTTGGAATCAGAGATGGGATAAATAAAACCCATGTCACACCATTTTTCTATCTCCTTCTTCACTACCTCTCGTAAATTTGGATTCAACCAACGTTGGAATTCATGCGAGGGTTTAGCTTCATTTTATCAGTAAATGGTGTGAACACAGAGCATGATTTATCCCATGGATATTGGAGATTCTCCAGCCTATCGCCTTGCGATTTTTCTCCAGAATCTCTAGCAAGTGAGATTCCTGCTCCTTGGTCAATCATGAACTGATGATGACCGGATATTTCTTTTCTTATCCCGTAAAGAAGGCATACTTAAATGTTATGGGTAAAGGTTTGAGCTCAGGTAAGGTGTGATCATCAAGGAAGTCTGACTCAATCATTTCTGGATCTGTGCTGGTAGTGGCTGGATCTATCTTTGAAGTTACTGCCACCAACTCATTCAACTTTGGAGCCGGATTGTCAATGGTTTCTAAACAATCAGGAAAAGCCATATCCGACTCATCATCCTAATCCTTTGATTGTCCGAAAGTGGGAAGGACTAACATGCCCAACTGGGCCTCTACATCATTGAAGATGCAGGGGGATGCATATTCTACACTGTACTTGTTCCTAAGGCTCTCATATATAGTCTCATGTACAAGATCTTCTCCGGAGGAGAGTGACTCATCGGTGCTAGCTAGGTTTTGTCTCCATGGCCCAACGACATCTGCATGAATGCAATCTGCTTAAGACGAAGAGTAGTCGATACTGGATTTTGAGTCTGGCCTCTGCCACTTGGTCTGCTTCATCTCAAGTTCCTCATCTCCGCCTGGAGTTTGGAACTGAATCATCCCGATCTTGTAATAAAAAAGGCCAATGCTATTCTGAGGAAGGGCCTTCCGAAAATGATCTGGGAATCTCTCCAATTTTGAGGGGTCTCCATATCAAGGATTGTAAAGTCTACCATGTACTCCTGACCCTCGACTTTGATGATAACATTCCTCAATTTTCTCTGGGACCTCTTGGTTGACTTATCTGCAAACTGGAGTAATGCTCTGGATTTGCAAAGAGGTCCTATATTATGCCGCTCACAGAGGGATGTAGGCATCAAGTTAATAGAGGATCCATTATCTAGGAGAGTGTGTGCAAACACGGTGTCATAGACAAGAGTCCCCACATAATGGGCACGCATGTCCCTTCATTTCCTTTGAAACACATTCTTTATGGCGCAAGTAGTTGCTACTGACAGAACGTGCTTCTCAACACAACTTTTGGTCTTTCTGCTGACCCTAGTAGGTGTGCATCTTACCATAAGATACTTCTGGAATGCATTTGTCATGTCCACATCCTTATCAAAGGGGATTGTGACCTTGAAGTACTTCTTGAAGAACTCTACCATCTCATGGTCATCTTTTTGGATTTTTTTGAGTGTTCTTCTTTCCACCCTTAAGTGCTCGGGGGAAAGGGATTACTAATGCTAACTCAGATTCTGAAACTTAAAGACCTTCATTGAATTGGGAAACTGAGTTCTTTACATGACTCTGACTCTGATACTGACTCAGACTCGGACTGAAAGGAAATTTCTGATGCTGCAAAACCGATGATGTGTCTTCCGCGACTTCTGGAATGTCTTCCTCAGATGGTGGTGCGGTCTCCTCATTGGTTTCATGAGACTCACTTCTGGTGCTCTTATCCTTCTTCTTCGAGGACTTAGAAGTCCTTTTCTTCTGCTGGTAGTGGTGGTGGAGCTGCTCCCTTACCTCCAAGTTCTCCTCAAGTAGATACTTGGTGGCCTCTTCCTCCTGTGCCCATGCCCGATCAGGTACGATCATGGTCCTTCTGCTCTTGAGGGGCATATGATTAACATTATTGTACGAAAGGATCTCATGTTCAGATATAGAGTTATCTGAATAGTATACCTGATTTCGTGGTCAGTTTTGACCTTGATTCATGCTATTTGGGTTGGCCTGAACCTGGTTGGGAAGTGGGGTTCTTGGCATCATTTGTTGATCCTGGGTGCGTGAAACAAGATTCAGATCAGTTCGGATATCCAAGTAATCATTCTATATCTGCTGGACCTTATCAGTTAGGGTATAGATTGCCAAGGTGAGGGACTCCAATTAACTAGGGGACAGGGCTTGTTGCTGCCGACTAGAGGACGAGTGTCTATATTGGCCCTACTGGCTATTCTGATACTGCTGCTGCTAGGAAGGTGGTGGAGGGCCCTGCTGCCCCGAGTGGAACGTGCGCTGTTGCTAGTGCTGTTGAGGCTGGTACCCTTTTCCAGGTTGGTACTATACAAGGCGTGGTGTGGGGATGGAGTTGGTTTCCTAGTAAGCTAGGGATGGTCGATGAGGTTGATCGTTCCCTATCCCCGACTTTCTTCTGATGGGGTCATGGTTGTACCACAGCCCGTTAATCTCGGACAACTGTGGAGGCTCCTCGTAGACTTTCTCCACCTGTAGGGGTGTGTGCTGCTTTTGCTAAGTGTACTACTTCTCCTCTACCAAGCTACCTTTAGGCCCCTATACCTGCTCCTGTATAAGATGGACTCGATGTACAGGCACAAGTGGTGCAGAAGGGGCAGGTAGTCGTATCTTGGCTACCTTCTTACTCAATTCCTCTGCTTTTTCGGCAATCCTGAAAGAGCCTCAAGGTCAGTGACCCTCTTGTGGATCTACTCTGCCATGGTGAGCTTATTAGCTATTATCCCCATACTGGGGATGAGATCATCCATCATATTTGATACAGTCCTCCGAGTTGTCTCATTAGATAGGCCTGAGGGAGACAACTGATAGGTCCTGGTGGCTTGAGATCTACCTGTTTCTGCCATCTGCTCTAGAATCTTCCATACTGCATTTTCGTTCTTGTTGAGATAGCTTCCTCCACATGCTACACTTACCAACCCCTGCATTTCCAGGGTCATGCCACAGAATAAGGTTTGGACTAAGATTACTTTTGTAATGTCATGGCAATGGCATTTCTGAATTAAGTCATTGAATTTATCCAAGGCTTCATGGAATGGTTCATTGGGTCCTTGGGAGAAAATCATAATCTTGGTTCTCATCTGGTTAGTCCTACTGAGTGGGTAGAACTTCTTCAAGAATAAATCCTTGAACTGCATCCAGGTCGTACATTTCACCCCCGAGATTTTTCAACCAATGAGCAGCCTTATCTCCTAAGGCAAACGGGGTAGCCTTCAGCTTGATGTAGTCTTGCCCAACCCTCAGGTGACTAAGGTTGTTGCAAACCAGCTCGAAGTCTCTAAGGAAAGCATATGGTTCTTCGTTGGCATTCTCATTGAACTTCAGGAACAGACTCAAAAAATGGGGCTCCAACTCGAAATCTTAAGGAGGAACCACCGGTACAAGCCAACTATGCATCTCATTTTCTGCTGGGTTGTAGGCATCTACCATGGGTCGGTAACTCCACCCACCGCGATTACCTATCCCATTCTCACCACTAGATATGCATTCTGTTGTTCGGCTACAGCTAAGCAGGCAGGGATTTCATGTATCAGGTCCTCTCTGTGTTCCCCTTCCTCCGGAGGTCTCTTAGGAGGCATCTTGGTATCTAGTTCTTCATCTTTACCTGGGTAAAGACAATGGTCTAGGTTAGAGGGCACATCAATGAAGACATTCACACTGAGGCGATGGTCTTCCTCAGTGAGATCAGAGGAGAGAAAAGGGTTGGTTTGAGGGTAAGCACCCTGAGAGTGATGGACCCCGAACTCAAGAGGGTCACGAGCTCGGCCCAAGTTGCGCTTAGGCTGATGAAGACGACCTTCATGAGGGTTCATGGGAAGATTTGCAAAGTGTGAGTATATATTACCCAGTCAGTCATCGTGGATGGCGAGAAGAAGAATCAGGAGTGTGAGATAGGATTTTACTCCTACCTGAAGCAAGCAAGTGAATCCAAACCCTGATTTTCACACTCAACATGTTGAAGGACCAGAAACCTAGTCAGATTAGTCTAATTGATTTTAAGTGTGATTTTTCAGACAAGTAGCAAAGGTGACGCGTCCTAGAGAGAAGTCGTCTCAAAGCCAGATGCATCTTCCCTGTCGCCTAAGATACGGACGCCCTTCCTTTCTTCGCTCTTATCCCAAGCTGATGAGTTCAAAGACCCTCCCCTATCTACCTGCGAATAGGCGGAGGCTGACAAGGCTGGAACCTCACCTCGAAGGGTTACTAGCAACTTGTCGCAGAGCACCGTTGGTTCACCCCTATCTACCTGCGAACATTCGGAGGTTACTTGGTGCTAGTCAGAGAACCTGAAAGAATTCAACTTGTGATATTTGCTAGGATCGGGGTACGTGATATGGAAGGTAGGGATTTTGGCTCTACCTTAGGGTGTGCACACACACTCTGTACCCTCACTCAGCCTGCAATCAAGATCGGAGTTACTCTCTCACAAACAGAATTTCTGATTTTATTGATTTTTTTGGTCGATCTTTCTTTAGCAATCCCAATTTTAAGTTAGGTAATCAGTTGATTAATCCAACCACAAAGCACGCCTATCATCCAGTACCAATTTTTTTTAGAATTAAGTTTGAAAATCAAGGGGGAAGGAGCTGAGAAAAGTCAATGCACGATAAAAACAATGATGAATGCTAAGTAGAGAAGACTTACAGTGATCCTTTCGGTTTTTATGCGAGATGCAAAACATAATTGAAATTTTAAATTATAAGAATGCAATCGATGAAAAGCCTCTCCTAGACAAGCTGTTTTATTAGTGAGTGAAGAATAGATTATATTTGGCTAAGATATATGGTCTAGTTGCATCTTTTATGTGTGAAGAGTGGTCGAAGAATTTTACGAGCACAAACAGGTCCTAAAATAGCTCTAAGAGCCGCAAGTACATGTCCTATTCTACGCAAAGAAATCCACACATCACATGCGGGCACGTTTTTCCTATGACTTACACACGCGAGAACCCAAAGGGGAAGCACTTCAATGATGCAAAATGAAATACAAGAAAATTACAAGTCCTCACATAATTACTCAAATTATTTTAATGCAAGATCCTTGGCTTGCTTGGTGAATCACCTTTGACTCCTAGTATTCCTTACACGAAAATAAATGGAGGTCAGATATAGGATGACACAAAATAAGCAAATAAAGATGATAGAAAATTATTCACAAGAAAGGTTGGGAATTAGACTACCCGGGGATGGAAAATCCAAAATCAAAATTCTCTAAAAATTAACCTAAGCTGTGCCTCCCCGGCAACGGTATCATTTTGAAAAGTGCCTAGACCAACCTAGTTAATTCAACCGGATTAATGATCAAATTATGTTTTGTCGTTCATTGTAGTCGTGTAATCGAGAACTTGTCAAAAACCACTCGGATCAATGTTCAGTTAATTTCAAGCGGTAAATTTATTTTATTTGGGAAAGAACAAGCGCGAACTCAAGGAGGTAGTTGTCTCCTTAGGTAAATTTTCAATTAATTTTGATGTTAGACTTTTAGAAGAATATTTTTGGTCTTTTAGAGGTTTTTTATGCAAAGATGAAGACACAATGCAATTTCAAGCCAAATTTTAAGTTAAATCACAAATGATAGTCAAATGAAGTTCAAACATAATGATACTTGGCTAGAAGATGATATGCGATGAGAGTAAGCTACTACATTGTTTTTGGAATTTCTAGACTCTAATTGAATTAAATATAAATTATATATGGAAGCGTGGTAGTTTTTGCAGGATAAATTTTAATAAATACCAAAGCACATTATTTTTAGATATAAAATTTTCCTAGATGTATCTTTATGAGAGGAATCCAGGAAAATTAATAGACCTAAAGAATGATGTAAATTGGACCTATTAAAAAATAAATAATCAAAATACTATTTGACTTATTCAGGCCTCGTGATACGTGCAAATGGTCTGATTTTCGGATACAGTGTAGAACAATTAAACTAGATCTAATGTGATTTTAGGGTGATTTTTGGAGGAACAAACAATTTTATATTAAATTTATAGGACACAGTGGGCAAAATATGTCAAATTCCACAAAGATAATGATATTAAATTCTATGAAGCTCACAAATATATGACATGTGTCACAAAGATAAAATAAAAGTTAAACTACAACATGCAATTTTTGGAATTTAAAAATGATGACAAATGGATGTGTAAATATACGTGCAAACACAGGAACCAAAATACAAGACAGAAATTAAAATTTCTTAAAATAAAATGTGCATACAAGGACTGAAGTGTAAATACCTATAATGCAGAGGATATGGATGCAAAATTTCCATGGTGACAAGTGCTCCTCATGTGACACGCCTGGAAGGGGCTGATTTGCAATTCTTGAAACTTGTAGGGGCCTTTGTGAAATTTACCCCGCACGCAAGGGACACATGAGGAGCCAGGCTCGGGAGGTGTTGGAGGCTCGGACGGAGGATTGGAGGCTCTAGAGTTTCGGTCGTGCTTCGGGTGCTGCTCCAGTTGCTCTGAGCCTAGGGTCGAGGAAGAGGCTCGGAGTGCGTACGTGGTGTGTATTGAACCGTTAGATCTGGAGAGATCCAATGGCTGCGAGGAATGGAAACATGACGTGCCTAGGATCCGCTTGATAACCATGATCCAACGACGTCGATGGCTTCATAAGGGGGGCAACGTGGTGTAACGCTGGTCGTTGGATCGCGATGAATCCAACAGAGGCTGGAGATGCGGGCGCGGGTGGGGGGGCAACATGTCCCGGATCAGGACTGTCCGATCAAGGGGATCAGATGGTAGACGCTTATATTGCTCCTCAGATCTGCGGCCTCCTGCGACGGACATGGCAGGGCTCCGACGAAGGGGATCTGGCTCCGTTGCCCTCCCCCGTGGCCAGTGAAGCTTGCTGGTGGTGCTTGATTAGCTCGGATCGATCATAAAGGCGTCAAGAAGCTACTGGGATGTCTGATGAAGGCAGAGGCAGTCCGGAGACCAGCGACGATGAAGCTCGAAGGAGCTCCGACGATACTTCTGATAAGTGAAGATAACGTGCCTGCAGGGTTGGAACATGCCAAAAAATAAGAGCTCGTGCTCGTGGGAGTGTGTGCAGGTACGAGTGAGGCCTGAGGATGGAGCGAAAGGTGATTGGTGGTCTTCCTCCATCGTGAAGGCAGAGCTATGGTCGGAGAGGGATAGAAGTGTCGTGAGGGTGAATGGATGGCACCACAAAGATGGGATCTCCACCATGGAGCTCGACGGATGATCAATGAGAAGTACAGTCGATCGAAGAACGCGGGAAAAAGGCAAGAGAAGCAAAGGGAACAAATAAGAAGATCGTAGAGGAAATGGCTGAAGCTACCTGGGGTTAGAGGCTTGTTGAAGTAGCTCCGGTGGTCGCTCGAGGGGCAGTAGCAGGCCCGAGCTCAAGCAGCTCGCTGGAGGAGCTGCTATGCAGTGAAGAAACGCCGCATATCTCTCCAGAGGTGGACCACCATTTTTGCTCTTTCTCGCACTCAATTGCTGTCACCATTGCGTATATTAGAGCTCTAGGGTTCCTCCTGCTATGGCGGATAGGTTCGAAGGTGGCCGGAGGTTGGGTATTTATAGGAAGAGGATGGAGGTTCAGGAAATGGTGGTGTGGGGTTCATGGGGTTTGAGGAGTGAAGAGGAAGGGGATCATCGTGGTTGTGGGCTCTGGCAAGGATGAGGGATGTCAGGGCGACGTCGTGGGACGTTCCATGGGCAGAGATGGTAACTTATAGGATGATGAAAATTGAAAGGGAGAGGGTGGAGCACGAGGTGGGTGACGTGCACGTGCAAGGCAGATGGAGGAAGAAGACGACGTCATGGCCGTTGGATCGCGTGATCCAATGGCCAAGAGATAGGCACGAGGGAAAACTTAGGATTAGATTGGGACGATGCGGTCGAAGGGCGTTGGGTGATGCCACGTGGCAAGATGTGGTGGAGGCACCCACGAACTATAAGATAGAGTCAGGATTTTGATCAGAGGGTTGAGATAAAATGCGTGAAGGAACGACCTAAATGGAGGTATCTGGGGAAGAGATGGATGGTGTTGATAGAGCCATATAGCGAGCTAAGGTTTGGGCACTAAAGGAAGGTCGTGATTGTATCTGGGTTTCAATCTGATGGTCAGGAAATGGCCGGGATTGAATGGATGCGATCTGGAGAGAGGAAGAGCCATAAGACGATAGAGGGAAGGGGGCGCAAGGAGCATGATGAGTAGGCCCGTGTGGCGCAACCAGAGGGCACCACAGGGCCCAATCAGAATTGCTGAGGAAGAATGTGAAATTAAAAGGAGAAAATGGCCGAATTTGGAAAAACTCAAAATATGAAAGTTATAGATCTCGATGAGATCTACAATTTTCATTTGACCAAAAACGAAAATGAGTTCGATAAGGTAATAAAATACAAGGGTATAAATATACATTCATATAGTATACAGTGGGGGACCAAAACCCAAGTTTTGCATACGAGATCCGATTTTCATAAAATTTGTCTCATTTAGATGGTCTCTGAATGTGTATTATTTTACAAGTGAGTAGACCTAAATCGGAGGTTGTGTGAGAGAGATATATGAATTCTAGCGTCCAAGCTCTCCAACTTGGAATGAGGTTTTATATGTCAATTTTACAAATTAGCATTTTTTGGAATTTTTCTTGTATTATTGTTAGTAATATATAAACCATAGAGTGAATTTATGGGATTTAGGGTTAATGTAATATATATACAGATAGGTGATTTTTATAGATGAATTTGGCTTCTTATTTCATGCATATGCGAATGCTAAAATGCAAATGTTATCAATGCATGCATGAATGCTATATATGCAATATTGGTGGAAATATGCTTCTAATTAGTCAGGAACAAGGCTCTTATTTCAACTTTAAGAGTGATAAATCACAGATTCATCATTGTCCTAGACTAGGGTCTAAACTCAGGGGAAACCCCTCCTATAGGAGATATCTTATCAATGGATTGCAAGGGTCGATGCAGGTCCTTATACTTCGTCAGCAACAACACAAGATGAGTCCTTAGCCACTGATTTGGGCATCATCAACGAGAACATGGATTGCATTGAGATCATTGAGAAGAAGCAGTGCCATGGCCTGAATCAGATCGATCAGTTGGCACAACTATTGGGTGACCTGAAGACTCAAATAATGTGTCTTCAAGAGGCACATACGGCTTCCCAACCCCATCTCAGGTCACTGGACGATCCAGGGATCAGCTCTACCCAACCTTCTGCCAGAAACTGCCAGGTTCACCACATCTAAGAAGCTCTAGTCCAACCACCATAGCACTACCAACAGCCACTACCATCTGCGAAAACTTGGATGGTGGTCTACCAACCAGATAAGTCTCTTGTTGTTCTTTCCTTCCACACATTGAGCAGGAGCCGTTGATGGAAGTCAATGAGATTTGGTACGATTGGTACCAACAGTAGCCCAAGATCCATCATGATCACTCGAGGTTTTTATGGTCGACTGGAGGCACCTCTTCTCAGCAATGGCCTCTAGCTCAGGAAACACAAACTAGCCAACAACAGCATCCCCATCACTCCCAACATTATCACTAGTAGTAGTGTCCTTGTCCCTCATAGCATGGATAACAGTGGAGGCAACAAAAGCAACCTCAATAGTATTCCCAGCCTCCCCCCTCATTACCATTAGCAGTGTCAGCCTCGTATCCAGTGAGGCAACTCATTCCATTCTCATGGACCTGTATATGAGAACCGAACCCTTGACGACCTCACCTGCCAAATTTATGACCAGCAGGCATCCTTCCAGTGAGAGATGGACGAGTTCTGGTAGGATATGAGGAAGATTGTCAAGGGAAAGGCCGCCATACACGCTCATATCAAATCAAATCCATACAATCTCAAGCGGAAATCTGAGTAGGTACAGTTTACAAAGACTACCACTCCTAGTGATACTTTAGATGACATATCTTCTTATGTGTTTGATGATGATTTTGTGACACTTAGGAACAATAGGACGACAGTTACATGAGCGACGACCTCATGAAGATTCTAGAGCGCCATATGAAGAGGAGTATGGTGTTGATTCCGCCCATGATGATGATGATGGTAGTGCTAAAGCACCAAGGATGTAGATCCAGCAGACGGTACTGAAACCGTTGTGATTCTAGATGTAGACGGTGGTACTGATGACACCCATATTCTAGTTGCTGAGCTAGAGAACGGTGTTAATGCTGCAAGATCAGATGTAGTCGGTGGTACTGATGCCACCATATTTCCTTCAGTTGTGTTATCTCATTTTGTATCCCATGATAGAAAAATACAAAAAATGGGAAAAATAGGAAAGAAAAAAATATGACTAAAGGAAAGTATTTTGTATCTCATGTGAGTCCATCTGTGTTGTATTGTGATCTTGGTATGTATTATAGTCTTCTACATGCTCAAGAACTTGTTCCTGACCTCATATCTCTTGAGAGGGTCCTTCCATCCCCTTCCCTCTAGCACTCTAGATAGAAAAGGGATCAGAAAATAAAAATCCAAAAAAGATCACTAATTAGAGTTCAATCAACACATGATTGATCTATTCCATATACAACTGACTCTACAGGACGCAGTAGAGTACATCCCTCTTCTCCAGAAAAACTTGAGAGAGAATAAAACCATCCGCAGGAAGAGAAGGAACCACAAATGTAGAGATCTGTGTGCTTACTTGTGCCACTTGCTTCGCAATTCAGAACTGATTTCCAGCTAAGAGATCATATACAGGCTCTCCATGTGTCAGATGCCATATCCATGAGCAATAGTTCGATCGTACCCTATTAGACACCATCTCTTCTATCAACCTTCTTCTTAATGCCTTGCAAGATTGACTAGAGTTTGGGCCTCTTCGATAGAGTAGGACAATCCTTCAGTTTGCTCATAGATCTGACAAGAGGATGAAGGGGTTATTGAAGGACATGGTTGTTACAATCCAGGGCCTGAAATTCTTTGTGGACTTTGTTGTATTGGACATGGAGATTCCTGAATCTGTGATTGATACCCCCATCATCATAGGATGCCCATTCTTGGCCACAGGAAAGGTAGTACCGGATCATGATAGCGGAAAGGTATATTTTCACGTCGAGGGAGAAAGTTTACAAATAGAGACTACTGAGGAGACCAGAGCGAGTGATTCAACCAGCTAAGAGAAGTCGAGTGATCAAGAGAAGATGTCAAATGAAGAGCGACATGTCCACCAGAAGTGTGATCATAGATGATGTAGTAGTATGGTCAGACCCAGTAGCATGAGCACCT
Organism: Ottelia alismoides; assembly: GCA_037367405.1. Lineage (NCBI taxonomy): Eukaryota > Viridiplantae > Streptophyta > Magnoliopsida > Alismatales > Hydrocharitaceae > Ottelia > Ottelia alismoides. The sequence continues at coordinate 1,473,819 of JAZKJV010009426.1, forward strand.
ATCATGCCTTTCAATATGACAGTTTTACAGATTTCGGCAGACGAGATTTTGGAGAGCACGCTCTTGGCACCAGATATATTTGAGGCTGATGATCGTGGTTAGGATAGGAAAGCAGAGTATATTTCATGTTCTTCCCATAAACTCAGGCATTTATTGGGATTACATTGATGATTACTTTCCATGTTTGATTCCTTTAGAGCCGACAACATGGACGGAGAGAGAGCTAGTGCAGATGACATATATATCAATAGGGTCATCTCCGTTAGATTCACAATGTAGCAAGAGCTGTCACACACGGATTTGGTAGCTTTCAATCATGCATTTCAGAAGACATATTTGCCAGCTCCCACTTGCCCAGAAGTAAAGATCTTATCGTAGTCGATAAAGAATAGATTCCTTGTGGGTGAGCCATAGATGTTCCCAGTCATTATGTTAGCAGATTTGATTGGAGATCAAGAATCTCGATTGATGGAGCTCATTGAAAGAAAAGGCAAGGAGATTGGATGGATTGTAGCTGATATCCAGTGGATAAGTTCGGACCTATGCTCCCACAACATCTATCTCAAAGAGGATGCCAAGCCACCGCGTAAGTTCCAGCGACAACTGAACCCGAATCTTCGACATGTGGTCATGAAGGAGATATTATAGCGATGGATCACCGATTTTATCTACCCCATATCCAACTCCAAGTGGGTTAGTCCATTACATGTGGTACTTGAGAAGACAGGTATCACTACAGTTGTGAGCGAGTCTCGAGAGGAGGTAGCTATCTGGGTACCCACTTCTTGGAGGGTCTGTGTAGACTACAGATAAATGAATCATGCCACCAAAAAGGATCATTTCCTAGTGCCATTTATTGATCAGATTATTAAGAGGATAGCTTGGAAGAGTCATTACTATTTCCTTTATGGGAACTCCTCATACAATCAGGTATATATAACAACTGAAGACAAGGAAAAAACTACATTAGTCGTCCATTTGGGATGTATGCCTTTAGACAAATGCCCTTTGATTTATGTAATGCCCCAGCTACATTCTAAAGGTGCATACTTTCCATCTTCTTGGACATGGTGAGTGACTATCTAGAGGTCTTCATGGACGATTTTTCGGTCTATGGCGATGGGTTCGAAGCCTGTCTTGACTTCTCAGACCATGTACTTCAACACTGTATAGAGGTCATCTTGTTTTATCTTAGGATAAGAGCCACTTCATGGTGACTCAAGGGACAGTGCTTGGCTATATTATCTCTAATAGAGGCATGGAGGTCAATCCAGATAAGGTGGATATCATTAAGAAACTCAATCCACTGTCCAATTTGCGACAGTTGCAGTCTTATCTAGGACATGTTGCTTTCTACTGATGATTTAGGATTTTAGTCTTATTGCCCGATCGCTCACTTATATGTTGATGAAATACACCGAGTTCACTATAGATGATGAGTGTCTAGCCCTAGAGGTTGTGCTAGGATAGAGGAGGGATGAATCTCTGTATGCCATTCATTATGCTAGCCAAACTTTTGAAACCGCTCAATAGAATTACACTATGATTGAGAAAGAGATTCTAACCATAGTCTTTGCTTTGGATAAGTTTATATCATATATTCATGGATATAGAGTGACTATATTTACAAATCTCACCGTCGTCCTATACCTAATGGCTAAGAAGGATGCCAAAGCCAGACTGACCAGATGGATCCTTCTACTCCATGAGTTTAATATTGAGATTAAGGAAAATCCCGGAGACAAGAATGTGGTGGTGGATCACCTCACCCATTTAGAGAACCTTGAGGATTCATATCAGATTGCACCTATCACAGAGACCTTCCCAGACGAGGTGATACTTGTTATCACATCGCTTCCATGGTATGCCAACAATGTGAACTATCTTGTAGCCAAGAAAATTTCACAAGGTTGTCCCTGACAGCAACTTGAGACCTTCCTTGAGACGGCCAAGTCGTACCATTGGGAGGATCCCACCTATTATCATAAAGGGAGGGATAATGTCTGGCATCAGTGTATTTCTCAGCAAGGACACCACAACATCCTCACATACTGCCACAAGCTTGAGACAGGTGGTCATCGTTCTAGGAGGAGGACATCATCGAAAGTTCTCCAATCCAGCCTATGGTGGCCTACCCTCTTCAAGGATTCTGATGAATTCATGAAGAGGTGTACTGACTGTCAGAGGATGGGTACTTGTGGACATCGTGATATGATGTTGATGCAACCCATTCACTTCTGTGAGGTTTTTCATGTATGGGGCATCGATTTCATGGTTTAATTCCCTAAAAGTCAGGGATTCGATTACATTCATCTTACTATAGATTATGTGAATCGTTGGGTTGAGGCCATCCTCGTCCGAACTACAGATGCTAAAACCGTATGCAGATTTTTGAGGAAAAAGATCATTTCACAGTTCGGGGTACCTTGACTTTTTATATCATATATGGGGACTTGCATTATTAATGACAAGGTAAGGACCCTTACCAACGAATTCTGCATTGTCCATCGAGTTTCCACTCTATACCACCGTTAAACTAATGGTCTTGCTGAAGTATCGAATAGGGAGATCAAGACAATATTGTAGAAGGTTGTCCGCCCAGACTGAAAGGATTAGTAAAAGTTTTGGACACGGTCTTATGGGCCTATAAAACCTCCTTCAAGACACCTTTGGGTACATCTTCCTTTCATCTTGTTTATAGCCAACTATGCTACCTGCCTGTGGAGATCAAGGATAAGTCACTGTGGGCAGTCACTGAGTTATAATTGGATCTCATGAGTATAGGAGATCAGAGGAAAGCAGAGTTGGCATCCCTGGAGGAATTGAGAGATACGACAACCTTTTCGTGTAGCCTACAATATGAGGAGAGAATGAAGATATGGATGATTCTCATATCAGCCATAAACAGTTTGAGCCGAACGAGAGAGTATGACTATTTAATGCTTGGTTCAGATTATTTCCAGAGAAGTTACAAAGCAACTGATAGGGGACATACCTGGTTAGAAAGGTGCACGACAATGGAAGCATCGACATATCTAAGTTGTCATTTGATTCCACTTTCACGTTAGTGGTCAACGCCTGATGCCATATCTAGATCATGATCTGCTAATTGTTGATTTTGACCCCATTCATTTTGTATGAGATGTGGTCTTGGACATGCATCATTTGCATCTCATACCTGATTATCACTTCTATTTCATAGTTGTATTGATCCAGTTATCCATATCACCCATTCTTTTTTTCTAATACCCCATTTTTATCTTATGATTATGTTACACTTAGTGTGTGCTTTACCCTAAGTATAGGGGGAGTATCAGACTTGTGATTATTTTATTTTGCCTCTATTTTGCTGCCTATACTTAGGGATATTTTACCCTAAATATAGGGGAGGTTGAATATGTACATCCTAACCTCCAGTTTTCCCCTTGTGCCCAACCTCCTATACATAGGTTACTTGATCCTATGTTTGGGGGATTACCGACCTCTATTCATTACATTCTTTTAATTCATCATTGTAGTGTAACAACTCTTTTCACTTCCCAATACTTAGCATGAGTTATGTCTTCCTTTCATCGCTCTTTCATCACTCTGAAAACATCGCTCGAGCAAAGTATATAGGGGTGTCGTATATATTGTATACTTTAGCCATAACTCGTACTTTAAATACTTTGTGTGCATAAATAATATTGCTAAAAACCTATCACAAAAAATTTAAAATCTTCCTTGTATATAGAAACCTTTCTTGTACAAAAAAATACGTTCATAAATAGCCATTAGTAAAAACTATTCTTGTATAAATGTTTGTAAAAATGTGTTGATAGTAAAGTTTTTGTAAATATTTTTATATCAAAATTTTATACATAATACAAAATTTTTTAAAATATTTGAAAAATAAATGTTGTAAAAATTTATATGTAAATTTTGTAAATATTTTTGTAAAACCTTTTTCTCCATCCATTCAAAAATGTTCATAAAAATTTTCTTACTTAGGAAATTACATAAAAAAGAGTTTTTGTGATTTTTTTCTTGTATACTCTTCTGAATCATAGTTGAAAATTAAGTATGGAATTAAATTGAAAAAGGGAGCTTGGTTAAGACCTTAATCCATCTAACTTGAGAGGAACCTTATAGGATTTAGGGTTAAGACTTTACAGGTCCAGTAGTGACTTAATTTTATGAGTCCACTAGGCTTGGTTCACATGTCATCATGATGCGCCTAAGTAGAATACTTAACAACACACGCATGACTCTCAAAGGCTATGACTTTACTTGGACACACGTCTTACACGTAGCTCGACATGGAGGAGGTGATGAGGAGGAGAAATTTTTTGGCTTGGGGTAGCACATGAGGGTAGTACTTATAGACGGAACCTCTTGTCCTGCTCTAGGGAGGGATGTGCATCTCAACTCGGTCTAGTGGCATTGAGGTCTAAAGACAGAAGTTGTAGGTTGCAATAATGCTTTAAAAGAGGAATAGTCTACTGGCTCAAGAAGAAAAGCTCGTTATGTATATGCTGCACCATGTAGATATGGTCTATATATGCACATTAAAAAAAGTGAACAATAAAGAAAAACTCCAAAAAGATGGACAGGAATGATTGAAAATAAAATGTCTGTCGGAGTGTATATAGTCAATAAAGTAATGCTTATGTATTACACCTTCTTATCTCATGAAGCTTGCAATAGGAAACTTAGATACACTGGTTAGGCTCCCAGGAATACGTGGCTACACTGGTCACTGTCCATTGTCTTCGTTCCCCCTCTTCTTGAGCTCGTTGAACTTGAATTTAGAAAGGAATATGCCTCTCCTCAAGGAAAGAGCTGCTAGACTGGGAAATTAGAGTTACCTTGTTGAGGGAGGTGTTTCTTTGTCATTTTTGAGGTGGGTTGCTACACATCACTTACACAGTATAAGGAAAGATTCATAATCGATAGAGTTTGCGTATGTACACTTGTTTTGAATTGGTTTATTGAGGAGTCTTGACCATAGAATTGTGGAATTTGAAGGTTGTTGAGTTAAACCTAATTCCCAATAATGTTTCACCAAAGTAATAATCCAAAGGTCTGACTGAGCTCCATTTTCCAATTTAAGGAAGATAAGCTTGATAATAAATCTTGATTATTTTCGTTTCTTTTTTTTCACTTCTTTTTCAAGTAAGAGTTTGTTAATGGACTAGCAATGGTAAAGTACATGGGGGGATGCTCACTCTTTATTATGTTATTTTAGTTCTTCTTTTTCACAAACCCACATGTAAATACCTATAAAAGCAATAACTTAGCACTTTGCAAGGTATTGTTTTTATTGCATAATTAGCTCTTATTTTGCAAAAATAAAATAATAAATGTAAAGAAAAAGAATGATGTATTTCAAATAAATACAAAATGACCGAAAACCCAAGAAAAGATCAAGTCTTGACCTGATCACAAAGGAAAACAAGTAGAGAGAGATAAGGGTTCTCTATAAATAATACATATCACCTCTAATTATACATATTATTTATCTATTTATTTTTAATAAAACATACTTATTTTATTCTTGTACACCCATGTATGTTGCTTTAATAATATTATAAAAATAAAAGAAAAAATGTAGGAATAAAATAAAAAAATAAAAATAAATCATTTAACCTTTGTACAAGATAAACATATACATATCCCATATATTATTTACTTAATACCCCTAAATAACTTACAACAATAAACATAAAAACTATTTTATACTCTTAAAATCATGTTGTAAATACACAAAATGGAAGTAAAATTACTTTTGTACAAATAATAAAATAAAAATAATTGTACATAATACATAGGTATATTATACATTTATATAGTACTATATACTATATACATTATTTATTTTTCATAAAAATAATTTAAAATAACTGATAACTAGTTTGAAAAAATAAACATTTGTTTATACATTTTTATTTTATTTAAATTCATTTATTAATTTTAATCCTATTTTTTTTATTTTTGTAAATCCTCGATTCTCGTTGGTCCATGTTCGTTCATTGACCTCAGTAACGTCATCTCCCTAGTCGGGTCGAACCACCTCCACCTTGTTGGAGAGGTTTCTCGAATCCATCCTTGTCGAACCCTAATACTTTTAGCCTCAAATCGCCGCCCAATTCCTCTCCTAGGATCTTGATTCTTGCAAATCCCTAGGGAGGATCAAAACTTCCAAGGTTTCGCTCCATTCGTCAATTCTTCTAGACCCTGAGGCATCCTATATAATGCTTCCTTCCACCTCCAGCACTTGGTAGCTCATATCTCACCCCTTTCTTTCCCCATAGCCACCTCCGGGCGAGAGATAGTAGCTAGGAGCGGCTCTTGGAGAGAAGGTTGGTGGCTAAACGGCTGCAGCTTACCAACGTGGCCGGAGACGACCATCGCATATAGCATCTCCTACTAGTCGCAGCAGATCGAGGCTAGGACCCCACCCTCACCTTCTCCTAGAGCTCAAGAACCCATCCGGATCTCCAGGCATCTATCCTTCCTTCCGCATTTACAGTTTCTATCGATCCTTTCCATTTAGCACTGCCACCATCACCTCTGCTCCGGTCAGCTGGTCGAAGCCTCATTACCCACTTCCATCCTTTCCAATCGAACCCCCATCTCGCCTTGTACCTTCTCACGCAATCTGATCACGCTAAATCTCGACCATCGGATCTAGATTAGGCCTAGATCTCCTTCCCGTGCCTACACCGGAAACCGAACTCACATACCACCTTGCTTCCCTTATTCTCTTTCTTTAATAACCCCTATCGAAGCTTCGAATCTGAGCATAGGACCATTTGCAGGTACTTGCTTGCATCTGGAGCACCATCTAACTTCCACCGGCTTAGGAGGAGCAACTCCAGGTGAGAAGCTACCGCGACACTCATTTGGCCATCATCGCCACCATCAGAGCCCTTTGTTCAACGTGAACCACTTCCACGATCTTGTCGGAGCCTTAAGATTTTTCATCGAAGCTTTGGATACCTAAGATGCTCGGTTTAAAGTCATCAGAGATGAGTTTTTACATACATTCTCTCTCCTGTTGGTTGAGACTTGTCTCTACAAGATAGCATCACAACCACCTGACCATGCAACCTTTTGTCTAGTGGATTAGATCATCTGACGCACCTGCCCTACATGTCCCAAACATTCCCAGCACCATCAGATCTACAACTGTGGTTGATTACTGGCGTACGACAACGTCGGCTCCAGCATGCGCCACATACCCTTATCTGGGTATTTTCTCTTTCTACCCTGCATGTTTATCTTTTTTAGTCCATTTAATAAAAAATTTAGTTAGGTACATTTACAGTTTAGACCTTGCACTTTATGTTATTTTCATTTTAGTCCCTCAGAACCTGAAGCACGTGTGTACTCACGTGAATTTCTAGGTTACTTGCATGTTTTGTCATGAACCTTGATGCTTTTAGTCAATGAATGTTGAGTTTTTAGAATTTGCATTTATACCTATGTGCATACAATATTGATCATGTGCGGAAATTAAGTAGGATTTTTGCAGATTGAAACTTTAGCATTTATATTATGTTATTTGGTCGCTCTTGAAACTTAAAATATTTGCGAATAAGACCAAGCGAATTGTGCCTAATTACATGTTGTCTTTTGGACTTAATAAATATTAAATAAATTCGAACAATAACCGAACATCACTATTAGCTCCTGCTAGGGTATAGTTTTTACTGTGATTTTTTTGGATAATTATAGTGCATTTTCTAATTTTACAAGTTAAAAAGCCCTTAAAAAGCTCATGTTTTCCTTATAAAAATCCTAAAAATCCAAAAAATGTTTTAAAATTTCCACAAAAAAAATGTGTACCTTTTTTGTGTTTTAATTACTGTGTTAATTTTTGTTTGAAAATTCATCGTAAAAACCTTAAAAATCATAAATTTTCAAAAAAATATAAAAATCATATAAAATCGCAGAAAATTACATTTCTATTTCTTATTTGTAGCTTTTTATCTCTATTTTAGCATAAAATTGGTGATCAAGACCTTAGGGTCGTTTAGATATTTTTAATTTGCAATTTGGTCCTAGTCGTGCACTGTTTTGACTTGTTAGCTTTTGTTAATTTTTTATAAATCACAAAAATATTAGAAAAACGTAGAAAATTAGTAGAAAATGCTTTATATCATAGAAAAACCAAAAATATTTTTAGTATTATTTGAGCAATTTAAAATTACAAAAAGAGTATTTGTTGAGTATTTTAATTATTTATACTCATTTGTCTTTATTCAAAAATTAGAAATTTGAAAAATAAAAAACCACTAAAAAATGTTTTATCTTGTTTGAGACTATTTAGTTACTTAATCGTGCTCCTTGTGTTCGACCATGGTGGCTATACCCGCTAAATAAAAATAGCAAACACCTTACATGCTTTAATTGTTTAATTTCTGTTTAAGTGGTTTTATTTTCTTGTTTAGTGGTCTGATTGATTGAGTACAACGACACTTTACATTTTTTCTTACCTAAGTTGATCCTAATTTTATGCTCATCACATTCCTTGTACATATTTCCTTATATTTATTAATATTTATTTATTATAAACTATTTATAATATTATTTTATTATTATAACTATATATAATATATTAAAAAACTAAAAATTTGTAAAATTAGAAATAAAATGAAAATTTTAAAAATTAAAAAAAGTATATATACTTAAAAATACATAAAAAATTAAATAAAATTAAAACCCACAAAAATCATAAAATAATAAAAAATATGAAATATAATGAAGAAGAATTGTACCTATCCAATTTGCTCGCAACGATTTCACCCCTACTCATGCTTGCTACACATATCTTCTATAGGGTATAATAAAATTTACCCAACAATTACTTATTTTTTATATATATTGTTGGCTAATTTTTTTTATCTATTTCCATTGATTGAGTTCTGAGTACCATGATAGCGGCCTCTACAATGATTGTTGGACGTGACTTGGCAAACACCGTAGGTCGTCCAAGATCGAGCATTTGAAACCTCGGTCTCTGTCAATAGCAACGGGTCCAGGTTCAACTTTTATTCTGCACATTTTTATGTACCTCGATCATCTCGGTATTGTGAAATAGATGAAATGATGGATCTAGAAATAGGGTCAATTCTGTATATATGTAAATAGAGTGCACGATATGAAGTAAAATCAATCTCCACACATAAGGGGAAAATGCCAGGATAAGAATGATTTCGATTTATTGAGTAATGAGAAGAAGAATGGGTGCATGGAGAGTGAATATGAAACTACGAACCAAGATCTCGAGATTCACCTCGAATTATAAAAGTTGTCGAGTTCATGGAATCGATGTGGGCGGGGTCCTGACTAAACCATCCATGATGTGACATCTCGAGACAGAAGTAGAATAGATGGGGATCATGGATCTTGACGATAAACAAATAGATGAAATTATGAGGAGATAGAAAGAAGTCTCAAAGTGAGAAAAACATAAAGAAATGAAAATAGAAGAAATGAAAAAGGGCGTAAGTTCCCAAGATTGATCTTTGACGTAAATCTAATTCAAGCAAACACCAATGTAAAGGATTTACCAACTCAACGAGTGAAGGGTATAATAAGTTCAACTAATTTTATCTTTTCAATTTCATTTATATTCAGGAAATATTATAGCAAGTCCTTAGAGGCTAGCATTGTAGGAGAGTGAGTACTACTAGAAAAGATTCTCGTAATTCCCACTTCCTTTGTAACATGTAGCATGTACCTTTTAAGACAGTATTTGATATTGGGTCTAGATCCAATAGTCAATCAAATAATATAGGAGGAAGCTGATAGGCGAAACTAATACTTCCTCCTCATGGGGTTCGAACATTGAATGATGAGACAAACGCCCACATAAGGGATGACCTAAGATCAATACTTCAGAATAAATCTACAAGTAACCAAAGCCTTACTCTCCCATATATAATAGTAGTGCCAAGACTTTGTGAATCCATCCTATAATAAGGCATTACCCTGTTGGACATGGGAGCCCACGACGAGCCATTATGCAATAAATATTATTGTGAATATCATTCCATGATTTGAAATGAGGAATAATAAATTTGCATAATAGGTCCCTTAGTACAATTAGGGTTATGTACCATGGCCATCTTAATGATCATACAGTTGTTAATTCAATTATTGAATCATAGAGGTTGGTGCTTTGATGAATATCTAAAGAGTTAGATTGAGGACTCATCAAGCACCGTCAAATGATTGTTAAGAGATAATCTCTAGCCTGAGTAAGAGATGGCAATCCTTTCTCAGTTAGGTTGATATCTGACCGACCTCTTGATGTTGGTCCTCAACATAGGAATAGAGATTCAAAGGTGTTATATAAGTTAGGCCAAAGAGTTGACTTAAGGAGATGGAGATAACCGAAGTCCTATATCGTATGTTGTCACGATACAAGAACACATCCTCTGACCGGAGACAGATGTGTTACTATATGTCTGAGTATGTACATTTGGCAGACTGATAACCGGATCCCGCTACCCTTGTTAATTCGGTCAGATTAGTGTCCAAATTAATTGATTATGTTCATTGCAGTCAGATAATGAGAGGGCATATCAAAAACCACTTTAATTAGATTCGAGTTAACTTCAAGCGGCATTTTTTTTACTTGGTGAAGTCCAAGGTCGAACTGAGGGAGGCATCTGTCTCCTTAGGTCAAATTCTAGCTAAATCCAAGTGTGAGATTTTCGGGGAATATATTTTTGGTCGTTTTCTATTTTCTATGCAGGACACATGCAAAAATGAAGCCAATTTAAAGTTAAATCAGTTAAGGTATCAAATGAAGTCCAAAAATTATAAAAATTGGCCAGATGATGAAATATGATGAAATTAAGCTTCTTTAATTTTTTTATAATTTTCTGATGCACGGATAATAAAATATACAGACTTTAGTGAAAATAACTAAACCAATTTTAATAATTACCAAACGATGATATTTCTCAGAAACAAAATTAATCCAAATAGATCTAAGTAAGAGCTATCCAAATCAACTTAAATTTCGTTAAACACTTCACGGATGATTAACTAAAAATCGATTAAGGTTTTCACTAAATGATTTTTCTAAGACAAACTATACATGCAAATGAGATGATTTTTGGATATGTTGTAGCATAGACTTAGATCTACCATTATTGATTTTTCAGAGATTTTGCGATAAGCAGACAATGCACAATAAATTAATCCATCAAAATGGGCAAAATATTGCAATTTCTTCCCAAATTAATTTCCATAAATAATCTGCAAATCAGAAAAATACAAATAAATGCTAAAATGGTATAACAAGAGTTATGCTACACAATGTAACTTTTGGAATTAAAAATGAATGACAGAATGACGATAAAATAAACGTGCAAATGCAAGGGTGTGAATGCAATACAGAGAAAAGAAATATGAGTTGAAATGAGAACAAGGACTTACATGTAATTACTAGAAACTTGAAATTTTTTTAAAAACTTGCAAAGGGGTGCAAGTGTCCCCTTCGCAAATTCCCTTTTGTCTTATTATCCGATGAAACTTCCTCTGCTTCTTTGGCTTGAAGCAGGGGAGGTGGATCTTCTTGGTGGAGGCGGCCGACGAGGGAGGGCGCACGGAGACGGACTCGCGAGGTAGCGGGGGCGCGAGGAGGCGGGGCGGTGGCGGTGTGAGGAGATGGCTGCGGCGGCCGGTGGATGGAGGCGCACCCATGGGCGCGCGCGGCAGCTGCTGCTGCGGCGGATGGTTGCACGCGGCCGCACGGAGGCGCACACGGCGAGTGGGCGCGGAGGCTGTGGGCGGAGGATCTCGCGCGGACTTTGCGACCGCGGTGGCGTGGAAGTGTGGAGGAGGACCACAGTAGCGGCGGCCAGCTGTATATGGAGGAGCGTTGCACGATGGACGGCTAGCCTGCAATGGCCGTGCGTGGTGGCGAAGATGGCACGACCAGCAAGGTGGAGGAGGGTGCAAGATGGAACAGGGGAGGTTCTATTTTTTTAGCGGGGGGCGAATAAGTGATTAATCGGTTTATGAATCTGACTCCAAAAATCACGAAAAAATCATATTCGTGATCGCAATGTGTTGACTGTCCGTTGAAATGCTATTTGTTTGGTTATTCGTGTGATGGATAATGATGAATGAGGAGAGAGAGAATGTGGGTGTAAGGAAGATGACACAGATATGAAGAAGAGAAGATCAAGATCGAGAAGAAGAGAAGAGGAGAGAAGAGATGTATACCTAGATGGAGATGATGCTCCGTTTGGGGTCTTCGCTCTATGAAGTAGGCAAGCCTTCATAGCTCGAACAGCTACAAGGAGATGCAGCTGTTACAGTGAGAGCTTCTCACTGGATCACACCGGAGATGGGAGAGGTTCGTTGCTCGAATGTCTCAGCTGTCACCTAAGATTTTAGGGGCTCGATCTCTCACTCTATGAAGTGGCGGATGGGTATGAATGGAGGGGTGGAGGAGATTATAAAGAGGAGGAGGAGGCAGTTGGAGAGGAGATGGAGAAGATGGAGAAGATGGGGTTGGATGGGAGGTGTCGAAGAAGCCTCTCCCTTAAGTTAAGGGAGAGTGGGGAGGAATGGGTAGAGAGGAGAGAGATGATGCCACTTGGCGCGCTAGGGTGCTGCCATGTGGCATTTATTTAATTTGTAGCCAAAAACCAAGGGATTGACACGTGGCGGCTTCCGAAGCCACCACGTGTCGCTCTCAGGAAAATCCAAAGCTAAATGGAAAGAAAAATCAAAAAGACATAATAAAAGGGGTTAAATCAAAAAGTGGTTAATACAAATGTTGCTCGTCTCGACGAGATCTACAACTTTCATGAACGGCCGAAAATCAAACGAGATCATCTATACAAAAGCGTATTTTTGGGCAGTACCTTATAGGTATAAAATACTGCAGTTTATCTTTTACAATTTTTTTGTCATTTTTTAAATAAGAGAAAAATTCAAATAAAGTTAGAAAATGTGAAAAGAATATTTACAACTTAATCTATTTTTTTTGGGTTTTTAATAATGACGAAAATAAAATGGTAAAATGCAGTGGTAAAACGGTCATTGTGTACAATGTACAAAAGGGGCCCAAAACCCAAGTTTTGCATACGAGCTCCGATTTTAATGAAATTGGTCTTGTTTCGAAGGTCTTTGAATGTATATTACTTTAAAAATGAGTAGACCTAATTCGGAGGCTGCATGAGAGAGATATGCACATTTTAAGGTTCATGGTTTCAAACTTGGATTGGGGTTTTATTGGTCAATTTTACAAGTTAGTATTTTTTGACATTTTTCTTTGATTAGTGTTAGTAATATATACACAATAGAGTTGATTTTATTGGATTCGGAGTTAGTATAAAATATATACAAATAAGGTATTTTATCTAATATACAAGTGAATATATACAAGTGAAATTGGCTTCTTATTTTATGCCGATGGAGTGCTAAAATGCATGATTTAAGTATGCATGAATGAATGCCATTTATGCATTATAAAGGGAAATATGCCTCTATTTACTCAGGAACAAGGCTCTATTTTTAACTTTTAGAGTGATGAATCACATATTCATCAACCCCCTATACTTAAACCTTGCTCGTCCCCGAGCAACTAAATGAAATGCAAGAGTGAAATGATTTTGGGTTTCATACCAAGGTCATGAATAAAAGTTAAAGATGGAGCTTGACTCGACCTTTGGATTAATTGTGTGGCGGAACTTTATTTGGATCTGAACTTAAGACCTAACAGACTTCAAGTTCCACAAGTCTTCTATTCAACACTCCTCAATAGTCAGGTTAGAACAAATCCTCAAACGCAAATTTCTGATGACTATGATTCTTACTTGTACTGTGTAAGTGAGATATAGCTCTCCACATCAGAAATGACTCGGAACCAGCCTCCTCTAACAAGGTAACTCAATAACCCGGTCCAGCAACTCCTTCCTCGAGGAGCGGGGTATTCCCTTCTAAGTTCAAATGCGACCAACTCAAGAGGAGGGGGTAGAGAAAAGAATGGACGGTAGCCAGTGTAGCTACCTATCCCGGGATGCCTGACCAGTGTAGCCAAGACATCCAACTGCATTTCTTTGCTAATATACAGACTCCGACAGGTATTTTATTTTTACTTGGACCTGTCTGAATTTTTTTTTTGCAATTTTTTTATCAACTCATACAAGGTGCAGCATGTACATCAGGAGTTTTTCCTCTTGAGTTAGTAGACTATCCCTCTTCTGAAGCATTATTGCAACACACAGCATCACGTCCTTAGATGTCAACACCACCAGACTAGGTTGAGATGCACTTCCCTCCCTAGAGGAGGACAGATGTTTCCACCCGTGTGCTACTCCAAGCTAAAGGATTCTACCTCCTTACCACCTCATCACTGAAGAGCTACGTGCATAGTACTTGTCCAAGTTAGGTCATTATCTAAAAGAATCATGCGTATGCACGAGATATTCTACTTAGACTAATCAAGATGACATGTGAACATGGACTTGCGGACTCAAAGATTCAAGTCACTTGACCTGAGAAATCTTAACTCCAGTTCTTATAAGGTTCCTCTAAAATTAGGTGGATTAAGGTTAAATCAAGTCCATCCTCAATATCTACTCATAACTTGGTTCAGAACCAACTAGCTTTCCACCTTGCATATGCAAGATATGCAGATGAGATGCAGATGTCATGCTATGAAAATGCAAGACTTTTTTTTTCTTTTCTTTTCAGATGCAAAGATGATATGCAAGAGTAAATAAGAGGCCTATTTCATATTTTTATTTTTATTTTTATTTCATTTTTTTATTTTTTTCCCACCCGTAATTATTGTAAAATATATATACAAACCTATGCGAAAGTACGAGCTATGGGTAAAGTATATATGTAATATATACACGCCCCCCTATACTTAGTGTGTGCTATGTCCTCAGAGCACGAAGAGCGAGGAAAAAGACATAGCTCGTGCTAAGCATAGGAGAGCTAAAGAGAAGGAAAAAAATGTATAGAAATCGACCAACCCCCCTATACTTAGGCTCTGGCAGCCTAAGTGTAGAAGAAAGTCACAAAGTGGGGCGGCCGAGGTCAAGAAGAGAAGTGGATGAATATACAATGTGGGCATCGGTCCCCCCTTTACTTAGGCTCAGGTCAGCCTAAGTATAAGACGGAAGTGAAAATGAGGACCAATGTGATCTGGAGAATGTACACTGAACCGACTCAGGTGACTCATCCCCCTATACTTAGGATCTGGTCATCCTAAGTATAGTCCAAGATAGTGATTCGATGAGGTGGGGATGGGTTACTAGAGTCGCGTGGGAGAAAGGATGTACAAGAACGATGATATATACAGGTGAGTCGGTCTGAATCTTTCGAGATGCTGCGGATGGATGAAGCTTGTTGTTGCAAGGTCTCCTGCGCGGCTCGAGGTGCAACTGTTGAATCTGTTTCGCGCATAAAAACAATCTCCTCAACTTGGACTAACTGCTCATTGGATTCGACGAAGTGTTTCAACAGCTGTCCATTCACAAGGGATGTCGGTGCGTCCTCTGCGAGATCTGAGATCTCGACACATCCTCTATCATGCACCGCTCAGACAATGAATGGTTCCGTCCATTTGGATTTCAACTTGCCTTGGAAGGTCTTCAGCCTTGCATTAAACAACCATACCTTCTGTCCAGGAACAAAGGTCTTTCGTCTGATATATCTATCATGCCAATGCTTCACCTTGTCCTTGTACACCAAACTGTTGTCATATGCACGGTTTCTGACTTCCACAAGCTCATTCAGATCCATCTCTCTCTGCTTCTGCCCAAGATGTGTGTTCCAATTGACCTTTTTAATTGCCCATTCTTATTTATGCACTAGTTTTGCAGGCAAATGGAACGGCTTTCCGAATACCATTCGGAAAGGGGAGGATCCTAGCGGTGTCTTGTAAGCTGTCCTATACGCCCATAGGACCTGATCCAAGATCTGAGACCAGTCCTTCCTATCTTGGCGGACAAGCTTCTGCAATATGGTCTTCACCTCCCGATTTGACACCTCGGCCATACCATTAGTCTGTGGGTGGTAAGGGCTAGCGATATGGTGTTCGATGCTGTAGTCCTTCAGGAGTTTCTTCACCTTCCGGTTCACAAAGTGGCTACCCCCATCTGATATCATCATTTTGGGAATCCCGAACCTAGAGATGATATGATCTCTGATGAATTTACAGACAGTCTTGCTGTCTGCAGCTAGGGTTGGGATAGCCTCCACCCACCTGGATAGATAATCTAACGCAAGAAGGATGTACTCAAACCCGTGGCTAACAGGGAATGGGACCATGAAGTCGATGCCCCAGGCGTCAAAGATATCACAAATGATGACCGGCTGCATTGGCATCTCATCCTTGGGACCAACGGTTCCTCCCATTCTCTGTCATACTGGGCACGACTTCGCAAAGGTGATGGCATCGCGAAACAGAGTCGGCCAGTAAAAATCACACTAAAGTACCTTCCATGCGGTCCTCTTCCCGGAGTGGTGTCCTCCTGCCTCCAAGTTGTGGCATAAAGAAAGGACACTGCTATTCCTCCTGAGAAATACATCGTCTCCAGACACAATCTGGTCCTTCGAAGAAAAGGATCGGATCCTCCCAATGGTAGTGTCTAGCGTCCGACTTCAGTCGGTCAATTTGGCTCTTGGGCCAATCTTCGGGAACTTTCTTGGAGACAAGATAATTCACGATATTGGCGTACCATGGGAGTGAGTCAACAACAAAAATTGACTCGTCAGGGAAGGAGTCTCGAGTTGGTGAAGCCTCGGAAGTATTAAGATCTTCGAGATGAGAGAGATGATCGGCTACTATGTTCTTCTTTCCAGGTTTATCACGGATGTCCAAATCAAACTCCTGGATAAGCAAGATCCACCGAAGAAGACGTGCCTTCGCATCCTTCTTCTCCATCAAATATCGTAGAGCCGTATGGTCAGTGAACACGATTACCTTGGATCCAATTAAATGAGATCTGAACTTGTCCAAGGCAAACACTACTGCAAGCATTTCCTTTTCCGTAACTGTATAGTTACGCTGAGCGGGGTCAAGCACTTTGCTTGCGTAGTGAATTGAGAATGGGACGTCATCTCTTCTTTGTCCTAACACAACCCCAACAGCATGGTCTGAGGCATCGGTCATGATCTCAAAAGTTAGAGACCAATCTGGGGCTTGTAGGATGGGTGCGTCCATGATCATTCCTTGTAATAACTTAAAGGCCTCAAGAAATTTGTGATCAACAATAAACTCCATGTCTTTGCCTAAAAGCTCAGTTAGCGGTCGGGCAATCTTAGAAAAATCCTTAATGAATCTCCGATAAAATCTGACATGCCCGAGGAATGACCGCAACTGCTTGACGTTGGTTGGTGGCTGGAGTCGTCTGATCACATCCACCTTGGCAGGGTCAACCTCCATTCCTCTCTTGGAGATGACGTGCCCCAACACTATGCCCTCCGTCACCATGAAGTGAATTTTCTCCCAGGAGAGCACCAGATTAACCTCACAACATCTATTGAGGACTCGGTCCAGATTCCTAAGACAGGAATCAAAGGAATTGCCGTGGACCGAGAAGTCATCCATGAAGACTTCCAGGAATCCGCCGACCATTTCGGTGAATACAGCAATCATGCATCTTTGGAAAGTACCTGGAGCATTGCATAACCCAAAGGGCATGTGCCTGAAAGCATAGGTACCAAAGGGGCATGTAAATGTGGTCTTTTCGTGGTCCTCTGGAGCTATGGCTACTTGATTGTAACCCGAGAACCCATCTAAGAAGCAGAAGAATTCTTTCCTCGCTAGTCTCTCCAAGATCTGATCAATGAATGGTAGGGGAAATGATCCTTCTTCATCGCGGCATTCAGGCGTCTGTAATCCACACAGACGCGCCACGACGTGGGCACTCGCGTCACGATCTCCTCTCTGTCTTCGTTGGTGGTCGTCTGAATTCCCGACTTTTTCGGGACAACATGGATTGGGGCCGCCCACTTAGAGTCGGAGATTGGGTAAATGAAACCCGCGTTGCACCATTTTTCTATCTCCTTCTTCACGACCTCTCGTAAATTTGGATTCAACCGCCGTTGGAATTCACGAGAGGGTTTGGCTTCATTCTCTAATTAGATATGGTGCGAACACAGAGCGAGATTTATCCTGTGGAGATCGGAAATGCTCCAGCCTATCGCCTTACGGTTTTTCTCCAGGATCTCTAGCAAGCGAGATTCCTGTTGCTCGGTCAATCGGGAACTGATGATGACCGGAAATTTCTTGTCCTGACCTGCAAGGAAGGCGTATTTTAAAGTTGTGGGTAAAGGTTTGAGCTCAGGAATAGTGTGATCTTCTAAGAAGTCTGGCTCAATCTGATCTGATTCAGTGCTGGAAGTGGCTGGATCTTTCTCTGTAATAGCTGCCACCAGATTATTTGGCTCTCGAGTCGGATCGTTAAAGGTCTCCATGAAATCGACGTAAGCTACGTCCGACTCTTCATCCTCATCTTATGATTGTCCTAAAGAGGGAAGGACTGACAAACCCAGCTGGGATTCTAAGTCATCGAAGATGTAGGGGGATGCAGATCCTGAGCGGTACTCGTCTCTGAGGGCCTCGCAAACTGACTCATGCACTGGATCATCTCCTGAAGGGATAGACTCATCGATGTTGGTTGGGTTCTGTCTCCATGGCCCAACTGTGTCAACATAGTCGCAGTCTGCTTCGGACGAAGAGTACTCGGTGCTGGATTCGTAATCCGGTCTCTGCCATCTGGTCTGCTTCATCTCAAGTTCCTCATTTCCGCCTGGAGTTTGGAACTGGATCTTCCCGATCTTGTAATCAAACAAGGCCCATGTTGTCCTGAGGAAGGGCCTACCTAATATGATCTGGGAATCTCTCCAATTACGAGGGGTTTCCATATCTAGGACAGTGAAGTCCACCATGTATTCTTGCCCCTCGACTTTGACCACAACATTCCTCAATTCTCCTTGGGACCTCTTGGTTTATTTATCAGCGAACTGCAGTAGGGCTCTAGATTTCCTAAGAGGTCCGAGATTAAGCCGCTCGTAGAGGGTTGTAGGCATTAGGTTAATTGAGGAACCATTGTCTAGAAGAGTGCATGCAAACACGATGTCATCAACATGACTCACTACATAGTGTGTAACCATGTCTCTTCGTTTCCTTGGAAACGAGTTCTTTATTGCACAAGTCATGGCTACTGACAGAACGTGTTTCTCAACACGGCTCTTGGTCTTCCTGCTAACCCTAGTAGGTGTGCATCTCACCTTAAGGTATTTCTGAAATGCAGGAGTCATTTCCACGTACTTGTCAAAGGAGATTATGACCTTGATATATTTGTTGCAGAATTCAGCCATCTCAGGGTCATCTTTTTGGATTTTTTTGATTTTCTTCCTTCCACCCGTAAGAGCTTGGGGGAAAGGGATTATTGACTCTAACTCATGTTCTGAAACTGAAATCTTTTCATTGAAAGCTGGAACTGAGTTATGTATACGACTCGGACTCTGAAATAGACTCGGACTCTGACTCGGACTAAAAGAAACTTGCTGGGGAGAAACCGGTGATGCGTCTTCTGCTTCTTTTGGACGGTCCTCCTCAGATGGAGGTGCAGGCTCTTCATTAGTTTCGCCGGACTCACTAATGATGCGGGAATGCTGCTTCGAGGACTCAAATGTCCTCTTCTTCTGTCGGTGATGGTGGTGGTGGTGATGTTCCCCTTCCTCCAAGTTCTCCTCAGGTAGAGACTTGGAGGTTCCTTCCTTCTGTGCCCGTGCCCAATCAGGTATGGTCATGGTCCTTCCGCTCCTGAGGGACATATGATTTACATTATCGTACAAAAGGATCTCATGTTCAGATAAATAATTATCTGAATAATATACCTGATCACGAGGTCGGTTCTGGCCATGGAGTATGTTGTTCGGGTTGGCCTTAACCTGTGCGGGAATTGGGTCTTTGGCGCCATCTATTGGTCCTGGGTATGCGAGACACGATTGATATCGGTTCTCATATCCAGATAATCGTTCTGCATCTGTTGGACCCTATCAGACAGGGTCTGGATTGCCAAGGTGAGGGTCTCCAATTCAGTGGGCTGGGCTGGCTGATGTGCAGACGAGATTCTGTATTGGCCCTGCTGGCCATGCCGATATTGCTGATGCTGGTGGGACGGTGCTGGCCCCTGCTGATAGGTGCGCTGCTGCTGCTAGTACTGCTGAGGCTGGTACCCTTGTTCTGGCCTGGACTGAAAGCGCGGTGCGGGGACGGACCTGGTTTCTTGGTAGGCTGGGGATGGGCGGTGAGGCTGACCCTTCCCCATTTCTGCCTGTCTGACAATTGAGTCACGGCTATACCAAAGCCCATTGATCTCGTACACCTACGGAGGCTCCTCATACCCGGTCTCCACTTGTGGGGGTGCATGCTGGTCCTGCTGGGTGTAAGTCTGATCCCAGCCACTCTGAGGCCCCGGTGCCTGTTCCTGTACAAGATGGACTCAATGTACATGTACAGGTGGTGCAGAAGGGGCAGGTAGCTTTATCTTAGCTACCTTCTCAGAAAGTTCCTCCACTTGCTTCAGTAGACGTGAAAGAGATTCAAGGTCCACGACTCTCTTGTGGATTTGCTCGACCATGGTTAGCTTGTCAGCAATCATCCCCATGCTGGGGATGAGGTCCTCGGTCAGATCTGCTACAGTCCTTCGGGTTGTCTCGTTGGATAAGATTGAGGGAGACAACTGATAGGCCCTGGTGGCCTGCGACCTGCCGGTTTCCGCCATCTTCTCCAGGATCTTCCATACAGCATTCTCATTTTTGTTCAGATAGCTTCCTCCACGGGCAGCACTTACTAGCCCCTGCATCTCTGGGGTTAGACCACAGAACAAGGTCTGGACTAAGATCGCCTTAGAAATACCGTGGCAGAGGTATTTCTATACTAAGTCATTGAACCTATCCCAGGCATCATGGAAAGGTTCACTGGGTCCTTGAGAGAAGCTAGCGATCTTCGTTCTCATTTGGTTAGTTCTACTGAGGGGATAGAACTTTTTCAGAAAGAGGTCCTTGAACTGCATCCAGGTAGTACATATCACCCCTAGGTTCTTCAGCCAATGTGCTGCCTTATCTCCTAAGGCAAATAGGGTGGCCTTCAATCTAATGTAATCTTGGCCAACATTAGGATGGCTAAGATTGTTGCACACCAGCTCGAAGTCTCGAAGGAAAGTGTACGGTTCTTCGTTGATATTCCCATTGAACTTCGGTAGTAGGCTAAGGAAGTGGGTCTTCAGCTCAAATGCTTCGGCGGGAACCGCTGGTGCAACCCAATTCTGTATCTCGTTCTCCGCCGGGTTGTAGGCATCAACCATTGGTCGGTCAATACCTCCAGCTACAATGATTTTCCCATCCTAGCTGTTAGATCTGCATTTCTTTGTTCTGCTTCAGCAAGGCGATTAAGAATCTGTTATAGTTGCTCCTCATCTGGTGGTTGCTGCTTAGGCGGTATCTCGTCCTCTATTCCTGTGTGTGAAATAAGGTCGGTGTTAGAGGACAAATCAAGGAAGGGATTATGGAGGCGATGGTCTTCCTCGGTAGCTCGGAGGAGAGGAAAGGGTTGGTTTGAGAGTAACCACCCTGGGTGTGAGGGATCCAGAACTCAAGAGGATCATGAGTCCTGGGTGGCCCAAGGTGCGCTTGGGCCTGTGAAGATGATTTTCGTGGGGGACTCAGAGAAAGATTGGCAAATAATGTGTCGATATCCCCCTAGTCATTCATCTTGAAGTGGCGAGAAGAAGTGGGAGATTTAAGTGAAGATAGGATTTGACTCCTACCTGAAGCAAACAATTCAATCCAAGACCCTGGGTTCACACTCAACATAGTAAAGGACTCGAAACCGAGTCCAATTTATCTTGTAAATTTTAAGTGTGATTTTTCAAGCAAGATAGCAAGGATTACGCTGCCTATAGGGAAGTCGGCTCAGAGCCGGATGCGTCTTCCCTGTTTAACCTGTCGCCTAAGATACCGCCGATCCTCCCTTTCTTCGCTCCTATCCGGAGTTGGGGACTCAAAGACGTGCTCCTATCTACCTGTAAGCAGGCGGAGGCTGACAAAGCTAGGCCTTGTCGCAAAGTACCGCTGGTTCGCCCCTATCTACCCGCGAACAGGCGGAGGCTACTTGGTACTGGTCAATGAGCTAAAAGTATCCAACTCGTGATATTTGCTAGGATAAGTTGGCCCATGATATAGAAGGAGGGGATTTGGGCTCTACCTTAAGGTGTTCGCACACACTCAAGTACCCTCACTCAGCTTGAAAACAAGGCCGGGGATTAGTCTCCCACAAACAATCTTCCGATTTTATTGATTTTTTTAGGTCAATACTGTTAGCAGTCCCGGTTTTAAGATTAGTTATCACTTGTTAGTCCAACCACATAGCACGCTTATCATCCAGTCCCAATTTCCGTTTAATTTAGGTGTGAAAAACAGAGGGGGAAATCGAGAAAAGCCGATGCACAAAAAACGATGATGCGTATACTGAGTTAAGAAGACTTACAGTGATCCCTTCGCTTGTATGCAAGATGCAAGACAATATTGAAATTTTACACTATATGCAAATGCAGACAACAAAATCCGCTCCTAGACAGGCAGTTCTATTAGTGAGTGAAGAACAGATTGATTTGACTAGATCTGCGGTCTAGGTACGTCTTTTAAGTGGTTGTGTGGTCCTAAAAATTACGAGCACAAGCAATTCCTAAAGTGGCTCGAGGAGTCGCTAGTGTAGGCCTAAGTTACAATTCAAACCACACAGCACACGGGGACGCAGTTCCACTATTTTTACACACGCGAGAACCCAAATGGGAACAGTTGGAAATGATGCAAAAAATGTAGAAATAAATTAAATGTACAAGTTCTCTCAAATCACTCAACCAAATTAAAATGCGTGTTCCTCGAAGCGTCTTCGACTCCGGTGTCCCTCGCACAAAAACAAGTTGGGGTCAGATAGAGAACGACAAAAATGCAACAATTTAAAAGACAGAGAAATATTTACAAGAAAAATCGGGGGTCAGACTACCCGGGGATTGAAAATCAAACAATCAGAATTTCACTTCAAATTAACCTAAGTCGTGCCTCCCCGGCAACGGCGCCATTTTGATAACCGGATCCCGCTACCCTTGTTAATTCGGTCAGATTAATATCAAATTAATTGATTATGTTCGTTGCATTCGGATAATGAGAGGGCATATCAAAAACCACTTTAATTAGATTCGAGTTAACTTCAAGCGGCAATTTTTTTTACTTGGTGAAGTCCAAGGTCGAACTCAGGGAGGCATATGTCTCCTTAAGTTAAATTCTAGCAAAATCCAAGTGTGAGATTTTCGGGGAATATATTTTTGGTCGTTTTCTATTTTCTATGCAGGACACATGCAAAAATCAAGCCGATTTAAAGTTAAATCAGTTAAGGTATCAAATGAAGTCAAAAAATTATAAAAATTTGCAAGATGATGAAATATGATGAAATTAAGCTACTTTAATTTTTTATAATTTTCTGATGCACGGATAATAAAATATGCAGACTTTAGTGAAAATGACTAAACCAATTTTAATAATTACCAAACGATGATATTTCTCAGAAACAAAATTAGTCCAGATAGATCTAAGTAAGAGCTATCCAAATCATTGAATTTCGTTAAAACACTTCACGGATGATTAACTAAAAATCGATTAAGGTTTTCACTAAATGATTTTTCTAGGACAAACTATACATGCAAATGAGATGATTTTTGGATATGTTGTAGCCTGGACTTAGATCTACCATTAATGATTTTTCAGAGATTTTGCGATAAGCAGACAATGCACAATAAATTAATCAATCAAAATGGGCAATATGTTGCAATTTCTTCCCAAATTAATTTTCATAAATAATCTGCAAATCAAACAGATACAAATAAATGCTAAAATGGTAGAACAAGAGTTATGCTACACAATGTAACTTTCGAAATTAAAAATGGATGACAGAACGATGATAAAATAAATGTGCAAATGCAAGGGTGTGAATGCAATACAGAGAAAAGAAATATGAGTTGAAATGATAACAGGGACTTACATGAAATTACCAGAAACTTGAATTTTTTAAAAAACTTGCAAAGGGGTGCAAGTGTCCCCTTTGCAAATTCCCTTTTGTCTTGTTATCCAATGAAACTTCCTCTGCTTCTTTGGCTTGAAATAGGGGAGGTGGATCTTCTTGGTGGAGGCGACCGACGAGGGAGGGCGCACGGAGACGGACTCGTGAGGTGGCAGGGGCGCGAGGAGGCAGGGCGGTGGCGCGGCGAGGAGATGGCGGCGGTGGCCGATGGAGCTTCAAGCTGAGGCGGGCGGCGGCCTGTTGGCGTGGAGATGCATCTGGGCCGGTGGAGGACGGATTCCCACGCGTGGGTGGCACGCGGATGGAGGCGCGTGGGTGCGCGCGGCGGCTGCAGCCGCAGCGGGTGGTTGCGCACAGCCGCACGGAGGCGCGCACGGTGAGAGGGCGTGGAGGCTGTGGGCGGAGGATCTCGCGCGGATTTTGCGACCGCGGTGGCATGGAAGTGTGGAGGAGGACCACAGTAGCCACGGCCAGCTGTATATGGAGGAGCGTCACGCGGTGGACGGCTAGCCGGCAATGGCCGTGCGTGGTGGCGAAGATGGCACGACCGGCAAGGTGGAGGAGGGTGCAAGATGGAACAGGGGAGGTTCTATTTTTCAGCGGGGGGCGAATAAGTGATTAATCGGTTGATGAATCTGACTCCAAAAATCACGAAAAAATCATATTCATGATTGCAATGTGTTGATTGTCCGTTGAAATGCTATTTGTTTGGTTATTCGTGTGATGGATAATGATGAATGAGGAGAGAGAGATTGTGGGTGTAAGGAAGATGACACTGAGATGAAGAAGAGAAGATCAAGATGGAGAAGAAAAGAAGAGGAGAGAAGAGATGTAAACTTGGATAAAGATGATGCTCCGTTTGGGGTCTTCGCTCTATGAAGTAGGCAAGCCTTCAGAGCTCGAACAGTTGCAAGGAGATGCAGCTGTGACAGTGAGAGCTTCTCACTGGATCACACCAGAGATGGGAGAGGTTCGTTGCTCGAATGTCTCAGCTGTCACCTAAGATTTTAGGGGCTCGATCTCTCACTCTATAAAGTGGCGGATGGGTACGAATGGAGGGGTGGAGGAGATTATAAAGAGGAGGAGGAGGCAATTGGAGAGGAGATGGAGAAGATGGAGAAGATGGGGTGGGATGGGAGGTGTCGAAGAAGCCTCTCCCTTAAGTTAATGGAGAGTGGGGAGGAATGGGTAGAGAGGAGAGAGATGATGCCACTTGGCTGCTAGGGTGCGGCCATGTGGCATTTATTTAATTAGTAGTCAAAAACCAAGGGATTGACATGTGGCGGCTTCCGGAGCCACCACGTGTCGCTCTCAGAAAAATCCAAAGCTAAATGGAAAGAAAAATCAAAAAGACATAATAAAAGGGGTTAAATCAAAAAGTGGTTAACACGAATGTTGGTCGTATCGATGAGATCTACAACTTTTGTGAAGGGCTGAAAATCAAACGAGATCATCTGTATAAAAGCGTATTTTTGGGCGGTACCTTATAGGTATAAAATACTGCATTTTATCTTTTACAATTTTTTTTGTCATTTTTTAAATAAGAGAAAAATTCAAATAAAGTTAGAAAATGTGAAAAGAATATTTACAAATTAATCTAATTTTTTTTGGATTTTTAATAATGAAGAAAATAAAATGGTAAAATGCAGGGGTAAAACGGTTATTGTGTACAATGTACAAAAGGGGCCCAAAACCCAAGTTTTGCATACGAGCTCTGATTTTAATGAAATTGGTCTTGTTTCGAAGGTCTTTGAATGTATATTACTTTAAAAGTGAGTAGACCTAATTCGGAGGCTGCATGAGAGAGATATGCACATTTTAAGGTTCATGGTTTCAAACATGGATTGGGGTTTTATTTGTCAATTTTACAAGTTAGTATTTTTTTGATATTTTTCTTTGATTAGTGTTAGTAATATATACACAATAGAGTTGATTTTATTGGATTCGGAGTTAGTATAAAATATATACAAAATAAGGTATTTTATCTAATATACAGGTGAATATATACAAGTGAAATTGGCTTCTTATTTTACACCGATGGAGTGCTAAAATGCATGATTTAAGTATGCATGAATGAATGCTATTTATGCATTATAAAGGACGCCTCTATTTACTCAGGAACAAGGCTCTATTTTTAACTTTTAGAGTGATGAATCACATATTCATCACAGACCAATAGGTTGATGACCTAATCAAGGTTTATACACCGACGCGCTGGTGTGCATGTAAGGGCATATGAGTAATACGATCTCTCAAAGGGATCATACAGGTTCATTTATTGAATCGGAAGACATGAGCTCACTCATGAGATATTGGGAAGAATCAAATTCCATGCACGGTCGTCTCGCTTTGGAAGCTTGACTGAATTTGTAGGTTTGATATATACTTTTGGAAAGTATATGATCAAGACCTAGGTATGATATATGATTTTGGAAAGTATATGATCGATACCGACTCCCAATGATCGGATGAGAAACTTACTGATAAAACCCTGAAGTAGACAGTGTAAAATTGATCTAATACTTCGATTTTATTCTGAGTCCTCCAGTATTCATGATGTACAAGTATTGGGAATACCTGAGGGTGATGTGATCATAAATTATTGTATAACCATGACGCTTCCATTCCTAGGGAGTGATGAAATGGGTCTGGATTTTAGTTATTCCTCTCAGTAGAGAAGAGATCTGATCTTGGTCCAAATGTTGGACATTGATCTGAATGTGATTCAGATGCAATGAGAAGATTAGATTTGCGATCCAGATTTAATCAAGCATCAATGGGAGGCCCGAGATCTGGATTTGAGATGTGATATCAATATCCAAGTCATTATATGTGGAACAATACAATCGCCCTATCCTTATCTCCAAGTATCCACGGAGAAAGCGCATTATCCTTGAAAGAGTTCATGGATAATTTCATTGTTGATATGTGTATCCGAGAATTGAGAAAATTGATAATTAAATGTAATTTAATTATCATGAATAATATAAATTTGATTCATATTATAAGGAGAGTTATCTAAGATAATAAATGTGATTTAATTATCAAAGATATGAATAATGTGAATGTGATTCATATTATTTAGAAATATGAGAATAGAGATCCAAGATGATTAAATGTGATTTAATTATCATGGATATGAATAATGTGGATAGCACTATCCATATTAATCACATATATATATATATATTATAAATGTGAGTTATAATATATAAGAGAGAGATATTTGTAATTTACATTTGTTAATTAAATTTTGATGTGAATTGGATTCACATTGGACAATTAATTGAAAATGTAATTCACATTTTATTTTGGGTTGTGAATGTGATTCACAATTTTCCAATGGAAAGATTTCAATATTCACAAAATAATTATGAATTATTTTTGTAGAATAACTTACAACAACTGTTGTTGGAAATCTTGGAGATTTCCATGGAATAATGTAATCTCAAGAGATTACATGAGATTGCCACCAACTTATGGAAGGAGGCAATCTTCATTCCATAATCGCCATGCTTGATTGATTTAATTTGGGATTAAATTAATATTGATTTATCAATATATATTTAATCTAAATTAAATTTATTGTTGTTGGTTTTTTACCAACAAAATCTTGGCCATTAAAAGAAACACAAATCAGTGTGAACCCTTGGATTTGTATTGTCCATGGATTGAGAACCATGTATCCCAAAATATTATAAAAGGAGAGGCACCCCTTGCTCTTCTTGGTTACAACAACAACACAATGATAAAAACAACTCTCTCTCTCTCTCTCTCATTCTCTCTACATGCCCACTCTCTCTCTCATATGGTCGTCCACCATCGATGCCCTAAAGAGATTCTCCACCGCTGCAGCGTCGTCGTTATGCTGCCCAATCGTTTGCTCGTGTATCTCCATCTACTTCAGCGTGTCTTTCTTGTGAAGAGGGTGTCATATCTCGTTGGATGAGATCAGCAGATCCGTTGCTTGGATCATCAACATGGATTGCGAGGAGCATGTGTTTCATCAACACGCTCGCGTCTCCTCCGTCGGATCAGACTTGAGACAGGAGATCTCTTCGTTTAGAGACTCGATCATAACCATGCTTCAAAAGGTAATCCTATTACTTTTTTGTGGTTTAGACGGAATGATTCGAGAAGTGTTCTTGAATCACGTGGTTTCATCACATGAAAAAATTTTAATTTCCGTTGCATCGAGCAACTAGTGCGACTAGTCGCTCCCGATCGCATATGATGCGATCCTCACACTTCCGTGATGTGCTTAAGGTTCTTCCCATATCCTTCAAGTGGTATTAGAGCCTTAGGTCGATGTTTTTGGATGTGATCCATGGACCAAAGGCGACTTGGGTTCATTAGGGTTTGCGAAAGTTTTCTTGCATTTCATTTTCGTATCTTTGTTTAGTGATTATTTTAGGCCCTGTTTAAATTGTTTAAACACGAAAATAAAAATTAATTTTTGTTTCCCATTAAATAAGGAAACCATAGGATCTGAGTTTACCTAATTTGGATTCCGTATGCACGAGATATGCTCATTTGAATGAACATGTATCCACAGTATCGGGGACTGTGAATCTTAACGTGATCAAAGAGTTAATTGCGGTTTTGAAATGCCTTGAAATGCGTGAAAACTCTTAGGTTCTGTTGTAAATCGTAATTATCAAACATTAAAAACTTATTTTGCTTAATTTAGATTTAAATTGATTGAGATATAGTATTTTTAGTAAGTGAGTGTCGCTGTTGGAAATACTTTCCTAATCAAGAACCTAGGGATTGTCATTTAAGAAATTAGTAAAACTAAATAGTTTAATATCCTGGAATAACTATTGGATAAATATTTGTGAAATATTTGATGATAATTATTTCTTTAAATGACATTTCCTAAAACAATAATTGATTAGATGTAATCTAGATCACAAAATTGGTTACATGATCTACATGATCTTCATTGCAACAAACATGTTGCTTGAATAGGATTTTGAATTTTTTTAGAAAATCTCATTATAATATTAATCAAAATTATTTTGATTATTATTATATGGTATAACTTCGGTTGAAAAACTGATGATCATCTCAAGTACAAAGTGATCTATTTTGCATTATCCTTTCCCGAGGCGGATATGGTGCCTAGTCGGGGAGCGTTGGGGTAGCAGGTTGCACTATGTGTGGTCTGTCCCACTCCCGTCTATACTGGCCATGACAGCGGGTAGGGTTGGTATAATGCTTAAGAAATCATGATCTATTTCTAATTATTAAAATTTGAAATAATACGTATGAGATAATACCATAATTTCAAGTAACAATTAAAAAGTGTTTGTTGGATATTGATTGGATCATTAATTTAATATGATTAGATTAATTGGAATCCAATTAAAACTAAAACACTCTATTATGGATAGAGTTGTTATTTTCTTTGGAAGAATTGATCATAATGAATGTGATTCATAATGATTAATTAGAATTTGAATATGATATGGAGGATCACATAAGTGACACCCATGGTCTCTCGTCAAGGCGAAGGGTTCCGTCGTCATGGATTGTATGTAGGAGATGCGTGTCCGAAGTGACAGCTCCTGTATGCAAGCGCATCTGGATCGAGCTCTTTGCTTCTCGAAAGAGTAAGGCCATATGCGTAGTGACCCCAATATAGGGTCCTCGTATTATTGGGGCGATATTGGATTGCGCATGGCGAGTTCTAATCTTGTTGACAGTTGGTTCAACTAACAACGGGTCAACATCACCTTAGGGGTGGTGGGCTCAGGAGTTAAAGATTGAATTGGGAAATGCAAGTTGGAATTGCAAGGCGAAATGTGTTTCCGCTTGTTTTTATCGGAGTCACAGGTTCTCATATTATTGGGATGTGACCAAGATAAGGCCAGGTCTTGCTTGAGATATAATGGTAAGTATATCTCTTACATTGAAAGTATAAGGGAATGAACTTTCAATGTTGACAAGGAAAGACAACTTTGATATAAAAATTCCCAAATCAAAGTAAAATATGTATATATAATAAATATACACTTATGTAAAATTCTTATTTCAGATAATCCTTCATTAAACCCACTCAATGTTATACTCAATAATAACCAGTAGAATATCATGGATTGGACTCATGATCCAGATATTGTACTTGTAGTTGGACACATAATGTATGTGGTTTCAATGTACAAGTTTCCTCATAATAATGAGGAATGACAATTAAATAGACAATAGGACTACAACCCTAGGGTTTGTATGCTCCTATAGTCTTTATCTCATCGAATATACTTTGGAAGTGACACGTCGGTGATGATTGTAATTGTCAATAAATCCTTATAAAAAATCTAAGAAGATGTTTTGGCATACATATGTGTTCTTGACAATTAATCATGAGTGACATGGTTCTCTACATTATGCATAATGGTATCTCTAAAGGAGATGATGTATTCAAAATGTTTGAATACCTACCCGAATCAATGTTATAAGAGTTTAGATGGATGTAGATATGATGAGTGTCATCATTCTACAGTCTATACTCTAGTCATTCATGAAGCTTCATAATATTCACATTGTATGATGTGAATGAAAGTATGTATAAATGTTGAAATGCTCTTAAATTGAATTCTTTTGAATTTAACATAAGAGATCCTTTATCATGAACAATGGTTGTCTATAGATGAAGGGAGCGCAGTGGAAGCATGGGTCTGACCCATATTATAAGGAAAGTCAAAAGAGTTGACTTTACTTTTATGACTTCCATATGACATCCAAAGGGTTGGATGGCTGCCAATACTGCAATAAGCTGATGTGTTGATAGTATGACTATCAAGTCTATCTAGAATCCTTAGAGAGGGACTCAGATAGTGCATCATAATAATCTATATCTATAGTTGATCATTGAAATTGACCTTCTTGTTTTAATAAGATAAAGTCCAATAATTGTATCTCAACCTTCTAACAACACTTGCAATGGGTTGCATATGTTTTAGAAGACTGGAAAATTTGATCTTAAGGTTTGTAGACATCCTCATGGATATTAATGCAATTGTTGCAACAATCTCTGTTGGATTGATAGACTTCTAAATTTCAGTGGGAAAGCCTTAGTCTTAGAGAATGTCTTTATGACCTAGATATTAGAATACACTCATTGTTTGTTTATAAATGTTGGAAATAAACATGAATTATGAGATAGAATTATCTTAAAGACTTATGATGGTTCAGACAGTAATCTAACATCTAGTGGACTCCACAAAATTAGAAAATTAATGAATTGTTCATTAGGACTTCTAAAACTGAAATTAAACCTCTAAAACATCAATAGTAGGATGAAGATCATTTGACAATGATCTGGCATCAAGTTTTAGACATATGTCTGTTAATGAGATCAATGGACTAGTAAGATATTAAACTTTAGAATTTCTAAAATTTCAAATCTTACATACTTGTGAATATTGTATTCGAAAAATGTCTATACACCCTTCTTCAGGAATGGTGTAAGATGTCAAGGTACTCAGGATCTCATACGTATTGATGTATGTGAATCATATATATCATAGTGAACAATGATATATATTGATGATTATGTATGATATGATTTTTCTTCTCTTCATCTATGAAACCTTTGAAATGTTCAAAGATTTCAGAATTTTGGTTTAGAGCCAAAGTTTGAAGGAAGATAAAATGAATTTGATCTAACCTAGGTAGCATGTACCTATTAGATGAATTCATGGAATACCTTATAGAGATATGTCTTATCTCACTCCTCCCGATACACCTTAACTCAATAGAGTTATAGGGAGATATAATTGGATCATGTGTGACATGATCATATCAATGATGAATTTTAGCATAATTATCCCTTTGTTTCCAGGTATATATGTGTAGTAGAGACTACAATATATATCCTTAATAAGATTCCATGCATGTAAGCTAGAATCTAGCACTTGAGTGCTACTTCATTAGGAAAATAAAGGATGGTATTGGATACCTAATTTATGACCTTGAGATTCTTAAAATATTTCATCTTTGAGAATGTGATTCTTAGAGGTTGAGACTCTTGATAATCAAGACGAAAATGAAGTGAAGGAACTCATTTAATATTAAGAAGATAATGAGGCTCCTGAAATAAGAAACTAAAAGGATAATAAAAGATGAAACACCAATACCTCTTCAAATGAGTTTGAGGATGTATTCCATGTGTTAGTTAAATCTGACATGATCTAACTTCATATGATGAATCTTCTGAAGATCATGACATGGAAAGATGGATGTTTGCAATAAAGTCTAATGTAGACTTCATATACAAGTGTTGTATATGGACCCTCGAGGATCAACCTATAAGAGTAAAACCTGTTAGGTGTAAATGGATCTTCAAGAGAAAGAGGGAACCTGATAAGAAGGTAGAGACTTTAAAAGCATGGCTCGTAGCCATGAGCTACACATTTGAAGAGAAGACATTGCTTGCGATGAGACTTGCTCTTTAGTGACCGTGCTTAAACCCATCATAATATTGTTGATTATAGCTACACGACTTGACTTTGGCATCTTTAAGACATAAATCAAGATTGCATTCCTCTATGAATGCCATTTCGAGGATATTCACATGAAGTAGCACCAAGGCTTCATGATCGAGGAAAGCAAGATGTGCAAGCTAAAGAAATATATCTATGCACTCATATAAGCTTCTTGTAGTTGGAACATCAGATTTGATGAAATTGTAAATGTTATGATTTTAGATAGAATCTAGATGAACCATATGAAACTTAGTGTGAGTGCCTTTGTGTTCATCTTGCTAAATTTAGATAATATCCTAATCATTTAGAATGATATAAGGATAATAATAAGTGTTTTATAATCTAGTTGTTCCATACCTTGAGATATGGTCTGAAGGATACCTCTTGGATATTAGTTCTGAAGGTGTTCATAAGCATAGAGAAGAGGCTATTGGGACTGTCACATTTGTAGTACACCTTGGACATGTTCCATTCTTGGAAAATCCCAAGGAAGGCTTCCTTCCCTTAAGATATGGTATTGGCCTATCTAAAGATATAGCACCTCAAAGGGTTGAGGAATTGAATGCTAAAACCGATTTCCCTTATGCATCAGTTATGAGAAGTTGAGTGTATGCTAGTTGTGTACAAAAGCCAGATATCTACCATGTAGTGGGAGTAGTAAACTATTACTAATCCAACTATGGAGATAAAACACTTGATTGCAGTAGTAACAAAATCTTCAAATATGACAAGAATTTTGATATAGTGATCTCTATGTCTTATTTTCAAGAAATTCAGACTATATAGATAATGATCTAAAAGGTCTTAACTTTGGATACCTTTGGAGATAGAGATCTCCAGGAATAAGGGTATTCTGATAAGGATTATGGAAATACTGGTTATGATAATTATTAAGCTGTAGTGTCAAGAACACTATAACTAGCAAGATTGAGTATTGGATGCATAAGATGCAACAATCGCATTGGATGCGAGCACTGTTACTACGAGATATGTAAGTGGCATAAAAGGACTTGGCATAGTCTTATGGGAACAGAGTGAATGATCATCTTACCTAGATATTTTTCTAAATAGCCTATGATTGTGTCACATGAGTGCAGGTTTAAATGATTAGCCTATTAATGGCTCTTTGGGCTAGTGGGAGATTGTTGGACATGCAAGCCCACGGCGAGCCATTATGCAATAAATACTATTGCGAATATCATTCCCTGATCTGAAATGAAGAATAATCAATTTGCATAATAGGTCCCTTAATACAATTAGGCTTATGTACCATGGCCATATTAATGATCATACATCTGTTGATTCAATTATTGAATCATAGAGGTTGGTGCTTTAATGAATATCTAAAGAGTTAGATTGAGGACTCATCAAGCATCGTCAAATGATTGTTAAGAGATGATCTCCAGCCTTGAGTAGGAGATGGCAATCCTTTCTCAGTTAGGTTGATATCTGACCGACCTCTTGATGCAGGTCCTCTAATAGGAATAGAGATTCGGAGGTGTTAGATAAGTTAGGTGAAAGAGTTGACTTAATGAGATCGAGATAACCGAACTCCTATATTGTATGCTGTCAGGATACAAGTACGCATCCTTTGACCGGAGACAGATGTGTTACTATATGGCTGAGTATGTACATTTGGCAGACCAATATGTTAATGACCAAATCATGGTCTATACACCAACACATTGGTGTGCATGTAAAGGCATATGAGTAGTACGATCTCTCAAAGGGATCATACATGTTCAGTTACTAAATCGGAAGACATGAGCTCACTCATGAGATATTGGGAAGATCAAATTCCGTGCATGGTTGTATCGCTTTGGAAGCTTGACTGAAATTTTAGGTTTGATATATACTTTTGGAAAGTATATAATCAAGACCTAGGTATGATATATGCTTTTGGAAAGTATAAGATCGATACCGACTCCCAATGATCGAATGAGAAACTTACTAAGAAAACCCTGAAGTAAGTGTAAAATTGATCTAATACTTCGGTTTTATTCTCAGTCTTCCAGTATGCAGGATGTACAGGTATTGGGAATACCTGCGGGTGATGTGATCATAAACGATTGTATGACAATGACGCTTCCATTCCTAGGGAGTGATGAAATGAGTCTGGATTTTAGTGATTCCTCTCAGTAGAGAAGTGATCTGATCTTGGTCCAAATGTTGGACATTGATCTGAATGTGATTCAAATGCAATGACAATATTAGATTTGCGGTCCTGATTTAATCAAGCATCAATGGGAGGCCCGAGATCTGGATTTAAGATGTGATCTCAATATCCAAGTCACTATACGTGGAACAATACAATCGCCCTGTCTTTATCTCCAAGAATCCGTGGAGAAAGCACATTATCGTTGAAAGAGTTCATGGATAATTTCATTGTTGATATGTGTATCCGAGCATTGAGAAAATTGATAATTAAATGTGATTGAATTATCATGAATAATTTGAATTTGATTCATATTTTAAGGAGAGTTATTAAGATAATCAAATGTGATTTAATTACCAAAGATATGAATATTGTGAATGTGATTCATTTTATTTAGAAACATGAGGATAGAGATCCAAGATGATTAAAGGTGATTTAATTACCATGGATATGAATAATGTGGATAGCACTATCCATATTAATCATATATATTATAAATGTGATTTATAATATATAAGAGAGAGCTATTTGTAATTTACATTTGTTAATTAAATGTTGATGTGAATTGGATTCACATTGGACAATTAATTAAAAATGTAATTCATATTTTATTTTGGCTTGTGAATGTGATTCATAATTTTCCAATGGAAAGATTGCAATATTCACAAATAATTATGAATTATTTTTGTAGAATAATTTACAATAAATGTTGTTGGAAATATTGGAGATTTCCATGGAATAATGTAATCTCATGAGATTACATGAGATTGCCACCAACTTAAGGAAGGAGGCAATCTTCATTCCATAATCTCCATGCTTGATTGATTTAATTTGGGATTAAATCATATTGATTTATCAATATATATTTAATCTAAATTAAATTAATTGTTGTTGGTTTTTTACCAACAAAATCTTGGCCATTAAAATAAACATAAATCAATTTAAGCCCTTGGATTTGTGTTGTCCACGGATTGTGATCCATGGATACCAAAATATTATAAAAGGAGAGGCACCCTTTGCTCTTCTTGGTTACAACAACAATACAATGTGAAACATAACTCTCTCTCTCTCTCTACACGCCCACTCTCTCTCTCTCATATGGTCGTCCACCATGGATGCCCTAGAGAGATTCTCCATCGCCGCGGCGTCGTCGTTACACTGCCCGATCGTTTGCTCGTATATATCAATCTACTTTAGCATGCCTTGCTCGTGAAGAAGACGTCGTATCTCATGGGATGAGATCAGGAGATCCATTGCTTGGATCATCAACATGGATTACGAGGAGAACTTGTTTCATCAACACGCTTGCAAGCGTCTCCTCCATCGGATCGGACATGAGACAGGAGGTCTCTTCGTTTAGAGATTCGATCGCAACCACGCTTAAAGAGGTAATCCTATTATTTGTTTGTGGTTTAGATGGAACGATTTGATAAGTATTCCTGGATCATGTGGTTTCATCGCATGAAAAAAATTTAATTTCCACTGCATCGAGCAACTAGTGCGAGTAGTCGCTCCTGATCGCATACGATGTGATCCTCACGCTTCCGTGATGCGCTTAAGGATCTCCCCATATACTTCATATCCATGCTCGGATTTTGGCTCTATGTCCTAGATTCATTCCTTAATCTATCTAAATTGTACCTTAAAACAACACGGGGTTTATGAACACAATATAAGGAAGTCCGATATGATTTTTATTTGGGGTCAAATTTTTATTAGAAGTCCCCTTGTTCTTTTTGGGATTTTAGCTTTTTTGATTCTTTTCATGATAATATCACCTAGATATTTTTTGGAAATTTCTTTCAAATCAAAGAGAAAAAAACTGAAGGAGATAGCGGAAAAGTAATGCAAATTTATACAAGGATGAAGATCTCGCCCTTTTTATCAGAATGATGAATTCTCAATAACAAGACATAGTGCTTCCCAGCTCTCTCTATGAGGTATGCAAGACAAATATTTAAATCACACTACAAGCGGTATGAAAGCCAATGAAATTTCCCTAAATAGTAACTACTATTATCAATAAGAACAAATTTAATTTGACTAAAGTCAAGGTGTAGAAACTATTAATAGATGTAGATATTACGGTTTCCGATCTAATTTACTAGATCAAGCAATTCAAAAAATTAAAAGGCCCATTCTCATAAAACATATAAAAATAAAGCAGAAAACACAAATCACATCAAACAAATAAAAGCAATGAGAAATTTAAATAAGACAAAAGATAGAATGTAACAAAAATGAGAAGAAAATCTAGCAGGTCCCCAAGTGAACAACTACTTAGTAAAATAGGCCCGCAAGAGTCTAAATGTACATGTGTGTTGTTCCTATATTATTACAAATTAATTAAGTTTCTCCTTCGCAAAAGAAAAAAAATACTAAGTTACTCTTCTCAAGTCATTGTCCTTTACCAGATCTCTCCCATCAACTCATGAAGAAAGAGCTGATATTCATATAGCTCATATGCACTGAATCTCCTAAGAAATCCACCTTCGCTCATCGATTCTTCACAAAGAAGTCAAGAAAGGAAATTGGTTAGAATAGATAAATAAGTAATTTTAAAAGAAAAGGCAGATAATACGATTAGCTAGAAAAATATCCTATATTTCACTTTACTCCCTAGCAACAGCACCATTTGTTTATGCGACTAAACAAGGGTTCCTAATGTGCAGTCTTGTAGTGTTTCAATTTCTAACAAGTTCGATCCTGCAATCATTGTAGTGGTGTGAAGGATATTGAGAATCCTTAAGCGCATCACGGAAGCGTGTTGATCGCATCGTATGCAATCGGAGCAACTAGTCGCACTAGATGCTAGATGCAGCGAAAATTAAAATTTTTAACTTTAAAGATGAAACCACATGATCACGAGAACATTTCTCGGATCGTTTCATCAAACCACAAAGTACAAGGAATACCTCTTGAAGCGTGGTTGTGATCGCGAGATCCCAAAGTAGAGATCCTCCTATCTTAAGTCCGACCCACGGAGAGTGCGCTTGCGGGCACGATGATGAGTCGCGTCCTTCCCGCAATCCTTTGACGAAGATCCAAGCGTCAAGGTGTAGAAAAAATGATCTCCTTCCTAATACACAAAGTGGACGGCCACTTGAATATTAGGGAGACCCCACGAGAATGAGAGAGAGAGAGAGAGTAGAGTTCTTCAACTCAAGAATGTTGTCGTAACTTGGAAAGGCTACCCTAACCCTCCTTTTATACTAGTTTAGGGTCCAATGGATCTCAATCCATGGGACACATGGATCCAAGGGCTATGCTTGGTCCATGCTAAATCAATGGCTATGATTGTTGTTGGTTAAAACCAACAACATTAATTTAAATTAAAATATGTTGCAACATTATCAACATAATTTAATTTAACTAATTAAGAGATAATGTGACAACAAAAAAGGAGTCAACCAACCACCCTAAATTATAGGGTGTTATTTTGTCTCCTTTTATTTTATCTTATTATTTCTTAATAAATTGCAATAACTATTATTGCAATAATATCCACCAAATTAATTCCAAATTAATTTGTGAATATTTCAATCATGCCATTGATCATTATGTGAATCATATTCACAACCCAAACTAATTTGTAAATTACATTTCCAATTAATTAATTAATGTGAATCCAATCCACACTATTAATTAACAAATGCTATTTACATAGATTCTCTCTCTTATATATGTATATTATAAATCATATTTATAACACACATATATCATGGATAGTATTATCCACATTCTCTAATCCTTGATAAATAAATCACATTTAATTATCTTGGATAATAATTCTCATAATATGAATCTCATTCACATTATGCTTGATCATTAAATCTCATTTAATCATCAAGTTCTTCTTGCTTGGATATGTATTTCATCAAATGAATTATTCTTGAACCCTTTCAAGAATAATGTGCTTTCTCCGCAGATACTTGGAGATAAGGACAGGGCGATTGTATTATTCCACGTATAGTGACTTGGATGTTGAGATCTTATCTCAAATCCAGATCTTACGAACCTCCCACAGATGCCTGATTAAATCAAGACCGCAAATCCAATCTTCTCATTGAATCTGAATCTCATTCAGATCAATGTCCAACACTTGGACTAAGATCGGATTGCTTCTCTACTGAAAGGAGTCACTAAAATCCAGACCTGTTTCATCACTCCCTCGGAATGGAAGCGTCATGGATATACAATCGTTTATGATCACATCACCCTTCAGGTATTCCCAATACATGTACATCCTTCATACTGGAAGACCCATGGTCAACCCGAAGATCAAGATCTATTTTACACTGTCTTCTTCAGGGTTTGATCACCAAGTTTCTCATTTGATCATTGGGATTTGGTATCGATCATATACTTTCCAAAAGCATATATCATACCTAGGTCTTGATCATATACTTTCCAAAAGTATATATCAAACCTACAAATTCAGTCAAGCTTCCAAAGCAAGACAACCGTGCACGGAATTTGATTCTTCCCAATATCTCATGAGTGAGCTCATGTCTTCCGGTTCAGTAGTGAACCTGTATGATCCCTTTGAGAGATCGTATTACTCATATGCCCTTATATGCACACCAGCTCGCCGGTGTATAGACCTTGGTTAGGTCATCAACCTATTGGTCTTCCAAATGTACATACTCAGACATATAGCAATACATCTGTCTCCGGTCAGAGGATGCGTGCCTATGCTGTGACAGCATTCAACATAGGACTTAGGTTATCTCGATCTCGTTAAGTCAACTCTTTGACCTAACTAATCTGACACCTCCGAATCTCTATTCCTATGCAGAGGACCTGCATCAAGAGGTCGGTCAGATATCAGCCTATGTGAGAAAGGATTGCAATCTCCTACTCAGGCTGGAGATCACATCTTAACAATCAT
The DNA here is from genome assembly GCA_037367405.1 of Ottelia alismoides. Taxonomy (NCBI): domain Eukaryota; kingdom Viridiplantae; phylum Streptophyta; class Magnoliopsida; order Alismatales; family Hydrocharitaceae; genus Ottelia; species Ottelia alismoides. Next base: position 1,513,472 of record JAZKJV010009426.1, read on the forward strand.
TTGACGGTGCTTGATGAGTCCTCAATCTAACCCTTTAGATATTCATCCAAGCACCAGCCTCTAGAATTCAATAATTGAATCAACAGCTGTATGATCATTAAGATAGCCATGGTACATAACCCTAATTGTACAGAGGGACCTATTATGCAAATTATTTATTCTTTATTTCAGATCAGGGAATGATATTCGCAATAACATTTATTGCATAATGGCTCCTCGTGGGCTCACATGTCCAACAATCTCCCACTAGCCCAAAGAGCCATTAATGGGCTAATCATTTAAACCCACACTCATGTGACAATCATAGGCTATTTAGAAATAGCTAGGTAAGCCGATCAGTCACTCTGTTCCCAAAAGACTATGCCAAGTCCTTTTACGACACTTGCATATCCCTAGGTAACAGTGCTCGCATCCAATGCGAATGTTGCATCTAATGCAACCTATACTCAATCTAGTCAAAACAGTTATAGTGTCATTGACACTATTGCTCAATAGCTATTATAACCAGTATTTCCATAATCCTTATCAGAATACCCATATTCCTGGAGATCACTATCTCTCAAGGTATCCACAGTTAAGACTTTTTAGATCTCTATCTATAAAGTTTTAAGCTCTTGAAGATAAGACTTAGAGATCACTATCTCTAAAGCCTTGTCATCTTTGAAGATTTTGCTATTACTGCAATCAAGTGTTCTTTCTCCATAGTAGGATTAGTAACAGTTTACTACTCCCACTGCATAGCAGATATCTGGCTTTTGTACACATCTAGCATACACTTAGCTTCTCATAACTGATGCACATGTGCAAGCAGTTCTAGCATTCACTTCCTCAACTCTTTGAGGTGCTATCCCTTTAGATAGGTCAGTACCAAATCTCAAGGGAAGGAAGCCTTGCTTGGAATTTCCAAGAATGGAACATTTCCAAGGTGTACTACAAATGTGACAGTCCCAATATCCTCTTTCTCTTTGCTTCTGAACATCTTCAGAACTAAGATCCAAGAGGCATCTTTAAGATCATATCTCAAGGTATAGAATAGCCAATCTATGAAACACTTATTATTATCCTTATATCATTCCAAATGATTAGGATATTATCTACATTTAGCACGATGAACACAAAGGCACTCCCACTAAGCTTCACATGGTACATCAAGATTCTATCTGAAATCATAACATTTATGATTTCGTCAAATCTGATGTTCCAACTACAAGAAGCTTATTTGAGTCCACAAATGGATTTCTTTAGCTTTCACACCTTACTTTCCCCAAACATGAAGCCCTGGGGCTACTTCATGTGAATATCTTCAGAGAGGTATTCTTAGAGGAATGCAATCTTGACTTACATCTTGAAGATGCAATAGTCAAGTTGTGTAGCTAAGGTTAGCAATATTCTGATGATTTTAAGCATGGTTACCGAAGAGCAAGTCTCATCGCAAGCAATGTCTTCTCTTCCGATGTGTAGCTTATGGCTACGAACTGAGCTTTGAAGGTCTCCACCTTCTCATCAGGTTCCCTCTCTTCTTGAAGATCCGTTTACACCTTAACGGGTCTAACCCTTATAGGTGGATCCTCGAGGGTCCATATACAACATTTGTATATGAAGTCTACTTTAGACTTTATTGCTAATATCCATCTTTCCATGTCATGATCTTCAGGAGCTTCAACACATGAAGTCCGATCATTGTCAGACTTAACTGACACATGGAATAATCCTCAAACTCATTTGAAGAGGTATTAATGTTTCATCTTTAATTATCCTTCTAGTTTCCGATCTCAGGAGCCTCATTACCATCTCAAGATTAAATGAGTTCCTACACTTCATTTTCATCTTGATTCTCAAGAGAGTCATCCTCTAAGAATCACATTCTTAGAGATGAGATCTTTTAAGAATCTCAAGATCATAAAGTAGGTATCCAATACCATCCTTTATTTTCCTAATGAAGTAGCACTCTCAAGTGCTAGATTCCAGCTTACATGCATGGAACCTCATTATGGATATATATTGTAGTCTCTACTACACATATATACCAGGAAACTAAGAGGATAATTATGCTAAAATTCATCATTGATCAAATCATGTCACACATGATCCAATTGTATCTCCCTACAACTCCATTGAGTTTAGGTGTATTAGGAGGAGTGAGATAGAAATGATATTCATATCTCCATAAGGTATTCTTTGAATTTTATCTAATAGGTACAAGCTACCTTGCTTAGATCAAATTCATTTCATCTTTCTTCAAACTTTGGTTCTAAACCAAAATTGTGAAATCTTTGAACATTTCAAAGGTTCCTCAGGTGAAGAGAAGAAATCTCATATCATACATAATCATCAATAGATATCTCATATCCATAATGTTTACCATGATATAGATGATCTACATACATCAATATGTATGAGACCTTGAATACCTCGACATCTAACACCATTCCCAGAGAAGGGTGTATTGGACATTTTATTTTGAATACAATATTCACAAGTATGTAAGATTTGAAATTTTAGACATTCTAAAGTTTCATATCTTACTAGTCTATTGATCAAATCAATAGACAAATGTCCAAGGCTTGATGCCAGATCATTGTCAAATGATCTTCAACCTCCTATTGATCTTATAAGGTTTGATTTTCAGTATTAGAAATCTTAATGAATCATTCATTAATTTTCTAATTTTGTGGAGTCCACTAGATGTTAGATTACTATCTGAAATATATCCATCATAACCTTTTATGATAGTTCTATCTCAGAATTCATGTTTATTTCCAACATTTAGAAACAAACAATGAGGGTATTCTAATATCTAGGTCATAGAGACATTCTCTAAGACTAAGGGCTCTCCCACTGAGAATATGAAGTCCATCTATCCAACAGAGACTGCTGCAACAATTACAACAATATCCATGTAGATGACTACTAAACCTTAAGATCAAATTTCTAATCTTCTAATATGTATATGTAACCAATTGCAATTGTCATTAGAAGATTGGGATACAATTGTCAGACTTTATCTTATGAAATAAGAAAGTCAGAGTCAATGATTTATGTAGATTATTCTGATGCTCTATCTGAGTCCTTCACTAAGGATTTTAGACAGAATTGATAGTCATACTATCAACGCATCAACTTATTGCAGTATTGGCATTCATCCAACTCTTTGGATGTCATATGGAAGTCACAGAAGTAGGTCAACTCTTTGACTTTCCTTCTTACTCGGGTCTGACCCATGCTTCCACTGCGCTCTCTTCATCTATACACAACCATTGTTCAAGACAAAGAATCTCTTATGTTGAATTCAAAGGATTTCAATACAAGAGCATTTCAACATTTATACATGCTTCATTAAATTCATTCAAAATGATTATTGTGAAGCTTCATGAATGACTTGAGTATAGATAGTAGAATGATGACACTCATCATATCTACATTCATCTTAACTCTTGGAGACTTAGGTTCAGGTAGGTATTCAAACATTTTGAATACATCATCTCTTTCGAGCCACCATTTTGCATTATGCAGAGAACCATGTCATTCATGATTAAATGTCTAGAGCACATATGTATGCCAAAATATTTTCTTTTATTTTGTAAGGATTGTTCGACAATTACGATCATCATCAACATGTCACTTCCCAAGTACACTCGATGAAAGATCAAGACTATAGAGACATACAAACCCTAAGGTGATGTCTTATTGTCTTATTTAATTGCCCTTCCTCATTCTGTTGAGGGGACTTGCACACTGCAACCACATACATTATGTGTCCAATTGCAAGTACAATATCTGGATCATGAGTCCAATCCAAGATATTTTTACTGGTTATCATTGAGTATAACATTGAGTGGGTTTAATGAAGGATTATCTGAAATAAGAAATTTGCATAAGGGTATATATATTATATACATATTTTACTTTGATTTAGGAATTTTTATATCAAAGTTGTCTTGCCTTGTCAACACTGAAAGTTCATTCCCTTAATCACTTTCAATGTAAGAGATATTCTTACCATTATATCTCTAGCAAGATCTGGGATCTCCTTTCCTATCTTTGTCGCATCCCAATAATATGAGAACTTACGACTCCAATAAAAAGAAGCGGGAACTCATTCCGCCTTGCAAGTCCAACTTGCATTTCCCAATTCGGTCTTTAACACTCGGGCCCACCACCCCTAAGGCAATGTTGACCCGTCATTAATTGAACCAACCGTCAACAGGCTTAATACTCGCTATACGCAATCCAATATCACCCCAATAATATGAGGACCCGATATTGGGGTCACTACGTATACGGCCTTACTCTTTTGAGAAGCAAAGAACCCGATCCAATTAAATCATGTACAGGATCTGTCACTTCGGACAGGCGTCTCCTATACACAACAACTGGCGACGGAATCCTTTGCCTTGACGGGAGACCATGGATGTCACTTATGTGATCCTCTACCTTATATTCAAATTGTAATTAATTATCGTGAACCATATTCACATAATTAATTCTTCCAAGGGAAATACACATCTATTCATAATAGAGTGTTTATTGGATATAATTAATTTAATCACATTAAATTAATCATTAATCCAATCATCAATCAACAAACATGTCTTTTACTTGAATAGTAGGTATATTCTCAAAGTACGTATTATTCGAATTTTAATAATTAGAAAAATACACTTTGACCTTTTCCGGCATTATACAATCCCTACCCGCTGTCATGGCCAGTACCGACGAGAGTGGGACGGACCACATACGTTGCAAACCGCGACCCCAATGCTCTCCGACTAGGCACCACATCCGCCTCGGGAAAGGATAATACCAGATAGACCATCATGTACTTTGAGATGTTCATCGGTTTTTCAACTGAAATTATACCATATAATATAAATCAAAACATTTTTTATTATAAGGAGATTTGCTAGACAAATCCCCAATCCTATTCAAGCAAAAAGGGTTTTTCATGTAAAAGTTGTCCTACAACAATTGTAGGATAAACTATGGTTTTCATGAAAGCAATGTTTGTTGATGAACCAATGATCAAGATCTAATATCTCATCATTGTGGTTTAGGCAAGTGTCATTCAATGAAATAATTATCTCTTTAAATATTTCACAAATATTTATCACTAATTATTCCAGAAAATTAACAATTAATTTTCATCATGATAATTGAATGACATATCACAAGGTTCAAGATCAAAATTGTTAATTTCTAGCAGTGACCCCCAATCACTAAAATTAACTTATCTTGATCAATTTAAATCCAAAAAATGCAAACTCAGTTTCCAAAGATTGTCTATTTGATTTATTGAAGAACCCAAGTGATAATTTATGCATTTCAAGGCGGATTAAAACCGTAATTATCTCATTAATCACGTTTAAATCCGCAGTTCCCGCAACAGTGAATATAGTCATATTCAAAAAGCCATATCTTGAGCAAATGAAGTCCAAATTTAGTAAACTCAAGTCCTATGATTTCCTTGTTTAATGGGGAACAAAATTCAATTAAAAATTTCGTGTTTAAACATTTTAAACAGAGCCGAAAAATTCAATTTTACAGAGATGCGAAAAATTGAAATGCAGTAAAATTTCGCAACCCTTTCAAGAACCAAATCGTCTAAGGTCTATGGATCATATCCAAAACCTTATTCAACTTGTGGCTCTGATACCACTTGAAGGATATTGAGAATCCTTAAGCGCATCACGGAAGCGTGTTGATCGCATCGTATGCAATCGGAGCAACTAGTCGCACTAGATGCTAGATGCAGCGGAAATTAAAATTTTTAACTTTAAAGATGAAACCACATGATCACGAGAACACTTCTCGGATCGTTTCATCAAACCACAAAGTACAAGGAATACCTCTTGAAGCGTGGTTGTGATCGCGAGATCCCAAAGTAGAGATCCTCCTATCTTAAGTCCGACCCACGGAGAGTGCGCTTGCGAGCACGATGATGAGTCGCGTCCTTCCCGCAATCCTTTGACAAAGATCCAAGCGTCGAGGTGTAAAAAAAATGATCTCCTTCCTAATACACAAAGTGGACGGCCACTTGAATATTAGGGAGACCCCACGAGAATGAGAGAGAGAGAGAGTAGAGTTCTTCAACTCAAGAATGTTGTCGTAACTTGGAAAGGCTACCCTAACCCTCCTTTTATACTAGTTTAGGGTCCAATGGATCTCAATCCATGGGACACATGGATCCAAGGGCTATGCTTGGTCCATGCTAAATCAATGGCTATGATTGTTGTTGGTTAAAACCAACAACATTAATTTAAATTAAAATATGTTGCAACATTATCAACATAATTTAATTTAACTAATTAAGAGATAATGTGACAACAAAAAAGGAGTCAACCAACCACCCTAAATTATAGGGTGTTATTTTGTCTCCTTTTATTTTATCTTATTATTTCTTAATAAATTGCAATAACTATTATTGCAATAATATCCACCAAATTAATTCCAAATTAATTTGTGAATATTTCAATCATGCCATTGATCATTATGTGAATCATATTCACAACCCAAACTAATTTGTAAATTACATTTCCAATTAATTAATTAATGTGAATCCAATCCACACTATTAATTAACAAATGCTATTTACATATATTCTCTCTCTTATATATGTATATTATAAATCATATTTATAACACACATATATCATGGATAGTATTATCCACATTCTCTAATCCTTGATAAATAAATCACATTTAATTATCTTGGATAATAATTCTCATAATATGAATCTCATTCACATTATGCTTGATCATTAAATCTCATTTAATCATCAAGTTCCTCTTGCTTGGATATGTATTTCATCAAATGAATTATTCTTGAACCCTTTCAAGAATAATGTGCTTTCTCCGCAGATACTTGGAGATAAGGACAGGGCGATTGTATTATTCCACGTATAGTGACTTGGATGTTGAGATCTTATCTCAAATCCAGATCTTACGAACCTCCCACAGATGCTTGATTAAATCAAGACCGCAAATCCAATCTTCTCATTGAATCTGAATCTCATTCAGATCAATGTCCAACACTTGGACTAAGATCGGATTGCTTCTCTACTGAAAGGAGTCACTAAAATCCAGACCTGTTTCATCACTCCCTCGGAATGGAAGCGTCATGGATATACAATCGTTTATGATCACATCACCCTTCAGGTATTCCCAATACCTGTACATCCTGCATACTGGAAGACCCATGGTCAACCCGAAGATCAAGATCTATTTTACACTGTCTTCTTCAGGGTTTGATCACCAAGTTTCTCATTCGATCATTGGGATTTGGTATCGATCATATACTTTCCAAAAGCATATATCATACCTAGGTCTTGATCATATACTTTCCAAAAGTATATATCAAACCTACAAATTTAGTCAAGCTTCCAAAGCAAGACGACCGTGCACGGAATTTGATTCTTCCCAATATCTCATGAGTGAGCTCATGTCTTCCGGTTCAGTAGTGAACCTGTATGATCCCTTTGAGAGATCGTATTAATCATATGCCCTTATATGCACACCAGCTCGCCGGTGTATAGACCTTGGTTAGGTCATCAACCTATTGGTCTGCCAAATGTACATACTCAGACATATAGCAATACATCTGTCTCCGATCAGAGGATGCGTGCCTATGCTGTGACAGCATTCAACATAGGACTTAGGTTATCTCGATCTCGTTAAGTCAACTCTTTGACCTAACTAATCTGACACCTCCGAATCTCTATTCCTATGCAGAGGACCTGCATCAAGAGGTCGGTCAGATATCAGCCTATGTGAGAAAGGATTGCAATCTCCTACTCAGGCTGGAGATCACATCTTAACAATCATTTGACGGTGCTTGATGAGTCCTCAATCTAACCCTTTAGATATTCATCCAAGCACCAGCCTCTAGAATTCAATAATTGAATCAACAGTTGTATGATCATTAAGATAGCCATGGTACATAACCCTAATTGTACAGAGGGGCCTATTATGCAAATTATTTATTCTTTATTTCAGATCAGGGAATGATATTCACAATAACATTTATTGCATAATGGCTCGTCGTGGGCTCACATGTCCAACATGGTGGTTGTCATCGTTCTTAGAACGTGAGAAATAAACTAAGACAAAAATCAACCAGCGATATACATAAAACAATGAAGAAATGAGAGGTGAAATTTATTATACCCAATAAAAGATGTATATATACCCAATAAAAGATGTATACGTTTAGCAAGTGTACAGATCGAACTACAGAGAGCAAACATGGATTGGTATTTTTATTACCATTTAATCTAAAAAATAATATTTTTTTATATTTTATCTCTTCTTCTAATTTTTTGTCTACATTAAAATATATTTAGATTTTATGTATTTTAATTGTTTTTTATTTTTACATTTTTTTAATTTTATTTTATTTTTAGTTTTGCATTTTTAGCCTCTTTTTGTTTTAAAGTATAAAATATATGTTTATATGGTAATAATAATATATTATAAACAGGGAAAAGGGAGTATGCACCGGCGGGTGCAGCCAACTGGCTACACCCAGCCATTTTTTTCATTGGGTTTTTATTTTTTTGAAAAAAACTTATAGGGATTTACTTAGTTTATTGTGTGGAATATTTGTTTCAAATTTCATGAAAAACAAACACTCCTAGCATGCCCATCTATATATGGTCAATTTCAATAATTCTGAAACCGTTAAAATGTCATAGCCTTGATGGAAATGATAGAAATGTCGAATTTAGTTGAAATTGGTATGATATCATGGTGATATATAGTGATTTAAATCCCCCTAGGTTTCATTTCAAAAACACAAAAATCAAAGAAAAAAATGGTCGGGTGCAGCTAGTTAGCTACACCCACCGGTGCAACCTCCCCAACCCCTTATAAATAATATATTAGATATACAATAAATATGAATATATAAATAAATATAAATATATAAATAGATATATATCTATATGAATATTCTGTTTTATATTTTAAATGTGTTAAATATAATTTATTATTTTATAAGTAATATTAAAATAATAATAACATATATGGTGTATATATTATATGATTTTATAATTTTAAATAGATGTAAATAGGTTAAAAATTGAGAAATAAATTGCGTTTATGTTTTTAATATTAATTCTATATTTTTTGATTTTTGTTATAATTTTGTTATTTTTTGTATTTTAATGTATTTATATGTATAAAAAATAAATATAATATTTATATATGCGGAATTCTTTTGGGTTTAAAAATTAGATAATGTGTTCAAAATTTCCCAAAACGCTTCTTACGTGTATTATATAATATAAATAGAAGATAGAATATGATAATATTTTTTGGATTTTGAGAAATTTTTATTGATAAAATCTAGGTTTTTATATTTCTATGATTTTTAGTGCTATATTTTTAGTTGTTAATGGTTTGAAGGTATATTATATATTAATATATACTAATTTGTACAGAATTTTTAAAGCTGGTTTTATACTTCTTTTGGATTTTTGGGATTAGATAGAGAATATAAAGGTCCTATTTTGTTTTTGATAAATTGGAAAATACTATAAAATGCTAAATATAAACAAGGATGTGCATCATCATGAAGAATTTACTATATTTCACCAACATTTAATCAGCATGAGAGCTAGCCCTTATAGATAGAAATGTATAAATAAAAACACATGCTTAGTAGTGGTAAATTTGTAAAGAAAATAAAGCATAAGGGTTCACATGCAATTTATCCCAAATTTTTACATTATATTAACAAATTTTATGACGGAAACTAAATAAATAAAAGTTCTAGGTGCTACTATGAAGATATCACGACACCTCATGAGGTGCGACACGTGAGGCATGAGGACCTATGCAAATACCAATAAATTCTAGGGGGAGCATGCAAATATTACAAAAGTTTTAAAACTAAAATTAATATTTACATGAACAAAATTTAAATACAAATGGCGACGAGGCATGGATGATATTTACCCCATTATGGCGGAGATGAGTAGTGCCATCTAATGAACAGTGAAATGCCCATGCTAATCTCGTGTAATTAACATTTTGATGTGTTCGTTGTAGGCAGACAATTCGGATTAATTGGAAATATCGCTAAAATTGATTTTTTAATTAAATCGATCGGTTAGATTTATTTTACTTGGGCTAGTCAAAGGTCGAACCTCGGTACTTTCTCCTTAGGTAAATTATTATAATATTTAGATGACAGGTTTTTGAAGAAACATTTTCTATAATTCTTTAATGCAATTAATTCCCAAATGGAATTTCATGTAAGTTTAGGGACTAAGCTACAAGTTTCAATCAAACGAAGTCCAAAAATGCTAGAACTAGACAAGAATGTTAAAAATGTTGAAATTAAGCTACTAGATTTTTTGGAAATTTTCTGATGTAAAATGAATTTATAGTGAAGTAAATACCTAAACCAAGTGAATCTAAGCAATTAATTTCTAATAAATCCATAACTAAAAATCATGCCAAACTAAAATTATCTAAAATAGGCCTATCAATATATAGTCTAGAAAAATTGAGTTTGTGAGAAAATATTATTTTTAAACCAAATTAAAAATCAATTAAAAATTTTACTTTATGACTTATTAAGAGCACCTTGAGCAACCAACAACATCGAAACTATGAGTCATTATCCAACAAGGTTAATTCTACGATATGTGAATTTTTAATAATTTTCTGATCAATGATTGAGTATACAAAAATTGTAGAATCTAAATGGGAAAAATAACACTAATTTCCACTTAATGTTTTTTCATAATAAAAGAACACATCAAAAAATTAAAAAATAAAATTTTAATTGTAGAAAATTATATTATGGACAAAATGTTATTTTCAGAATTACAATTATGTAATACAATTATGTTCAAAATAATACTCAAGTACATGGTTCTTATTGCAATGTTGAAATAAAAAATCAATGAAAAAATGCATAAGGCAAATTCTTTAATTGCATATACCTTTGAGGTTCTTTTTACAATTTTCACAATAAGATGAGCAACACATGTGAGCTGGAGGTTGGCTTCTCCTCCTCTTTTCGTGTGTTCCAAGGAATGGAACCTACTCTAAGATTGTGGTCGCGCGTGAGGCGGTAATATGCAACAACCCTGATAGGATAGGTGACATTTATAGGAGCCCCCACGTATAAAGTGGAGGTGCAAGAGGGTGCAGTCTTGAGCAACTACTAAGGAGCGACGACACGATAGGCAGGTGGGAGTTGTTGTGGCTAGAGTTAGTGTGGGGTCGCACATAGAGCAGGTGTGGTTGCTTGGTGTGGTTGTTACGTGCCCGCAGAAGGCAGTGGCTCTAAGGGTGGCGGTGTACTGTGGTTGGTGCGCGGTCGCGGAACGTTGTGGCTCCAAATGTGATTGCCAGTTGTGGTTGGTGCACGGTCGCAGAAGGTGGTGACTGCGTGTTTTCTTTCCTGAAGAGGGCGGGCGCAACTGTAAAGGAGGAAGGCCAAAGAGGTGTGGTGGGGGGTGAGTGGGCTTGAAGGGGCACAATGTCGTGGTTGTGCGACGAGATGGAGCCACAACTGATGATGCGACTTGCAGCTGTAGGTCATAAGGATGGAGGGGTGGAAGATGCATGTCAAAGTGGTGATGAACGACATGGCGGTGGTCGGTGTAGAGGTTGATTACGAAGATGAAAAGAAAGGTAAAGGTAGAAAAGTTAGGAAAGGAGGAATAGAAAGAATGAAGGAGTGGGAATCTACCTGGAGGATGATGGGATGATCGCTTGGGGTTGAAGGATCTATGCTTTACTCCGATAGTCGCTTCAAGTCGCATGGTGGTTGCGATGAAGTTGGGTCGAGGTTGTGTGATGCTTTGAAAACAAAGCACGAAGCTTCATATATTAATTGGAAAAAGGGGCATGCCATCGCTTCGTGTGATAGCTCTCATTCGTTGTCACAGAGAAGAAGGTGGAGTTCGAGGATTTCGCGCTCAAGATAGCAGATGGTGAAAAATAAAGGAGGATGAGAGGATTAAGAAGGAGGAGGTGAGGAGAGGAAGAGATAGATAAGAGGTGGGGTGGAAGTTATTGAAGTTGAGGGAAAAGAGGGAAGAATGGACGTTGGAGGAAAAAGAATAAATGAATAAATAAATAAAAAAATAAAAAATAGGCTACTAAAATAAAAAGGAGATAGTAAATAAATTGAAAAAATACAATAGTGTCAACACGGATAATGTGGATCTAGAATAGATCCACTTTTTTCACATAGACCTTGAAATAAAAACAAAACAAAGATGTACATGAAGGAAATATTTTTTTGAATGCATTCTAAATAATTAAAACACAAATTTATGACTTTTGTTCTCGATTTATTTTAAAAATATCTAAAAAAAATAAAAATAAATACTAGAATAAAATAAAAAACAAATATAATTAAATTTGGGATTTTTTAATATATAAAAAAGTGAATTAAAAATAAAGAAAGAAAAGTATGTACATTATACACAAAGTCGTAACACACCTTTTTTCTATTATTTTTAGATTTTTTGGATTTTTTAATTTAATTTATTTTACTAAAAAACAAAAAAAGAAATAAATGGAAAATAAATAATTTAGAAATAGTTAGTTATTTTCATAAAATGATAAAAAAATATTCAATGTGAAAAACATAAAAATAGGACTAAAAAATGAATTGTTCAAAAGGACTCCGATTTTCATGAAAACACTTTCATTAAATAGATAATTTTATAACTTCAATTTAAAAGAGAGTTTGGTGAATTTGGAGTTAATACAAAGGGGTAATTTGGCCAAGAAGTTGGACATTTCAACTTTTTTGGCTCAAGACCTATATCTACTTTTTTCAAGATGAAAATTCTTGTATATTTTTGAAATTATATATATATTTTATATAAAAGTTAGAAAAATAATTAAGTCAAAAGAAGTTAGTATGAATTCACTAAAAATCAAGTAATTTTGGTTATTTACAGGGAATTATTCACAAGTGAATTTTGGCTTCATATTTAATGCAATTATGCTTACTAAAATGTGAATCTTATTTATATGTACATGAATGATAATAGTGCAATATAGATGAAGAAATACAACTAATTACTATTGAACGAAGATCTATTTTCAACTTTCAAAATGATGAATCACAAATTCATCAACCTCATATAAATAAACCTTTCTCATCCCCAAGCAACTAAAATGAAATCTTGAAGTGAAATGATTTTCTTTTCCAAACCAAGGGCAAGAAAAAAACAAATGAAAATGGAGCTTGACTCCACCTTTGTAGTAATATTGTGGTATAAATTCTTATGAGAATTAGGGTTTTAATAACAACTTCCTGTAAGTATGCAGAAGTCAATATCCCGACCCGACTCAGAAGCCATCTTAAATCAACCCCCTCCCAAAGCATCTCATTTGAACATTGAATAATTGCTTCTGGTGTGTGAAGGTTATTAGCTCTTCCCATCCAAGAAACCAAAATACCATGCAACTCCTCCTCCAGAACTTGTCCTTAGGGAGATAGGTATTTCCTCCTAATTTCAGGAATGTGCTAGTTCACAACGAGTGGGGAGAGAAGTACAGAAGAATGGGAAAAGATGTCGAGTGTGACTAATGTAGTCAACTCACTTGTGAAGCTTGGCTAGTCCACTAGATATACATGCGATCTTAAGCTTGGATTTCTTTTGGGATTGGCTTCTTTTTGGTAGAAATTGTGGTTTCTCTACATGGATATTTTGTGTCTTGATGGATACATAATCTTTTGGTACGTCCAAGCTTTTAGGTATTAGAAACAATTCTGCTTGTAGTCCATCCCTCATCTAGATTTATTTAAACCCGGTACTCCAGTATTTATATGTCCACTCGTCCAAATAAAGAAATACACGGTCTTCCAATACCTCATCTGAGTTGAGCTAAGTGCACAGTGTAGAGTACAGAATAATTTTTTATACAAGAGTCTAATTAGAATGAGGCGACCAACTTGGACACTAAGAGTCAAGTATAGACATTGTCTTGTGAACTTGAAGAATTAAGTCTAAGACATGATGTTCCTAAAATCCTACTTCTCAATGAAGTTCCTCTAGAATTAAGTAGATTAAGGTTAGGTCAAGTCCATGCTCAGCTTCTATTCATTACTTGATTCAGAACCCGCAGACTTTGCACTTTACATATGCATGATATGCAAACCAAATGCAGATGTAATGAAATGCACATGAATGAAGTGCAAATAAATTTTCTTTTTTTATGCTAGAATGATAGGAAAGAATGAATAAGAAATCGATCGTCTTTATTTGATAAATGTTTTATTATACCTCCTATTTTAAAATAATTTTAGAGAAGAGAATTATTTACAAGAATATACAAGATTATATAAGTTTTAAATAGAGAGTATTATACATATTATAAATATTTTACAACTTGTATACAATAAACACTTTATTCAAGTTATTTACAATAGCACAATTATTTTCAATTTCAATTTTTTTTACCAATTTTACTCAACGCGTATTTATTCAATATTATATGCAATATTATGAGAAAGTATGAGCTATGGGTAAAGTATATAGTTAATATATACATCCCCAATAGTTAGCGCGCGCTATTGATGAATCTGCATTTCATCATCTTTATTCATCAGTTTTAGCTAAAAATCCCTTTTAAAACTACTGTATATATTGATAAATCTATATTCTTACTAATTTGCATTTGTTGTAAATATTGCACATATATTACCATTTTAACCTAAAATAAAAAAATAAAGAAAGAAAGGAAAAAAAGAAAAGAAAAAAAAGAAGAAGACTGTATATATGTAATACATACAGGTGCATCTGAACCCCGAGAGAAGGTCAAGACTTTTCCTGATCGACTAGGAATAAAGTAGGGGGGATAGGGTCCTTACTTAGAAAATTCAAAAAATGTGTTGTAAATATTTGTATACTTACATATTTTATTTATACATAAATTAACCTCAAACTAAATAATTTTCAAACCAAAATTTCTAAATAAAAATGTTCCCTAAATAATGCAAAATAATTACAAAATAAAATCTTGTACATAATAAAAGCAACCGCACTTGGAAAAAATCGTAAAATGACAATTAAAGACCAATTACGGCTCCATGTTAACTCAAATTAGATCAGACTCACTTCCATTGTATCCTAAATTAAATTATCTTTAAAATGACTGTAATTTCATAATTTTTATAGTTACAGTTGAAAAAATAGTTTTCTGGGTGGCTTGTACAATTTTATCATTTTTTAATGTATTTAATATTTTATTTTTGTACATATTATATTTTTAAATTGTAAATATTAATCACTATAATTTAAAGTATATTAATTTTTTAAAAAAATATTATTTCCTTATTTATACTTGTGTACAATGTACTATATGTATATACTACATATATAGCTAATCTCCGTATATAAAAATCGCCCAAAAATTAATATCTAATAATAATTAAATTAAATTAATATAATTATGAAAATATGATTTTTTTTTTAATTATTTTAATTAATTATTTGATTTGAAAACCTACCATGCGTATAATATTTGATTTTATACCTTAAATAACCACCATTAAGGTGGCCAATTAATTTTTGTAAGTCAATGATTTTCATTATTTTATTTAATTATGAATTCATTTTTATTTTATTTATTAATTAATGAATCTATTTATTTAATTAACCACTAAATACATTCCTTATTTGCAATTATTTTTCTTTTCAATTTTTTTATTGAGCTCATCCTCCCTCATTTCCTCTGAATCAATCTTTGGTGGAGAGGAGCCCAATCGCCAAGAGCTTCTTGTCGTAGAAGGGTGACCAGCCTCCCAGGTTTCTGATGACAACGAGTCCATTCTGGTCGAGGCCATAATAGCGTATCTGATCCCAAAGTGAGATCCATTTTATTTTCTGTCATTCTTCTAAACTAATTTTAGATTTTAATTCACAGTCATTTAGTTGTTCAACTTTTAATCCTAGTTGTCATCACTCCTGATATGATCCACCCCCAAATTTGATTATTCATCTCACATTCTTGATCTCTACATTGCACATTCTACCTCACACAAACACTCACCTCCGGTCACGCATGGTGATCAGATCTCTGGATCTACACGGATCCTATTTTGTTTTAAAAATACAAAAAATACAATAAAAAATTATATGTTTTTAACATTTTTTGCAGGTTTAAATTAAAAAATATAACAAATAAAAAACAAATAAAAATAAATATATACATTTTTTCATACAACTAGCACCCCGCAACCACATGTAGCCGGCCCACCGACCCCTCCTATACCTTAGCCCGCCGACGTAAGGAGGCCGCCGCACCATCCTCCTCCCGGACTCACATCCGCCCCTTCGTGCCACCAACCGCAATGGCTCCCCCGCCGGCAGCCACCAGCACGCACCACCATCGAATGTCTACAATCACCTGTGGTATCGCCATCCTGGACAACGGTGCCATTCTGTTGAGTGTAAAAAATCCGGTCAACTAAGGTGGAATGTAACTCACAACTAAAAAATCCCTACGATTCATGGACATTTTGTGCTTAATACAACTATTTGCCTCTTCTCCCAATATTCCATGGAAATAATAATGAAGAACCTTATATACACCTCCAACAGTTAGATCGTATTTGTGGAAAAATACACTATCCAAATGTGTCACTATAGGTAGTGAAGATGACCGCTTTCACGTTTAGTCTGATGGACAAGGCTTTGTATTGGTCAAACCACTTGGGAAAGGTTGTCACTACATGGGAAGAATTGAGGTCTGCATTTCTAAACAAATGTTACCCACTCAGACGACTCAAAGAAATGCGATCCTTGATTGCTAACTTCTCCAAGATGTCCCATGAGCCTATTCAGGATGCATGGAAAAGATTGAAAGACTTAACAAAGAAGTGCCCCCATCATGATATTCGAAAGACAAGCCTTGTGTAAAATTTCTTTGGGAGTTTAAGCATTGAGAACCAGAAGCTGGTAGATGTTGCTTGTGGGCTGAGCCACTTCAACAAGGACAAGGATGCCCTTTATCAAAATTTTGAGGAGACAACGAAGAGTTCAACAGCTCTTTCTTCTTCACGAGCTTTTCAGAAGCTCCCCTCACCTCCCCTGCAATATCCCACAAGGCTATCAATATGACAACATAACATGAAGTGGAAACGGTAGACAGCTCTGACCTGACCATCATTGTAAACCACCTATCCAAAGTGGACATAATTGAGAAATGATCCAAGGAGCTTGAGAAGCGTCAAGTGATCGAAGAGATGATGAAGAACCTGGATATGATGGATGAGATAACAAAGTACATGGAGCTTCTTGTGAATACGATCAGTGATGTCCACAGTGTGAGTGCATAATCTGATATCTCTGCTAGGGAGCAGACTTCTCCACCTTGCAGAGTAGTGGAGGACCATCCACAGATCAACATGTCTACTACATGCAGACCCGTGATCAGGTCCAGCAACATTCACATCCGATAGTTCCGTACCAACAGGAAGTAACCTACATTCCTAAGAAGCAATCTCCACCTCCACTTGTCATTCAGGAGTTGAATGGCATCTGGTTCGACCGTGAGCGAAAGCAACCCCATCCATCAAGGCAAGGCCATTTGGGTTCACAGCAGGGTCAGAGACCCACCCACTAGTTTCAGGGAGGAAGACATCAACAATACCAACACCAGCAGTTCCAGCCTCACTATCATTCTCCATCATAGTTCCAAAATTGGAGATAAGGCCATCCACATCAGCAGTCTATGTATTTTCCTCATCCTAACCAGCAGCAAACTGCATATCATGGACAATATCCATAACCTCCTTCTCCTCCTCATTATCAGTATCTGTATGATTACCAACAACCTCCGCCCTATCAGTCTCAGCGACATACAGTCAATGAACACCCTAAGGCCTCTTAAGTGAACCTAGCACTGCTCATGAAGAACATGAAGAAACTGACTCAACGATTCGATAACCTGACCACTACCAAGACACTGATTCCAACACAAGTCGAAGCCAACCCCAATAACTTCAGACGCAAGGAGCAGGTAGCCAATAGCCCACCCACACCCGAGACAGGTATGACCCTTGATTTTACATGTTTATCTGATGCCATTCATTTCAGGAGTAGTAGGAGATTACAACCGCCTACGCACCAGTTGGGGTTGGGAGATTGAACCACTAAGAGAGCATCATTTTCCACATCATCTCCTTCAGCAGTAGTCGTGAGGTCCAGTGTAGAAACAACATAGTCTAGAGTTTCACTGCCTTCACCACCACCTTCAACATGCAGACGTAGGTCACCAATAGAAAGGGAGAATATACCAGTAGCAGATTCTTCCTATTCCCCAGCAACAACATTCCGTTCTATTTTGAATTATGTTTTTCCTTCAACTAATTTGGACAACACTGTACAGACTGATTCTAGTTATCATGTTGTACATGAGTATTCCAATTTGAATAATGGAAATGAACATTTGAATATCTCTCAGGATTTTATGCCATTTCCTTCTGCTCTTAAATCTAAAGAAATCCAAAAATTAAAAACAACCCTATCTGATCTTGGAGTGGCTGAGATCTTACAGAACATCTTTTTAGAGATGCCACTCCTTATGGCCATGGAATACAAGTAAAAAAGGGAATGAAAGAAGCATGTACAGAAAAGCGTCAACCAAGGAAGAACAGACGAAAGGATACAGAGAAACACATCTTGCCCATGGCCATTGTTCATGCCATCAACAACCTTTCACCTAAAAAGAAAGACAACGGAGCACCTCACATTCGATGCCATATCTTTGATCATGAATTTGATCGTACTCTTCTCGATAGTGGTTCCTCCACTAATCTCATGCCATCCTCTTTACTAATTGAATTTCAGTTAGGGTCTCTTGAAACAACCAAGATGATCCTTCAGTTTTCTCATAGATCATTTAAGTGGCCAAGAGGCATTTTAGAGGAGATTATTGTAATGGTGTAGAGAATGAAATTCCCTGCTGATTTTGTTGTCATGGATATGGACACACCTACATCATTACTCCATAACTCGACCGTTCCTCCGAAAGGTTGAAGCAACAGTTGATTATGGTATTGGGGAGATCATCGTTCACTCTCGCAGTGACAAGGTAAAAATTGAGACGATCTCTGATCCTAGACCATCACTGCCACCAGCAGCAAATGTTATAAAGAAAGTTATATCAGAGCCAGATGACTGTAGTTTTCTTGCTGAATTCCAAGAGATAGATTTTTTCACTGATTTTATAGATACCAAGGAGTTCCTTTCTGACAAACGCACAAAATCGGCTCTTTAATAGTGCATAATTAGCACTTGGAATTGTCGTAGCAGTCGGGCCAATTCGGGCTCATCAAAGAGATCATCTCATTTAAATATGTGTATGATAGATCAAAATGAGATGAACATGAATTTATTTTTTTACTTGGTAAGATACCAAGGTCGAACTCAGGGACACGAGCCTCTCTCGTATTAATCAGATTTTAGTCTATTTAACTAAGTGTTGAGTTAGAGATCTATAGGCCAAATTATGCAAGGAGACAACAACAATACAATGCACTAAAAATAAACATGCATTTTTTATCAATTTTTATCATGCAAATAAATGCCATATAATGCAATGGAAATATGCCCTAGAACAGAATAGATATAATGAGCAAATTAAAATGAGTCGATTTCAAGTTCTAGTATTAACCAAGCTTGATGAACAAAACTTAGACTAGGCACAATTTAAAGCTTAAAGAGACACATGGCAAATAAAATAATCATCAGAATTAATGTGTCCAAATATGTGAATTAAACATGCCATTAGAAAGTGTGTCAAACAAGCTTTGAAACGGAACTGAAGTCAACTCCATTGGACATACGTAGCTCAAGATATGCAAGATCAAAGATACGGGCATAATTGAAAGAAAACGTGAAAAGATAACTACAAACAGGTCCCTGGGAGGGACTAAAATGCAATAAAAATAAGTTATGCGTCCTTCCCTGTAAATAAACCATACGCGTGGGGACATTCTTGCAATTATTAAATCCCGCAAGGGTTGAAATGCAAAATGTCCCAGGCGCGGGTGTTTCACGTGCTTCAGGGACCTATCTGCAAATTGGAGAAGTTCGGAGGGCGTCTCTGCAAATTACCCAGGTACGCACGTGTCAGGCACGTGCGATCTAGGCTCGAAGGTCGGGTCAGGCTCGGCAGAGGCTCGATGAAGCTTCGGCTAGGTTCGGACTTAGGCTTGGGCTCGTTGCAGGCTCGTGCTAGGTTCGGACGTCCCAAGCCTGGAGGGTCGGAGATGAAGGCTCAGTGAAGCTCTAGGTCTGCCACGTGGTCGAAGATGAACCATCCGATCATGGCGATCGGATGGCGGTTGTACGCTCCTGGAGGGAATACGTGGATGAATCCTCGCCGTTGGATGAACTCAGGGAGAGCTGATCCAACGGCCTCTGCTGCGTCTTCCTCTTCCGCTGCTTGGCGGTGATATCCGAACTCCGATGAAGGTGCGTGAGCTCCGCCGCCTTCTAACTACCTCGATGAAAGTCCCCAGAGCTCCTTAGATGGTTGGCGGTGTAGATGGAGCTCGTGGGACGTTCCTAAGCACACTAGAAGCGCCTGGTCACATCCGTAAGGCAGAGGTGGAGCTGTGCAAAAGATCTCCGGCGACGCTTCCGATTGTTAGGAATTGAACACCTGCATGGGAATAAACCTATCCGAAACAAGGTGGAGTGCGTGCGTGAGTGGAGTGAGAGCTCAGGTGAGCGAAGGAAGCGGGAGCTCGAAGCTCCTCCGCCGTGAGTGGCAGAGGAGGTGGGTCGGAAGTGGTCAGAGGCGAAGAAACCGGGTTAAGACGAGCGGAGGGTGTCGCGTGAAAGGGGGAAGCGCGGCGAAGTTTGGGAGGTGATCAGTGAACGACGAGGACAAGTGACGAAACCTGAAAAATTAAAAGAAATTAAAGAAAAAGACAAGAGAAGAAACAGGAGCTTACCTGGTCAGCTATGACGGATGGAGGGGCTTGGGCTGGGGCTCAAATCGAGCCCCGGGTCTTCACTGGACGTCGTCAGCCGGTCGACGCAGCTCGGGCGGTCGCCGGGGCGCCGCAACTCCGCCGTGTGTGGCAGAGGGTCTCACCGGGGGAGCGGGTCGTCTTCGCTCGATCTTCTCGCCTCCCCCTGTCAGAGGGAGGCGGAGGAGGGCTGGGCCCCTCCCCACGTAAAGATGGACAAGGCGATTCGAGGGGGAGGGCGGAGTATTTGAGGAAGAGTTTGGCGGTTCCGGTGATGGAGACATGGGCTTTGAGGGAAAATGGGAGGACTGGAGAGGTTGTCGTGGGTTGTGGGGCAACTCGCGAGGATCACGATGGAATGGGGAACGTAGTGGGCTGGTTGGCGAGAGGATAGGTGGTCGGAGGAGGTGGAGAAAATGAAGAGGGCGGACTGGCTTCGCGAGGTGGAGAACGTGGGAAGAGAGGGGGGTCTGGAGGTTGACGACGGTCATCTGACCGTTGGATCTGGAGATCCAACGGTGGGGAGTGTTGCGCGAGAGAGCGGTTCTGATGGAATCTAGGCGATGTGAACGAAGGGCTGCGGAGTACGCCACGTGCCAAGCTGAGGGACGCGTGCTAGCGTACGGTGTGGATGTTCTCCAGACATTGATCAGACGACCGACACGTGCGATAGGAAGAAGCGGTGGAGATGGAAAGATGAGTGCGCGATCGAAGGGCTCCGCAGTCGACACGTGGCGCGAGGGAAGAGAGGCGGCAACGAGCGGCGGAGATTAAGGGCGGGGAAGATCGATGGCTAAGAATAGAGCGGGTATGGAGAGATCTGAGCCGTTGGATCAGAGGAGGATCCAACGGCTGAGGATGTGGGCGGCTGAAGCAAGGAGGGCGGGGCCACGTGGCGCACCCAGAATGGGCCACGTGGCCCAATCACTTTATTCAGATCTTCAAGTTGAAATATGAAGATCAAGATGGCCGAATTTGAGAAAACTCAAAACATGGAAGTTGTAGATCTTGATGAGATCTACAAGTTTCATGTTGACCAAAAAACTGAAGATGAGATCAACTGAAGCCACAAAATATTTTTGAGGGTATTTTTGAGTCTAAAAATACCACGAATTTTTGTTTTGTAATTTTTTGCGATTTTTAATTTATTAAGGACTCTGACAATTACAGGACATTAATTGGATTTTATTGACACGATTTTAAGCAAGGGGGTTAATAATAGGAAATTATGATGATGAAACTGAGTTTCATCACCCCCCTATACTTAAACTATGCTCGTCCTCGAGCATCAAAAAGAATGACTAAGTTGGATTAACCCCCTTGTGCATGTGAATACAGGATCCAATCTGATCAAGTTGACTCAACTTTAGAGGTCCAAAATCCTAGAATTCAACTCAGCCTTAATCAAGAGGCATCCAATTCCTCTACTTCTCCTGACTCTCTCTGATGTACGTATAATTTAAAGGATATGACATTTTAGTGTTGACTGTGATTCTGAGAGTAGAGTCAAATCTTCACCCAAAGTCTCGGTCCGAGAAATTCTCCTAAGGACCCAATCCTCAACACTAGGGAATAAATCAAATCTTGCATTCAGTCTACCGTCTCTTTAGTTGTCGGACTTAAAAAATGTAGATGACAGGCCAGTCAAGGAGGGCATGGGATTGTGTCATTTCTTCTCTCCCTCTCATTGGAACAAGGTTTCTCTCTAGTGCCTTTTACGCAACACATTTTTTTGGTGTTGATCAGTGTGTCCGTCAAGAGAAGTTGGAGCCGTCTGCACTTGTTTTCCTGGGAGTACACCGGGGTGTGTCTCTTTTGAGTACCTATCGTACCTTCGACACCTAGACTTGTAGCATTTACGATGCAAAGCCCTTTTTTTGGTGCAAGCCCGACTCCTGGTCCTAATAGCGGTGGTCCAAGTGGACACCTTGAAAAGTTTGGGAGCGCTCGCCTTTGGTGGAAGCTCTTTGATATTTGACTTTGTGGAATGAGAGCTTTTCTTTGAATTTCATTGACTTGTATAATTTTTGGCTAGCTCCACTGCTTTTACCAAGAGTTGACGCACACTGATCAACATTTTTTTATATATTTCACACCCAGGCACTTAGGTCAATATCAAGAGATTAGTATAAGAATCAAGTTCTCATCCTGGCTAATTTGCTGACACTCAGGTTTCCTGAAGCCTTCAAAGATTTTATCCCATCCTCGAGCCTCATTAGATCAAATCCAGACTCGAATCCCTCATCCCAATTCCTCAGGTAAAAAGTCAACTCATCTCAATCAAAAACCGCATTCATGCATGTGATGTGTTGATCATATTCTTTAAGTCTGAGACTAAGCATTGAATATAGCATGCAAATCTAGAGACCTAGGGGAATGTGGATGATTAAGTCTAAGACCCTGATGGCTAAGGCTGGTTAACCTAAAAATCTCAAAGACCTCATAAATCAAGCTTCCTTGAACATTTCAGATCCTGGGTGAAAGTGTAAGTGTAGAGGTTTAATCCAACTCCTTCATTCAAAAACATTTTTTTGAATTTTGCTCATTTTTATGGATTTTAGTTTAAAGTTAAAACACGGGTTAGACTCAACTTTCCTTGATAAAAGATTTTCACAACCATGTCACACAAATAAAATATTTTCAAAGCATTTTCAAAAGATTTTTCAAAACAAGAAAATCTCATTTTTTTAAATCATTTTCAAAAATATTTTTATCAAAAATAGTGTAACATAGTATAGAAAAGCCGTGAAATCATTTAAGTTCTCTTAGTCCAAAGAATTTTACTTTAGCCAAAAAGTTTTAAATTTTTAAAATTTTTCAGATTATAGCTAAAGTAAGTAAATTGTATATACGGTATACCCCACTATCCTTAAACTTTGCTATGTCCTCATAGCACTAGATGATACAAGTCCATAGGTCCATTTAAGTACAGAGAAATATACGGGAGCTAAGAGGGGCTCTCCCTATACTTAGGTTAGAAATAACCTAAAAGGCAAGGAAAGGTGAGTAGAGAAAATCACAGGGACTCGGGTCCCCCCTATACTTAGGCTGAGATTAACCTAAGTATGAAGATGGAAATTGATGTTAGGAGGGACCCAAGGTGAACGAAGAAGAGGAATGGATTTACAAGTGAGTTGTTTGAATCTGTGGAGATGAATGAAGTGACGAAGGTTTTGGGGTGTGTATCGAAGCAAGCATGGCTCAATCAAGCAAGCAAGACCCTCAGGTTCACCAACACACACCTGAAACCAACCGAAGTTGGTTTATTATCTTGTCGGTTTTATTGGTGATAAAACATTAGATTGTACGCAGAGAAAAATGTAATTGAAGATCGATGCATAAGCGAGGATATTGCTCTCCCAAAAACCGAAGTTTTACTCCATTTTAGGTTGACTTGCAATTAACAGTCCCACTTTTATTTAAAGTTATCACTAAATTAAGGTTAGCACATAAATCACGAAATCATCGTCTACCGTTCATTCCCATTTTCCATTAATCCTAGGTGATCAAGCTAGGAAAAAGAAACCGAGAAAAGCCGCATATTCGATAAAAACCACCATCTAGGCTAAGCGAGAAAACATGCAGTGATTTGATGAAAACACGTGAATACTAGGGCTGTTTTGAAAACCAAGAATCAAAGTATGCAAGCCGCACCTAATCATGCATCTATTAGCGGGAATGATATCCATTAAATTTGGGTAAGTGAGGCGAGATTATGTGCGTCTAGATTTTAGTGTGTCCTACCTACGAACAAGCACGTAAAAGATAAGAATGAAAACTGCTCAAAGAGCCGCGTGCCTGGTCCTAAGTCGACACTCAAGTGGGAATGATCCCCACACAACCACGATTGTTCGATTACAACCGCGAGCCTTCAATCAAAGACCGTTGTAAACGATGAATTATTACATGACATGCAAAAATAAAATGCGGGACATTTTTTTTCTTTTCTTTCTTATAGGCTCCAAGCATGCTCCTGCGGTTCTTCTCATCGAGAGACACCAGCTCCTCGCCTCCTTGATTGATCAAGGGCCCTGCCACAGAAACAAAGATTAGAGATCAAATAAGAAAGAAAAATTTTTATAATGCAAAATATGTAAACAAAATGATCTATAAAATGAACACTGAATTAAATAAATAGAAATCCAAAAAAATAAAAGAAATGAGTTGTGTCCCCAGCAACGGTGCAATTTGACGAACGTGCAAAATCGGCCCTTTAATAGTGCAGAATTAGCACTTGGAATTGTCGTAGCAGTCGGGCCAATTCGGGCTCATCAAAGAGATCATCTCATTTAAATATGTGTATGATAGATCAAAATGAGATGAACTTGAATTTATTTTTTTTACTTGGTAAGATACCAAGGTCGAACTCAGGGACACGAGCCTCTCTCGTATTAATCAGATTTTAGTCTATTTAACTAAGTGTTGAGTTAGAGATCTATAGGTCAAATTATGCAAGGAGACAACAACAAGACAATGCATTAAAAATAAACATGCATTTTTTTATCAATTTTTATCATGCAAATAAATGCCATAAAATACAATGGAAATATGCCCTAGAACAGAATAGATATAATGAGCAAATTAAAATGAGTTGATTTCAAGTTCAAGTATTAACCAAGCTTGATGAACAAAACTTAGACTAGGCACAATTTAAAGCTTAAAGAGACACATGGCAAATAAAATAATCATCAGAATTAATGTGTCCAAAAATGAGAATTAAACATGCCATTAGAAAGTGTGTCAAACAAGCTTCGAAACGGAACTGAAATCAACTCCATTGGACATTCGTAGCTTAAGATATGCAAGATCAAAGATAAGGGCATAACTGAAAGAAAACATGAAAAGATAACTACAAAAAGGTCCCTGGGAGGGACTAAAATGCAATAAAAATAAGTTATGGGGCCTTCCCTGTAAATAAACCATACACGTGGGGACATTCTTGCAATTATTAAATCCCGCAAGGGTTGAAATGCAAAACGTCCCAG
Source organism: Ottelia alismoides (assembly GCA_037367405.1). Taxonomy (NCBI): domain Eukaryota; kingdom Viridiplantae; phylum Streptophyta; class Magnoliopsida; order Alismatales; family Hydrocharitaceae; genus Ottelia; species Ottelia alismoides. Next base: position 1,539,418 of record JAZKJV010009426.1, read on the forward strand.
GCGCGCAGGTGCTTCACGTGCTTCAGGGACCTATCTGCAAATTGGAGAAGTTCGGAGGGTGTCTCTGCAAATTACCCAGGTACACACGTGTTAGGCACGTGCGATCTAGGCTCGAAGGTCGGGTCAGGCTCGGCAGAGGCTCGATGAAGCTTCGGCTAGGTTCGGACTTAGGCTTGGGCTCGCTGCAGGCTCGTGCTAGGTTCAGACGTCCCAAGCCTGGAGGGTCGGAGATGAAGGCTCGGTGAAGCTCTGGATCTGCCACGTGGTCGAAGATGAACCATCCGATCATGGCGATCGGATGGCGATTGTACGCTCCTGGAGGGAATACGTGGATGAATCCTCGCCGTTGGATGAACTCAGGGAGAGCTGATCCAACGGCCTCTGCTTTGTCTTCCTCTTCCGCTGCTTGGCGGCGATATCCGGACTCCGGCGAAGGCGCGCGAGCTCCGCCGCCTTCTAACTACCTCGATGAAAGTCCCCAGAGCTCCTTAGATGGTTGGCGGTGTAGCTGGAGCTCGTGGGACGTTCCTAAGCGCACTAGAAGCGCCTGGTCACATCCGTAAGGCAGAGGTGGAGCTGTGCAAAAGATCTCCGGCGACGCTTCCGATTGTTGAGGAATTGAGCACCTGCATGGGAATAAACCTATCCGAAACAAGGTGGAGTGCGTGCGTGAGTGGAGTGAGAGCTCAGGTGAGCGAAGGAAGCGGGAGCTCGAAGCTCCTCCGTCGTGAGTGGCGGAGGAGGTGGGTCGGAAGTGGTCAGAGGCGAAGAAATCAGGTTAAGACGAGCGGAGGGTGTCGCGTGAAAGGGGGAAGCGTGGCGAAGTTTGGGAGGTGATCAGTGAACGGCGAGGACAAGTGACGAAACCTGAAAAATTAAAAGAAATTAAAGAAAAAGACAAGAGAAGAAACAGGAGCTTACCTGGTCAGCTTTGACGGACGGAGGGGCTTGGGCTGGGGCTCGAATCGAGCCCCGGGTCTTCGCTGGACGTCGTCAGCCGGTCGACGCAGCTCGGGCGGTCGCCGGGGCGCCGCAACTCCGCCGTGTGTGGTAGAGGGTCTCACCAGGGGAGCGGGTCGTCTTTGCTCGATCTTCTCGCCCTACCCCTGTCAGAGGGAGGCGGAGGAGGGCTGGGCCCCTCCCCGCGTAAAGATGGACAAGGCGATTCGAGGGGGAGGGCTGAGTATTTGAGGAAGAGTTTGGCGGTTCCGGTGATGGAGACGTGGGCTTTGAGGGAAAAATGGGAGGACTGGAGAGGTTGTCGTGGGTCGTGGGGCAACTCGCGAGGATCACGATGGAATGGGGAACGTAGTGGGCTGGTTGGCGAGAGGATAGGTGGTCGGAGGAGGTGGAGAAAATGAAGAGGGCGGACTGGCTTCGCGAGGTGGAGAACGTGGGAAGAGAGGGGGGTCTGGAGGTTGACGACGGTCATCTGACTGTTGGGTCTGGAGATCCAACGGTGGGGAGCGTTGCGCGAGAGAGCGGTTCTGATGGAATCTAGGCGATGTGAACGAAGGGCTGCGGAGTACGCCACGTGCCAAGCTGAGGGACACGCGCTAGCGTACGGTGTGGATGTTCTCCAGACTTTGATCAGACGGCTGACATGCGCGATAGGAAGAAGCGGTGGAGATGGAAAGATGAATGCGCGATCGAAGGTCTCCGCAGTCGACACGTGGTGCGAGGGAAGAGAGGTGGCAACGAGCGGCGGAGATTAAGGGCGGGGAAGATCTGATGGCTAAGAATAGAGCGGGTATGGAGAGATCTGAGCCGTTGGATCAGAGGAGGATCCAACAGCTGAGGATGCGGGCGGCTGAAGCAAGGAGGGCGGGGCCACGTGGCGCACCCAGAATGGGCCACGTGGCCCAATCACTTTATTCAGATCTTCAAGTTGAAATATGAAGGTCAAGATGGCCGAATTTGAGAAAACTCAAAACATGGAAGTTCTAGATCTTGATGAGATCTACAAGTTTCATGTTGACCAAAACTGAAGATGAGATCAACTGAAGCCACAAAATATTTTTGAGGGTATTTTTGAGTCTAAAAATACCACGAATTTTTGTTTTGTAATTTTTTTGCGATTTTTAATTTATTAAGGACTCTGACAATTATAGGACATTAGTTGGGTTTTATTGACACTATTTTAAGCAAGGGGGTTAATAATAGGAAATTATGATGATGAAACTGAGTTTCATCACTTTCCCAAGAGGACACTATGGAAGGCATAGTTGACATGAGTTCCCTTGGTGGTCTAATTGAGCTACTTGTTGATGGGAAGTTTGAGCTGATCTTTTGGGAACAATCTGAGTTTCTATAGGCACCTCATGATATTCCTCTGACACCCTTTTCTGAGATTGCTGATGATAGGCCTCATACTGAGAATTCTGAAGTACAAATATCTAAGACATTCGTTGAATTTCCTGATATATGAACAAATGAGAGACATCTTTCTGAGATTATTGCTGAGATATCTGAACCATTAATTGAAAAGAATGTTGAACACCCTAATGATCCCCTCCCTTCTGAATAGAGATCATTCATTGCAGATCTATCAGAGATTTTACTTATTGAGTCGTTAGTAGCCAAGGTGGACAGTTCACATGGTACATATCACATACCATCTACTAGTACAGTAGCAGAGGTTATTGTAGTGCTGATTCAAACACCGCCTGAGCTCAAAGTTTTACCATCAACTTTGAAATATGCCTTCATGACGCCACCCCAACCCAAATGTTTCCGGTCATCCTCAGCTAGCAGTTGACCACTGAACAAGAATCTCATGTGCTAGAGGTTCTTGAGAGAAACTACAAGGCCATAGGATGGAACATCTCGGATCTCTGTGGGATTAAGGCAGCTTTGTGCTCACATCATATCTACCTAAAGGATGATGGTAAACCCTCTCGTGAATGTAGCACCGTCTAAATCCGTATCTAAGGGATGTTGTCATGAAGGAGATCAAAACGTGGTGTGATGTTGGCTTTATATATCCCACTTAGGATTCTAAGTGGGTCAACCCTTTATAGGTGGTTCCGAAGAAATCTAAATTTATTATCGTAAAGAATGACCGTGGTGAAGAGATTCTGACCCGGATTCCTACTTCACGACATGTCTGTGTAGACTACTAATGAAACATGAATCTAACTTGTTGTTAAAAGTTATGTCGGTTGTAGAAAACCGTGAAGAGAGAGTCAGTTTATCAAACAAAAATCAATAAAATACGAGAGAGAGAAAATGATAATAAAAGTGGATTCTCTCCATTTTTATCTACACTATTTTATTTATTCAGGTTAGTATGCCTGGGTCGAACTCGAGGAGGCCGAATATTAATACTTTGGTTTTCGATGAAAGAAAAAATCTCGAAAATATTCACTTTATTCTTGATTTTACAAAAGACTCAATAAAAGCCATTAAACTGACTCGATATTGCAAAGATCAAATTGATTAAATGATGGGATGAAAAATCACGAAAAATATAGGAAATGTATCTTGGGTAGTTATGAAACCACTCTAAAGAAATCGCGGAAAAATATATCAAAAAGGAGGTTCAAAACACCCCTTCAAGCCATGGGTATAACTGCAAAACAAACTTTAATGTTCTATTACAAACTAGCCCCTGGAAAGGGCTAAAATGTAAAGAAAATAAGATTTATTACATTTAGGTCCTTGCGTGGGGACCTAAATGTAACATCTGGAAACACTTGAGCGGCTTGGAACTTCTGGAAGCTTGCTAGGCTTATGACGCAGATGTTCTACCCGTTCACTGCAATGGTTGTGATTAGAAGATGAGGCATGATCTGGATCATCTAATGGGGACACGTGGCCCAGCCTTTAGCATATAGTTGGTTTTCATGTTCTTCCCCTTTCTTGCAGATGCAGCGGCGATGCCTCCTTATCCTCTTTATCCCTGACAAATGACGGTGGACTTGGGCCTCTTGTAGGGCCAGAGGGGTGACTCCTTCACCCCTCGAGCTTGCTCGCGGTGGATCTCTGCTTAGGTGGTCGAGGACGATGGTTAATCATCAGTGAAGGAGGTGATCCGGCAAGACCTGGAAGATAATGATGGTTGTTCTTTGATTTGATCTTTCTTTGGATTTCATAGCTCCATATGATGAGTTGAACGCTCCAAATGTAAGAATAATCTACAATTGAAAGATTTCTTCCTTGATTTGCAAGGAATTTTGCAGATCTAATTTTCACTTTCTAGGAATCGAGAGAAATGTATGAACATGAAAAGAGAAAATGAAATTGGAAGAGAAATGGATAGGATTTGATGAGTTGAATGTATGGCATCAAAGGATGAAGGTTTAAGTCACTAATGACGCAATTAGAGAACCTAATATGGGCACGAATATCGAGAATTACAATAGGAAAAGGATGAAGGAACTCACTTTGGAATGAGGTTGTATAAACCTTGATGGCCGTTCAATAGGCGGTGAGGGTCGGAGCTCTTAGCAACGCAATGGAGATGATGCAAGGCGTCGAAGACCTTGGAACCCTCCTCTGATATTCCCTCTTGCATGCGGGATCTTCCTCGAGCCCTGTCACGACCGGTGTGAGGCGGAGTACTATGGGGAAATAGAGTCATCAACCAGGGAAATATGGAAGCTTAGCTCAGGAAAGGTTAATTCGAAAATGGCGATTTTGAAAGGATTCTATATGTGAATCAATGATAGGTAGTTGGATGATCAATGGATGTCGTGTAAGTAGGTTGTTAGGAGAAGGAGATCAAGAGTGGAGATCGGAGGAGGAAGCTTGGAGGTGGCATGGAGCAAAAGTCGAAGATCGTCAGTTTGAACAGACTATCAGTCGACCTTTTTTAGAATAAGGTCCCATGTGATAACACGTGTTAGTACCTGGTTGGCCAAGTTCAAGAAATATTTTAAAAGATACGAAATAGATAGCTAATAACTTTATTTTAATTAGTTATAAAAACAAAAAATGTAGGTAATTAAATTATCTAAATTATGGTATAAGTAGTTTTAATAAATAATAATTATTTTATTAAATATAAATATTATATTAATTGATAAATATAAATAATACTTAATAAATATGTTTTGTATTTTTAACTTAATAAATTGCTAAATAGTATATTAATTTTATATTTCCATAATTATTAGGTTTATAAATAAAGTATATAGAGAATTTTATGGTTTGCAATAGATTAATTTAGGTATATTAATAAATACAAGTATAAGATATATAGTTCATTTATACCTATAAATTAGGGTTTTTGATTTATTTAGTATAATAAATAGTCACCAATAATTAAGAAATTAATTAAGATTAAAATACAAGATCAAGAAAATAGTTAGAAATAATAAAATCATTAAAATAATAAATAATGTGTTCTAAAAAATAGATAGTCCAGAAACCCACTTGTGGTTAGGTCCCAAAACTTTCTTTTTTCAAACGGACTCCGATTTTAGTGAAATTACCTCCATTATCTAGTGAATATTATTTTATGAACGTTAATGGTGAGCAGAGAAATTGGAGTTCGTCTGAGAAAGTTATGATGTTCAGAAATTGAGAATTTGATAATTTGAAAGTTGGATTACTTGGCATATCTATAAACTAATATTTTTAACTTTTTTTATATACATTTTTAGAAATGAATAGTAAAAGAGTTTGATGAAAAATATTCTTATATGAATTAATTAAAAATATTTAAAGTTCTGGAATTTATTTGATAATTAGTGAAGAATTCCTGAGATGTATAATTAATTATTTTTATTTGTTTTCTTCCTTATCTCCCCCGATTTATTTATTTATCGACCAATCCATACTAACTTGGTCTCGGGGATTAGGGTATAAATATATCTTTCAGCTATGTTTATTTTTTTATAAGTCTCATTGTACATATATACATATCTACGTTTTGCCTTTATTTTTATTTTCTTTATTTTTAATTTTTTATTTATTTACATGATTTTAATGCTTAAAGTAGATTTTTAATCATGACTAAGGTTTTGTTAAAAAGTGAAATTTAATGGATATTTATATGTAGTTGTTAAGGGTTTTAAGACAAAAATGCAGACATAATGTTAATGAATCGTGTATTCATTAACACCCTACACTTAAACTTTGCTAGTCCCTTAGCAAATACTTATTTGAAAAATAAGAAAGAAAGTTTGAATGAATTTGTTTTCCTAAACCAATTCATGAGAACAGACAAAGGACAGAGCTTAATGGGGCCTGAAACAAACAGTTTATTGGAGCCTTAACTAGGATTAGTATTTTATCCTCAACAATGACAAGTTCCACAAATCCTTGTTTAAGCTCACCTCAACATCCAATTCTGATCCACTTATTCATATCACCAGCTCTATCAACCTTAAAATCATTATGTACATTGTGTGGATTGTTTTAACTCTTCCCGCTTAATGAAGCAAGGAAACCGTCCATCCCCAGCTATACACTTCCATTAGTTCCTCATCCAGCTACTATTTCCAGGTGGAGGGAGGTATTCCAATTTGAGGTCAGTTCGTGCTATATCCACAATCAAATATAGAGAGAAAGTAGAAGAATGAGAAAAGAACTGGAGAGCGACCAGTGTAGACGCATTGCCTTGTGAAGCCAAGTCAGTGTAGCTAAGTCTCCACTTTTTGGTGGATGCTCGGACCATTATAGTCATATTTGTATTTGGTGGCTTCTTATTGTATTGACTTTGTAATTTACTTGTACTGCATTCATCTCTTTGTGCCTTGATGGATATAGCTATTTTTCATTCCATCCATTTTTCGCGGTCTTAGAAAAATTGTGTCAGCAGATCCTTCCCTAATCTGAAGCGACTATCGCAACCCCAATCACTCCCATCTTTAGAAGTAAATGCCGTAAATACAAGGATAGAGATGCACTACCAAGATGGATTGCCCTTCGCAGTCCCATGCTAGTTGTGCTAAGTGTAAAGTACATGTGTCCAAAATTGATTCATTGATGAAGAGTTGTACAGATGACACCAAGCATTCTACTTAGGCACTTTCCATGATGACTTCCCAAACATGGTCTCGTGGAACCCAAAGATTTAAGGCAAAGACTTGAAGAGTCCAAATTCCAGTTCCTAAGTAGGCTCCTTACAATGAGAGTTAAAAGCCGTAATCAAGCCCCATCCTTCAGACTTTTCCCAATCTTTAGTTCTAGAAATCAAACTTATCTGAAAAATGCTAATACAACCATGTTTTTGTGAAGTATATTTTTTGGATTTTACTCGTTTTTAAAGGATTTTAAGGATTTTGCAATTTTTATGGATTTTAGACTTTACATTTTTTATGAATTTTGTGATTTTTATAAACAATTTTATGTACAAAAATTTTACAAGATAATATACCCTTATTTTATTTGTATTAAAGAACTAATGGATTATACAAATTTTATATGCAAAGGATTTTACAAGGATTTCATGAAATTTACAAATATTTTAATATATAGGATTTTAAATAAGTGTTATACATATTTTAAATACATATTTTAAATTAAGGATTTTAAACATATCTTATTTACAAGGATTTTATAGATATAGAAAATACATAAAAGTATGAGTTATGGACAAAATTATATATAAAATATATACGCACCACCCTATACTTAGCTTGTGCTATGTCCTCATAGCATTAAAAGAGAAAAGGAGGACATAACTCGTACTAAGTAAAATTGGGTGAAAAAGATTAGAAGTCAGTCGATCCCACTATACTTATGATCTGGTCATAGTAAGTATAATGGAAAACAAAAAGAGGTGACTAAGGAAAAGAATATACAACTGAAGGAATAAAGAAGATGAAATCATCGAAATCACTCGGTACCCCCTATACTTAGGATAAGACATCATAAGTATAGAAACGAGTGTGGTCAAAATTAGGGACCAGTGATTAGATTGAATGAAAGGATACACAAGAGAAAAGTAAAAAGATAAAAAATTCTTGAACAATGTAGATCTTTTCAACCTGGGTCATACTGAATTTTCTACTTTTTATGTGCATACTGATCCCTAGCTGAACAAATAGAGACTCCTCTGTAAGTGAACTCTGTATGTGGCATGGCTCTCTTTTATGAAGTATGCATTTCTGGAGTTAGACCACAGAAGGTGTCTATATGTGTAACCTTTACACCATCTGACTCTCTATGCTTAACAAACTCTATAATAAACGAAACATAATCAACTGAATCTTGTACTGAATGATGTGTACTTTCAATCTACGGCACCGAGATGTCTATTGCTACTGACTGCTCGTACGGATCTGATGTGAATTCTGTATCTATAAATGAAAAGTTATATGAAGAATTAGGTACCATATTTCTACCCTATCCTCATGTAGGATATCGTGGGTATCAAAATAAATGCTCTCGAGATCAAGAGACAGTGTCTCATCTATGTTATGACAATCCTCTGCAAGACCAGAGTCCTCTGAATAAAATGATAATACTGATCTAGGACTGCTACATTCTCTCTCCATCTTAATATGTATCTCTCGCCTGTTTGTGTGGATTGATACTCTCCCAATATCATAGTCAAAGAGTGTTCTCGGTGTCTGCATGAATGGTCTCCCGATAATGATTGGAGCAAGATGTAATTGTGTCGGGCACGTGGTCTAGGATGGTAAAGTCCAATGGAAACTTCAAGCCCTGAACGGTTACGATAATGTTTCTCAACACTTCTTTAGGTCTCTTCACATATCGATCTGCAAATTGAAGTATCGCTCGTGATTTGTAGAGAGGACCTAGCTTGAGCTTATCAAGTAAAGAAGATGGAATCATATTAATCGAGGAACCATTATCTAAGAGAGTATGATGAAATGAAACATCTCTAATCTGATATGTGACATAGTAAGCTCCAGAATCTCCTTTCTTCTTTGGCACCTTATTTCGAATAGCACACGAAGTTACCTTTGCCAATATTTGTTTCTTAACTCGTGATCTATTTTTCCTACATGTTTTGTTCCTAAACCCATTCTTGAGTGTAGGAAAATGATATAAGGCATCGTAAAGTGGAATCTTCAGAAAAATATGACTTTTCATAAGACGGCCGGTTTCTGGAGTGACAACATTCTTTTTGTGTTTTTTATTTCCTTTACTATACCAGGCATCGGGAAAAGGAACAAGCTCAGGTACAACAAAGTTCTTCGGGCGTGTCTTCAGGGCCTGACGTTGTGTCATGGTCTGATTCTCCTAAGTCCATATCGACTGTCTCAGCATCGCTCTTCTCACCCTGATCATCAAGTGGTTGATCCCTATCGTTGAGGTTCTCCTCCTCAGCATATGTATCGTGGTCTTGCTCTCGCTCCTTTCCTTACGTCATCTCCTCCTCCCAATCAGGTGTTTGTGGGGTTCTACCGCTCCTGAGATGAATGAAATTAGATAAATATTCACGAAAAGAGATCGTACCTGTTGTGTTGCCTACTTGATCTAGGTGCATCCTTTTGTTGTTCGGGTTCATCTGAGGTTGTGCGGTAAAAGTGGTATTAGGTGCGGTTAACTCATTCAGATGAGGGTTAACTTGCTCCATCTTTGTTTTCTGTGCTACCAGGAGCATTCTCAGCATGTCCATGATTTGATTCCGTGCTAGGGCTTACGAATATGTTTTTGGTTCAGCACGGTGACCCTGACTCTCGAATCTCTCCTACCTCTGCATCTGTTGCTACAGAGCATACTGCTGAGGAGATCTTTGTGGTGTATATGGAGACTGCTACATCTTGTAATATTATCGGTGCTGATAGTGCTGACGTCCATGTTGCGATAATGTTGTGGCTGCTGCTGATGATGTACGCTTGGGGAAGTAAACTGTGAAGCTGGCTGAATTAGAGCAAACCATATTCTATTGATCTCAAGAGTGGCTTGAGTCTCAACATCCATGTATCCTCAGATGGTGATCTTGTTGGTATTGGCATGAGAATGATCATCGGGATAATCAATCTGCGGAGTCTCCGGCTCGTTCTAGACGAAATGGATCTGTAGGGTGGGCAGAGATGGTAAAGATCTCCTAGTAGGTTGTGTAGTCGAAGAAGCTTAAGCTTGCTGATACTGAAGCTGTTGTTATGTCACCTTCTTCGTTAGATCATTTAGTCGCTGAGGCAGAGATGAGAGTTTCTCCAACTCTCGTAGAGGCTGGATGTCCTGAACTTACTTCTAAATCACGTATATCAATGTTAACTTCTTGATGATATATCCCATGTTGGTATTGGATTCAGAGTTTAAAATGTTCGCCACCTTATGATGTTCTCGGTGATGTGGTGGATGTGGGGCCTTATCGAATGCTCGAGTTCAGTCGATGACTCTCGAGTTCTCTACCATCCCCTCGAAGATGGACCAGACAGACTCGGCATCTCGATTTAGATAGCTACCACCACATGCGACACTTACAAGCCCTTGTATATCCGATTGGAGTACTCCAAAATAATTCTAAACTAGCACCTTTATCGGTATCTCATGATGAGGGTATCTCTCAGTAAGATCCTTGAATCGATCCCATGCCTCATGGAACGATTCGTTCGACAACTGAGTAAAGTTGGAGATCTGACTCCTCATCAGGTTTGTCCATCCGAGAGGAAAAAATTACATAGGAACGTGGACTTCAAGTCACTCCATATAGAAATCTCTCTCCCCAAATGACTGATCTAGTAAAGCACCTTATCTGCTAAGGCGAATGGGGAAGCTTTGAGGCGAATGACCTCCTGCATAACTCCAGGATAATTAGTTGTACCACATATCATCTCAAATTGTGGAAAAAAGGTAAACGACTCCTCTGTGGCATTCCCATAGAACCTGGGAAGCAATGAGATAAATGACAGATGTAACTGATATGGCCCTTAATTCGATGGCGACCAGATCCAATGATGTAGAGTTCTGGCACCAGGATCATACTCATGTCTAATTGTCAAGGGCACCACGGCAGGCATCAGTGGGTTCCTATCTCCTGCTCTGAGTGCAGCGATCTCAGCTCGTAACTCATTCTGTGCTCTGAATTTGTCTCGAATATGAATATTCATCTACTACAACATATTGAGAATCCCGATTGTAACATCTGCGATTGGGTCTGGTCTTCCATCAGTGTGATGGTTCTCAATTGGTCCCTTCTAGCGAGCCATCTGTTTCAAATTTTCTGGGAAGGAAAACTACTCATAAGAGCTCAGAGAAAAATCAGTTGGATAAAGTGACAATAAATTAAGTCAAGGGTCTGCCTCAAAAGAAGGGTTAAGAGGTGAGGGAATCTGGATCGGACTCTCCTAGGTATTAGATGGGACCGACTCGGGAAGATGGTCATCCCAAGTCTATGAAGAAGTATGACGGATGGTGAAAGATCGAGAGCTCACGAAGTCTAAGAAAAATAGCTGTCGAGTGGTCATCTTCGATATGAAGCGAATGATCGGGAGAGCACGATATTAAATCAACAAAAAGGGTGCGTATAAGACACAGTAACTCATGCCTCACAATCAAATATAAAGCAAACCTCGTATTCACCACCACAAAACGATGATGACCGTAAGGGTTCGATCGTTTATCTTGTCAGTTTTAGGGTTATTTTCCCATACTAGTCTTTTCACAAATTATCGTGAGCTCATAGGTGCCCAGAATTTCCCCGTAATACTATCCCGAGCCCTTAAAGAAAAGAACTTGTTCTCAGCCAGTATGGGAATAAGTATGGACTATTTCCAGCTACCCGTGTTGCTTGAGGACGGAGCCTTACGTAGTGGCCTCTAAACCACACAATCTGCTAAGTAAACCCGAACTGTTTTCGGCTACCTGATTGTACCCACTGTTGAACACTGATTAGCTGTAGGCGTATAGACTAAGTAATATCTTTAAGGAAATACAGACTTTGGTTCTAGCCATAAGTGTCGCTCCTCACTCACAATATCTGGAAGTGTACCTGCATTTGAAGTGTGGGGATTAATCTCCCAAAGCAGATCTTTTACATTTCTTTTAGGGTCAGATATTTAAGCAGCCTCGATTTTATTTTTGGTTTTCTCTTTTTTGGATATTTTCAGACAAACGTCTAACGATTGTTTTTCTTTTTATTTGTCCTATATAAGCAAACACCTAGGATGAGATTCCTAGAACTAACTATGAAGGCACTAGTAGAGAGAAAAAAAATGAAAACTCCTAACAAACACCTATCCTCCAAAAATCTGCAGAAAAGCCGATGATGCATGAAAAACTACAGTGGTGCCTTGCTCCCCCGAATGCACGACACTCAGTGAAACAAACCCTGAGAAAAAAGGGGAGGGAAAGTACAAGTCGGGATGCCCTTACATGGCCCATTTCTATAAAATACAAAAACACTGGCAAGTTCCCTTATTAGTTTTTTTTATTTTTTATTACAAAAATATTACACGAAATCAAAAACCCTAGGTAATTCTACCCTCAGCAACCAACCCGTTAGAGAAGGGGTTGGTCTCTACACTTTCACTTACTTCAGTGTATGAGGAAACCAGCTGAACCTGCAGGACCTACAATAATTAGTTATAAAAATAAACACTTAAAAATTCATAAACGAAAAAAATAAAAACAAGCGAAGAAAAGGTCGTATAACAAAACACTCACGAGAATGGAAACAGACTCACAACTGTAAAATCGAAAATAATCGAAGATTTTGAAATTAGGTTAAAAATCGATGTAGAAGAAATAACTCCCTATCAACAGTGCCATTTTGATGAAACACAAATCTGACTTGCGTAAATAATTACGGAGAGATTCAATTTATCAAACAAAAATCAATAAAATAAGAGAGAGAGAGAGAAAATGATAATAAAAGCGGACTCTCTCCTATTTTATCTGAACTATTTTATTTATCCCGGTAAGTGTGCTTGGGTCAAACTTGAGGACACATAATATTAATACTTCGGTTTTTGATGAAAGAAACAAATCTAAAAAATATTCACTTTTTCCTTGATTTTAGAAAAGACTCAATAAAGGCCTTGAAACTGACTCGATATTATGAAAATCAAATTGACAAAATAATACAATGAAAAAACGTGGAAAATATAAGAAATGTATCTTGGGTAGTTATGAAACTACCCTAAAGAAATCACAGAAAAATACATCGAAAAGGAGGTTCAAAACACCGCTACAAGCCAAGGGTATAATTGTAAAACAAACTTTTATGGTATGTTACAAAGTAGTCCCTAGAAAGGACTAAATGCAAAGAAAATAAGAGTTATTACATTCAGGTCCCTACATGTGGACCTAAATGTAACGTTTGGAAACATTGGAGCGGCTTGGAAGTTCTAGAAGCTTACTAGTCTTATAACGCAAATGTTCTACCGGTTTGCTGCAACGGTTGTAATTAGAATATGAGGCGCGATCTGGATCGTCCAATGGGGACATGTGGAAACAACCAATAGCCTCTGGTTGTTCTTCATGTTCTTCCCCTTTCTTGCAGATGCAGTGGCAACGTGTCCTTCTCCTCTTTATCCCCAATGAACGACGGCGGACTTGGGCCTCCTATAGGGCTAAAGGGATGACTCCTTCACCCCTCGAACTCGCCTGCGGTGGATCTCCACTATAGGTGGTCGAAAACAATGGCTAATCACCGGTGAAGGAGGTGATCTGGCAAGAACTGGAAGATAATGATGGTTGTTCTTTGATTTGATCTTTCGTTGGATTTTAAAGCTCCATTTGATGAGTTGAGTGCTTCAAATGTAAGAATAACCAGCAATTGAGGGATTTCTTGCACTATTCGCAAGGAATCAACCCGACAAATATGGATTTTACAGATCTAATTTGCACTTTCTGGTATTCGAGAGAAATGCGTGAACACTAAAAGGGAAAATGAGTTTGGGAGTGAAATGGATAGGATTTGATGAGGTGAATGTATGGCGTCCAAGGATGAAGTCATTAATGATGCAATTAGCTAACCTAATGTATGCACTAAGATTGAGAATTAAAATAAGAAAAGGATGAAGAAACTAACCCAGGAATGAGGTTGTATGAACCTCGATGGCTGTTCGACAGGCGGTGATGGCCGGAGCTCTACACGATGCCCTGGCAGCGATGCAACACCACAAAGAACTTGGAACCTCCTCTAATCTTCCCACTTCCACGCGAAATATTCCTCCAGCCCTGTCACGGTCAGTGTCAGACGGAGCATGGTGGGGAAGTAGGGTCATCAACCAGGGAAATATGGAAGCTTAGCTCAGGAAAAGTTAGTTGGAAAATGTTGATTTTGAAAGGATTTTATAGGTGAATCAATGAGAAGTAGTTGGAGGATCAATGGCTAGCGTGTAAGGAGGGTGTTAGGAGAAGGAGATCGAGGGTAGAGAACGAAGGAAGAAGCTTGGAGGAGGTGTTGAGAAAAAGTCGAAGACCGACGGTTGGAATAGACCATCGACCGACCTTCCTGAGTAAGAAGGTCCCAGGTGCTGACACGTGTCAGCAACTAGTTGGCTAGATTCGAGAAATATTTTAATAAATACAAAATAACTTTATTTTAATTAGGTATACAAGCAAAAAATGTAGGTGATTAAATTATCTAAATTATGGTATTGTTATTTTTAATAAATAATAATTAATTCAAGAAATAGAAATATTATATTAGTAAATAAATATAAATAATACTTATTGCATAGATTTTGTATTTTTAACTTAATAAATTACTAAAAAAGTACATTAATTTTATATTTTTTTAATTATATGGTTTATAAATAAAGTATATACGGATTTTTATGGTTTCAAATAGATTAATTTAGATATATTAATAAACAAGTATAAGTTATATAGTTCGTTTATACCTATAAATGAGGGTTTTTGATTTACTTTATATAATTAATTATCTCCAAAAATTATGAAATAAATCAAGGTTAAAATACAAGATCAAGAAAATAATTAGAAATTATAGAATAATTAAAATAATAAATAATGTGTTCTAAATAAAATAGATAACCCATAGACCCAATTCTGGTTAGGTGCCAAAACAAACATTTTGCAAATGGACTCTGATTTTAGTGAAATTACCTCCATTAATTAGAGAATATTATTTTATTAATTTTAAAGGTGAGTAGAGTGTTGTGCCACAGAATCTCGAGGATCGATAATTATTAATGATAATGTCGTTGCTATCCTGAAAAATCCCGTAACAAACAAACAATTTTTTTTATTTTTTCTACTTATTAACCTGTATAGCGGACATGGTCGAACTCAGGGAGGCTATAAATCCCATGTGTTATTCATTTAATCGAAAATCTATTAAGAGAAAAACAAGAATATCAAAGGATAAGTTTTTGTATATTTTTTGATCTTTTTATTTTTTAACAATTTTTTATTTTGTAATTTTCAATTTTTTTAGTCGTTTTGATTTTGCAATTTTTTTTATTTTCAAAAATAGCACAAAGCAATATTCACAAGATAAAAAAATATACACACCAACTCTTTTTATAGTTTTCAATTTATCAAAAATGTTCAGAAAAATTCAAAGAAAATATTTTCAGATTTTGAAAGTTTTGAAATGTTTTTGAGAATTTTTGTGGAATTTTTTGATGTTTTTGTATTTTTTTTAAAAAAACAAACAGCGATGAAAATGCAAAATTGTGCATAGTCTGGAGTAATTTGCAACTTAAAAATATCTTAAGTGCCCAAAACTCCAGACAATTATATTTATGACAAAATTTATGCAAATATCTACAAACAGGAAATGAAATCACAATTTTTGGATTTTTTGTAGAATTTTCTGTGATTTTTATAACATTTTCGTTAGTTTTCAATATTTTTGGGTTTTTTAAATGATTAATGCAGGAAATTTGTATAGAAATTAGAAGACAATGAAATAAAACTACCCTATTTTTTGGAATTTTTGGAGTTATTTTTGTTTTTTTATGATTTTTTGAATTTCAAAATATAAAAATAACATGTTTTTGATTTTTTGATTATAATAAATGATAAAAAATGCAGTCAAAAATTTATTCTAAAAAGATAAGCACATCAAGAACATGTCATAATTTTTTTCATAAATTTATGGTCTACGAAAAATATTTATTTCAATGTGAAAAACAAGAGGGTCAAGTCTGGAATGGGAGGACCAGGTCCCAAATATTCAAAGTTTTACAACCAAAATTAACGAGGAGTAATTAAGAAGGAAGAAAGTGTAATTTACCCAAGGAAAATGTATTGCACGTGATGGCTTTGGCTGGTAGGGGCTTTTTCGCACTTTCCCAAATCTTCAAGGGTATAGATGTGATTTTCCAATGTTTAATTTCAATGAACCCTAGGGTTCCTTTCTTTGATCCAAACCACAGGAAAGGGCTGTGCCGTCAATGGAAGGGGACGCCGCCCCTTGTTGCTCTCCTTCTCCGTTTCTCGCACCAAAGATGAGGCAGATCGGCAATTAGTGGCGTGGCAAGGGAGTTCAGGCGATGGGCAGCGGAGCAGCTCCCTCGTGGTAGCGCGGGAATGCTCGCTCCAGGCGGTTCGCGCGATGGAGCGAGAAGTGGTGGGACGGTCGGGGACGGAATGGCTCCAAGCTCCAGGAGATGGTCGGCGCAGATCTGGAATAGTGTCGTACGGTGGAGTGCGCTGGTGGTTACGGGTCGATTGGAGATACACCGCACCTCGCGCGGAGGAGCGATGGGATACTGGGAGCCTCGCGGTGAGCACGAGCGGTGCTCACGGATATGGAGGATTGAAGGCGACTTTGAGGGCTGCTCTGAGGCGGTGGTGGAGTCGGTTGTCACAGGCGTTGGAGCAGAGGACGATGTCGATTCTCCCCGCACGGGTGCGTGGTCTGTCGGTGAAGGCCGCGGGTGGCCACGGTGGTCAGGCGGAGTCCCGCTAGTGGAGAGGGCGGTGGCGGAGAAGGCCGCAGGTGGTCAGGCGATGGGAGGGGTGGCAGCGCCTGGCGGCCAACCGTCCCTCTTTCTTTCTTTTTCTTTTTTAAATTTTTTGTATTTTTTTATTGCAAAGCTAAAACAGTAATCAGAGTTTTTTTTATTTTTTTAATCCGAAAAAAGGAATTAAAAACAGGAAATAAGAAAAGTTTTTTTATTTTTATTATTTTTTATGTGATTGTGCAAAACAAACGTTAGAGAAAAAGGAAACAAATATTTTGTATATTTTTTTATTTATTTATAAATCAGAAAATGAACGGGGATCCGACGAAAGTGAAAGTATCGAATCCGTTTCTCTTACAACCGTGCGTGGTCGAAGTTGATAGATCGTGTAAGATAGAAAAGGATGCGTCGAGATAGAGATGTGAGATGAAAAAAATCGAGTCGGTGGCTATCAAATTGTGATGGATTTTATGATAAAAAATTGACTAGAAAACAAAATTGTGAAAAATGAAATACGATTAACCTATATGAAAAATAAGAAAAATGCTGATCTCACGTTAGGAGTGAATATATATCGTGATCGCCTCGACGAGGCCATCGTGCTGTCACCGGACGACTCAGAGGCTAGGCACCTTTCTCGATGAAAATTTCTCTCTAAGATCGGGCTCCTTTCCCAAAGATTGGTTATGTTCGAATGAGGGAGGAGGAGCCGTATAAATAGAAGAGATAATGGAGATGAAATTTGAATTTTTGATTTTATGGATAAAGAAATAAGAGAGATGAAAATTGAAATGTGATAAAGATAAAAGAGAGATAAAACTATTTACAAAATTATCTAATTTTTTAGAATTTTCGTCACTTTATTGATTTGAATAAAAAATATTATTTTTTTACTTTTTTATGGCAGTTAATTAAGAATAGCAACTACATACATATACCATATACATATATGACATTATATACATGGGTAAATGAAGAAATTAGCTTTTTTGTTTTGAAATTTTTAATATTTTTTATTTTTATTTAAAATAATTAGTAAAAATATTTTCAATTATAGACAAATAAATTGTACAAACTACATGGAAAAATTGCACAAACCACCCAAAAAATCAACTTTTTACTCGTAACTCCAAAAATTATAAAAATACAGTCACTTTAAAGATAAATTAATTTAAGTGAGATTGGTTCAATTTGAGTTCATATGGAGCTGAAATTAGTCGTTTAATTAGTGCTTACTGGTTTTTTTAAAGTGTGGTTGCTTTTATTTTGTACATAATTTAATTGTGCAATTATTTTTATTAATTAGAACACATTTTATTTACAACTTTGGTTTTGAAAGTTATTTGATTTGAGGTCAATTAATTCAGAAATAAAGTAGTGTAATACACAAATATACACAACACACAATTTTTTTCGATTTTTTTAATTGAGGACCTATTTCCCCCTACTTTATTCATGGTCGATCAGGTCAAGTCTTGACCTTCTCTCAGGGCTCGGGTTAGCCTGTTTCTATTACATATATACAGTCTTCCTTTTTTCATTTTCTTTTCTTTATTTTTCCTTTCTTTCTTTATTTATTTTAGGTTAAAATAATATACAAATATACAATATTTACACACAGATGCAAGTTAGTAAGAATATGGAGTTAGTATTATATACATGTGTTTTATATGGGATTTTAAGGTAAAATAAATGAATAAAGATCACGAATCATAGATTCATCATACCCCTATGCTTTACCTTTGCTAGTCCCTTAGCAAACACTTATTTGAAAGAATAAGTGAAGAAAAAGAAAGGGAAAATAAAGAAAGCAGGACAATATTGAGTATTAAATTTATCTTCATAAAATTGTAGTTTGGAGCTCTGTCAGACCTTTGGATTATTAGTGTCTCGGAATATTAATGGGAGATGGATTTAAAACCTAACAGCCTCTAAGTTCCACAGGACACCTATTCAGGTCACCTCAACAGTAAGGTCATAAAAAGTCTACATACACAAATTCTTGTGACTATGAATCTTTACTTGTATGATATAAGTGAGATATAGATCCCCATCTCAAAAGTAGCAAAGAAACAGCCTCCCTCAACAAGGTAACTCTAGTTCCCCAGTATTGCAACCCTTTCCTCGAGGAGCGGAGATATTCCCTTCTAAGTTCAAGTACAACCTGCTCAAGAAGAGGGGATGGAGAAAAGAAGGGACGACAACCAGTGTAGCTACCTATCCTTGGATGCATGACCAGTGTAGCCAAGTCATCCGCTACAAGCTTACAAAAATTTCTCTTTGAAGCTCTTATTGTATTTTTATTTTTTTTATCCTTGTATATACACTCCGGCAGACATTTTACTTTTCAATCAGGCCTGTCCACTTTTGAAGATTCTACATTTTTCCATAATTTTTTTTGAAAGAATATACAAGGTTCAACATGTACATAAGGAGTTTTTCCTCTTGAGCCAGTAGACTATCCCTCTTTTGAAGCATTACTGCAATCCCACAACTCCTGTCTTCAGACCTCAACATCGCTAGAGCAGGTTGAGACGCACTTCCTTCCCTAGTGGAAGACTAGAGGTTTCACCTAGATGTACTACCCTCATTTGCTACCCCAAGACAAAAGATCCTGCCTCCTCACTACCTCATCCTTGAAGAGCTACGTGCAGAGTGCTTCGTCCAATATAAGTCACGGTCTTAAAGAATCATGCGTGTGTTGTTAAATATTCTACTTAGAATACTCAAGATTATATGTGAAAATAGTCTTATGGACTCAAAGAATTAAGTCACTAGGACCTGAAAAGGCTTAACTCCATTTCTTATAAGGTTCCTTTGGAATTAAGTGGATTAAGATCCAACTAAGCTCCATTCTTCATTTTTATTCCAGATATAGTTTAAATATCATTACTATCCTGAAAAATGCACATGCAAATGCAAGAAAATATGTACAATGCAAAGAAAGCATTTTTTTGAGAAAATGATGCACATGTGATTTTTTAAAAAAAAATCTAATTTTGAACTTTTTATGGATTTTTTTGTGAAAAATGCAAATGTAAAAGAAAGGGTTTTTTTGAATTATGCAAGTTTCTATAGATTTTTGGTTTTGTAGTTTTTTTTCAAAAAGGAAAAAGGATTAGTAAAATATATATAAGTATTTACAAAAAAAAATTTTCTTCTTTTTTCTTTCTCTTTTTTGCTTTGTTTTTGTGTTTGTTTTTTGTGGTTTTTTTAACATAGGTGGATTTTACAAAATTATTCCCCCCCAAATAAACTTATCTAAAAGTACGAGTTATGTCTAAGGTATATATACAATATATACGACACCCCCCTATACTTAGCTCGAACTATGTCCTCATAGTGATCAGAGAGCAACAAAGGAAGACATAACTCATGCTAAGTATAGAAAGGTGAAAATACTCCTATGCTACAATGACTCAAAGAAAAGATAAAAAAGAAGAGAAGTGGGTGATCCCACCCTATACTTAGGATCAAGTAATCCTAAGTATAGTAGAGTGTACAAAAGAGATGGAGAGAATGTACATACTCAAACAGATACAATATGAACAACATCACCCCCTATACTTAGGGTAGAGTATCCCTAAATATAGGCAACAACAAGAGTGATGAACAAGACGAATATTAACAACACAAATCCTTCACCCCCTATACTTAGGATAAAGCACATCTGAAGTATAGCATATATAAACACAGAAAAGGGGTGAATGATAAAACAGGAGAAGAGAGAGAGTGAAATGAAAGGATATACAAGAGCAATGGATGCTCATGTATCAGGCGCAAAAGATGGAATCAAGAGATCATCGTCTGATACCACATATATAAAATCAACAATGAATAGGAATGTATCGTGATCTAGATATGGCTTCAGCAACTGTCCGTTCACAACAAATGGTTGTGCGTCAGATGACAACCCATATATGACAATACTCCCATTGTCACGCACAATTCTCACGATGAACGGTCCTGACCACTTGCTTTTCAATTTTCCTAGAAACAACTTCAACTTAGCATCAAATAACCAAACTTTCTGATCAGGGGAAAAAGTCTTTCTTCGAATGTGTTTATCATGTCAGCGCTTGACTTTATCCTTATACATAAGTGAGTTATCATATGCAAAGTCTCGGAATTCCAATAATTTATTCAAATCCAACTTCCTGTTCTTTCCTGCCTTCTCATAATCTAAATTGCATACACGGGATGCCCACAAAGATTTGTGAATTAATTCCATTGGCAGGTGGCAAGGCTTTCCATACACCAATCTGTAGGGAGACATACCCAAAGGAGACTTGTACGCTGATGAATCTCATATTCATCACTCTAAATCTCATTTATTAAGCTCAAATCCCTCAAAATCAACAGCATTTCTGCATCTATTCTGTATAAGTAGCATTCATACATGTTTTGATAAGAATTGCTTCTTAGCACTAATTTCTGCACAAAATAAGAAGCCAAAAATCCAAGCGAAAATTGACCTGTAAATAACCTAACTTCCCCGATTTTTAACTCATTCATGCTAACTCTTAATGACCCAAAACCACCTCCACTGTGTATATATCACTAACAAGAATAAATTAAAAATACAAAAAAACCACTAACCCAAATAAGTGGACCAAAAACCGAAACTCTAGTTTCAAGATTTCCCGATTAAAAACCTCATATCTTCCTCATCTAGTATCCGTTTTAATCCTACTCACTTTTGAACTAATGTACATTCAATTACCTTCAAAACAAGACCAAGTTCAAGTGAATCTGAGCTCATATGTGAAAGTTGGGTTTTTGGCCTCTTTTGTACATTTTGTATTTTAGTGTTTTTGACGTGATATTTTATGTACATATTTTCTTAATTAATAAAAATCCAAAAAAATTAAATTAATGTGTAAATATTTATTCTTGATTATACCACATCTTTTTCCGAATTTTTATCTAATTTTAAAATGACAAAAAATATTATAAAACCCCAAAAATCAAGGTATTCTATGTACATGGGATACCCCCAAAATTCACTTGTGCATTTGATCGATTTTGGTTTCGATGCCTTCATGAAAGTTGTAGATCTCATTGAGACGAGTAATTTTTATGAAGAAACTTTTTTGATCCGAAGTCATTTGTTATTTATCGGATTTTACAAAGTATTAAAATTCAGATTTCTGTGGTGCTGACACGTGGCCGCTCCTAGAGCCACCACGTGTCAGCCATTTTTCGAATTATTATTAATTCATTTTTATTAAAAAATTAAATAAAAAAAATATAAATAAATAAATGTACACGTGCGAAGCACGTGCCTCCCAGGCACGCGCAACGCACGTGCCTCGCCCCTTCCATCCCAGCTCACCACGTGGCGCGACAGGAGCCGTCCGATCATGCTCGATCGGACGACGCCTGTGCGCCGTCTTCCTCTCCCCTTCCATAGCGGGCGGCGCCACCTCCATTCGAAATCTCCGCCACGTATTTCTTCCCCACGCCGCCTCGATCAAATCCCCCCCAAATATCGACCGATCGCCCTTCTTGTGATCTCCGACCACTCGTCCCCGATCTCCAAAATCTCGTACCGCCAATCAGATTCTCCATCATTCCTTCCATCTCCGGCTACCCCGCTCTCCATCCCTATTTAAAGACCGCCTCCGCAGCTCGACTTCCCCATCCTCCATCCTTGCCTCTGGTCGTGACAGCTAAGCGCCCGGCGGGATCCGAGGGCTTCCCGTTCTTCATCGCAGCCCTTCCGCTACGCAGCTGCTCGAGCTCTGGCCATACATCGCCGTCGAGCCCCCTTTCTCCAGGTACCCTCCTCCGCAGCTTCATCTCCAACCTAACATCTCCATCTCTGATCTCTATCTCTCTCTCTCTCGATCATTATCTCCAACGGCCGACGCAACAACTGTCGTTCCTCCGCTCGGCCATCGTCTTAACCACCGCCCAGAAGCTCCTCCGACCACTCGCAGTGGTGTCAACGCTTCAAACGACTCCACTACCGATGACCATCAACGCCTCTGCCGCTCCTTTATCTGCCCCGATCACGACAACCATCAACTTCATCGCCTTGCCATCACCGGTCTTCATCGACTCCTGACGCAAGCCACTCCTCCGCCCCTCCACCATTGGCCGGCCACTCCTCCACCCTTCCGCCAATGCCAACCACCGAGCTTCGTGCCCGAGGCCCTCCCACGTGAGGAGCACGTGCGGGAGGGACCAATTACGTCAGCAGCACGTCATCCAGTGGTCACGTGCCGCGCACGTGACTCGTTGGGTTATTTGCATGGCCCCCCCCGGACTCCCTCGTATTCGCCCTCAGATCCGCCAATCAAGGGTCACGTGAGTTGCACGTGACACCTTGGAGATTTTGCAGCAGCGCCCCATAAGTATCGGTAATTGCACTTAGTCCCCCCTGCATTTTATATTTATTTTATCTATTTATTGTATTGCAGTTATACACCTGTATTCCCCTGTGTTTTCTGACTATTCTCCGCATCATTTTATTTATCAAAAATAGGCATTTTGTTCTACACTTAATTCTCTTCATTTTGACATATTGTGGAGATTTTTGCGATTAATGGTTAATTATTAATTAATTGTTCTGTGAAAATTTACATATTTTGCCCACTTTATGCTCTTAAATTTTTATTTGATTAACCGTTGCTCTAAAAATGTGTTTGACATTGTACCCAAAAAGAATCTCATTTGCATGCATAGTTTATCCTGTAAAAATCATTTTGCATATTCCAGTGTTTAATATTTAATAAGTATTAAAACTAGTATTTTTGAGGTTTGAGATTTTTCTTAGATCAATCACCTAGTGATAGATCTTAGATAATTTTGTTCTTTGAAAATAATCATGTTTAATATTTATTATAATTAAATATTAAAATTCATTCTGTTTGCATTTAAAAATTCACAAAAAAATTCATATTGCATTCAAAAATTCCAAAAACATTATAGTGCACTCATTTCATCATAATTTGCATCGTGGATAAGCTTCATATTTTTCGAACATCATTTGATCGTAATTCACATTTTAGTCCCTAAAATAGGCCGAAACTGCATTTTGCATCTTCTATTGCACTAAAAATAACAAAAAATAGACCGCATCGAAAACTGCACACGAACTTTGATAGACATAATTCTAGGTTGTTCCCTTGCCTCCTTGTATTCGACCTTGGGACTTGCCCAAGTAAAATAAATATAAAACCACATTATTTAAAAATTGACAAACATTTTGTGTGGTTATTTTCTTGATCGCTTCCGATTGCCGCCTACAACGAAACGACATTATTTTTACGCATGATAAATTTACATTCTAAACAAGCGTATTTCGGACTCGTCAGATGGCACCGTTGCCGAGGAGGCAAACAACTTAGATTTTTGTCTTGAACATTCTTGTTCGGTTTTCCGCATTCGGGTAGTCTGAACCCCAAATTTTTTATTGTAAATTCCATAATTTTTTTCCTGCATTTATTTTCATCATTTATTTCTCTTATTTTATTTTTGAGTTTTTTTTGAGTCACTCTCTTACATTATCTCTCTTATTTTTCTTGTGAGGTATACGACATACGTGGAGAGGTTTTTCAAGAAACCGAAGCATCTTCACCGACTTATAAGAAATCGGCAATTAATATAAGATCGTGTCGAGTCGTGAGAGAGCGTAGAGACTAGGTTTTTAATTTCTACAAATTTTAAATTTCTGTAATTAATTGCTCTTTTGCAGCGGTGTCCGTTTGGACTCTCACGTGTGTCAAAAGACTCTAAACTTTCTTCTGTGGTGTGTCGTGGCCTGTTTCACTCTCTAGTGAGGGTGGGGTCCGACTTGAGTAGCGATTAGGATAGACCTGCACATACGGCTCTCAGAGCTTTTTAATTTTTGATTGTGCTCGTAGGATTAAGCCACACTGTACTATTAACTGGGACGCACATAGATCGTTCAATTTAGCCAAAAATTTAACTGAATTCTTCCCCGCTAATAGAACTTTCTGCTTAGGTGTGGTTTTTCATCGGCTTGCATTCATTTAGAATAATATTTCAATTTATGCCTAGCATCCCACATGATGATTGTGAGGATTCACTGTAAGTCTTCTAATTGAGCATACATCATAGTTTTTCACGTGTATCGACTTTTCCCAAACTTCTTTCTCTTGTTTTATCACATAACTCTAAAGGAAATTGGGACTGGAGGGTAGACGTATATTTGTGCTCATTTAGATTCTTCAGTGATCACCTAACCTAATTAAAATTGGGACTGCTAAATATAGCCGATCTTAAGAACCCATAAAATCAAGAATTCTTGCGGGAGAACAACCCCGACATTATTTGCGTTTATCTTGCAGCGAGGAGAGAGACACACACTAGGATAGAGCTAAGCCAAGATTTTCATATATACTACTGATTTTAAAAACAATTAGCTACTTCTCAATGAGGAATACGGGTAGTCAGTAAACGGTCCGGACTTCCTTAGTAGAGTGGGTGTTTTAAAGGACATTATGTAAGGCTCCATCCTTAAGTAACATGGGTAGCCGTTTTACGGTCCGTACTTACAACTATACTGGCTGAAAGTAGATGCAACTAGTCGTACGAACTCGGGATAGTTTTTAAGAAAATTCGGCACCCAACAACTCGTTAAACGATTAGTAAGATTTGAATTTTCAACAATTTAAAAATTGACAAGATAACTGGCTGAACTCTTACGGCTTTCACTGAGTGAGTTGGTGAAACAAAGCTTTAAATTGTGTTTGATTTGTGCGTAGAACTTAGTTGATCATCGAATACCGCACACTAGTGCCTAGATCATGAACCGTACACCTCTTGTTAATCTTGTGAAATCAAGAATGGAAGATTGTGCTAATTTTTGTTCGGACTCTGCGAACCCTTCTCTAACCACCACAAACTTTCCAGTCTCAAAGGTTCAGAGGCTCTCTTACTCAGGACCATCTTGGGTTCTGGGACACCTCTCCCGTGAATCTCCCTCTTATGATTCTTTCAAAACTAATGACTCAGAATTTTCACAATCTGAAGGTGAAAAGAAGAACTCACAAAAGATGCCTCCCAAGAAGAACAATCATGAAGATGAACTTAATGAAGATCCAATGCAAATGATTCTTGCGAGACTAGATGCATTTGAGCAACAGCAACTTTTACTGAGAGAGCAACTAGAACAGTTGAATGCTAGAGGAGAAGAGCCAATGGAAGCCGCATACAATCCTGAGCAATACGGAGTTAGAAATTACTTGCAGCCACCTCAGCCAGAGGTTCACCATGAATTGGATCCACACTTCCTAAGTCAATTACCACAATTTCATGGTAATGCAAATGAAGAACCATATGAATTTTTGCGAGACTTGGAGCTGATATGTTCTAATAAGAGACACCCACAAGTCAGCCAAGACTGCATTCGTCTCACTGCACTACCTTTCGCCTTGAAAGGGAAGGCAGATTACTGGGTGAAAAACTTATGAGTGACTACGACTATATGATAGGTTCAAAAACCTATTTTTGAAGAAATTTTACCCTCTGAGTCAGACCAATCAAATGAGGACTCGCATCACCAGTTTCTGTCAGCTGCCTAATGAACCACTTTGTGATGCATGGGATAGATTCAAAGATCTGCTGCAGAAATGTCCCTGTCATGACCTGGATAATAACATCCTAGTTCAGTCACTCTATTCTGGCCTCAACTAAGAGACTCAGGGTTTAGTCAGTGCTGCCTGTGGAGGTAATTACACATCCTGAGGAGCAGAGACCGTCTGGAAAATACTGGAGCAGATGGCGGAGATAAGTCATTCACAAATCACTAGTAGAGCTTACACTGATTCCCTGAACACCTTTCAAGCCAAAGGAGGAAAGCAAACTGTCGCAGAGATAGCAGAGGATTTGATTCCGAACACGAACATCATTGTCGATAAATTAACGGTTGTGGATCAAATTCATAAGAGGATGAACGACATCGACAATAGGATTTCCCAATTCCCAAAGCAGATGGAGGAGCTCACAAAGAAGGTAGCCAAGATAGGGATACCTACTGCATCTACGGCCCCGATCTATCATGTGCAATATGTCCCGGAGCAGCCAAGATCAGGACAACAACAACCATGGGCTCAGGACCAATCCTATGCCCAATCTTGCTAGCAGTCTCCTCCACTAGCTGAAACTGTTGAAGAAGCCCCGCCTCTAACATTCGAAGTAAACAACATTTGGTACACACAGGACACTATCCGACAGGGTAATATGGGGGACCGTCAGCAATATCAACGTTTGCCCATTTTCTATAATGCCACATTCCCCTCAGCTCCACAACATACTTAGAGCAATGCAGCATTCCAAAACTCAAAGCCGCAACAGCCACACAACTGCCAGAACCAACCTTGGCAATATCGTCAGCAGTATCAAGCTCCAAAGAAAACATCTCAATCCTCAAACCCTCGAGAAGAACCGGTAGATATCCAAAGACAGATGCTGGAAGAAATTCGAAACTTCCAAAATAAGTTGTACGATCTACGGGTCGATGTTAATCTTTTATCCCGTTGGAAGGATGAACAGGAAGCCCCAATCACATCCATTTCCGCCCAAGTTCATGCTAACTCCAATAGCTTGAACAAATCTCAATCATCTCAACACAATGGCCAGGTATACTATTCAGATTTTTCCATATCTGACCATGAGATCCTTTCATTTGACAATATCAATGCCATGTCACTCAGGAGCGGAAGGATCGTGGTCGTACTTGACAGGGCAAGGGAATCAGACCATGAAGACCCGGAAGATCAATCGGAGGATGCTTCTGAGGATGAAGAAGAAAGACGCCTGAAGATCCCAATAGTAGATAAAGGAAAATCATCTATGGATTCGGTAGAGGACCTTGAACCTCTAGTTGATGCAAAAATACCTTTGTCACCATTTCAGCAGCATGATTATTATCAGAAAACTCATGATTGTAATAAGAACTCCAAATCTAATAAAGATGATCTTATTTATGATTCTGGCTCTCTTTCCCCTGTCTCAAATGCTTTCATTCCTTTCCCCCATGCTCTTAAGAAAGGAAAACAAAAGAAAAACACTCAGAATGACTCAGTGATGGAAAAGTTCTGCCAGCAAAATATCACAGTCAAAGTACCCTTTGATCAGTATGTGGCTAGTAATCCAGCATTTCAGAAGTACTTGAAAATGAAATGCACTCCCACCAGGACTCATACAAAGAAAACAAGTCAATTCATGGAGACTCATATTCTAACAGTTGCCACTACCAAATGTGTTAAAAATCAACATTTACCAAGAAAAAAAAGAATTTGGGTGCTCATTATGTGGAGAGTCGCATTGGCGGCATTGCGTTCACACACACACTTCTCGATAATGGTTCTTCCATCAATCTTTAACTCTTAGCCTTATATTACAGTTTGGAGTTAGGTCCTCTCCTGAAATCATTGTCTTTACTCCAATTTACTGATAAATCCACTAAAAGACCTAAGGGAGAAGTGAAAAATGTTATCATCATTATCGAGGGTACGAAATACAAAGTAGACTTCACTGTCCTTGATATGTTGACCCCGAACCATTAGAAGGAATCACAAATCATTCTTGGAAGACCATTCTTAAGAACCGCCAAAGCTGTATTCGATTACGGCACCGGAATGATGAAATTTCGCTCCCCAGGTAGAGAAGTAGATCTGGAGATGAAACAAACAAAGTGGCAAAGACCAGATTTCGAATCCACTACTGAATATGCCGAAACATCCGAATGTAATCTCATCAGCACTACTGGGCCATAGGACCAACTGCCAGACCTTCAGATTGATAACACCACAGCAGAAGATAAAACAGTGCCCCATGCAGTTTGCGAGATGTTGCTAGACATATCTAGACACCCAGATACTTATAACCTTGATGACACAGAAATCCTTTCGGATTTGTCAGTCCCATTTTCTTCAGGAAAATCAAGAAATATCGATGACGAGTCGGACGCAGCTTTGGCTGAATTACCACACTACTTAAGCGATCCGACTCACCTTCCTTCGGAATTAGTGGCTAGCATATCACAGAATGATTCACCGCCAACCAACACAGAGCCAAATTCAAAAGTCATTCAGGCAGACTTAATTGATGATTCAGATTTACCCGAGCTGAAACCTCTTCCTCCAATATTTACAAACTTATATACACTAACATATTTATATAACTAATACAAAATAAATACAAAATTGGGGGTGTATGTGTAATTTACCCCCAAAGGCTCGCTCCATGGATGATTGGATGATCATAACTTAAGTTATGAACGACCATGATTACCTTATCCCGCTTCAGTGAAGGATGAAGAAGATCAGATCCGAGGTTCGATCCAATGGTGAAGGCATTTCCCCATCGAATGATGACTGTGCAATCTGGAGAGAGGTATCTATTAGAGGGTGTTGGGTCAATCCCTAAGAAAATGGAAAAACACGGGTGTGTTCTTCCTTGTTCCCTTGCTTCCTCTCAATCCAGAGCATACCATTCGATGCTATGGTGCTCCCAATGTTACTGTGCCGATCCTCATCGAGGAGTGCCTTTAGATGCGTCTACGACCTAACGATGGGGTCTAAGCGAGACGATGAAGCTCATGACGCTAGGGGGCTGAACCTGGAGTCGAATAGGACTAAAATAGACCATATTCCATTAGGGAACTGCAGTATTTGAAAGAGGGAGCTTAGATGGAGGTCCTCGGACTATTATTTGTTGAAATATTAGACGGAGGAGCTGTGGTGGTGATGCTCCGGTGAAAGGAGGAGGGTGAACGTGATTCGTTGACCTGGGAGTGATAAGGTTGTTCTGATGGACGGGAAAGATATAGAAATTGAAGGATATGATTAGATCCTCAAGCACGTCACGGAAGCGTGAGCATTGTATCGAATACGACGAAGAACGACTAGTCGTACTAGTTGTTTGATGTGGCGGAAATTAAATTTTTTCATGTGACGAAACCACATGATCCAAGAACACTTCTAGGATCGTTTCGTCTAAACCACAAACAAGTAATAGGATTACCTCTTGAAGCATGGTTGCGATCGAGTCTCTAAACGAAGATACCTCCCGTCTCAAGTCCGATCCGACGGAGGAGACGCTTGCGAGCCTGTTGATGAAACACGTGCTTCTCGCAATCCATGTTGATATCCAAGCGGCAGATCTCCTGATCTCGATACACGAGATCCGATGTCTTCTTCACGAGCGAGGCGCACCGAAGGAGACAAAGATCCACGAGCAAACGATCGGGAAGTATAACGACGATGTTGCGACGATAGAGAACCTCTCTAGGGCATCCATGGTGGACGACCACATGAGAGGGAGAGAGAGAGTAGACGTGTAGAGAGAGAAATAAAGAGAGAGACTTATGGTTCTCTTGTGTGTTAAGAAGAGCAATGAGGTGCCTCTCCTTTTATAATATTTTGGGATCCATGGATCTCAATCCATGGGCAACACAAATCCAATGGATCTCATTGATTTGTGTTTCTTTTAATGGCTAAAATTTGTATTAGAAAAAACCAACAACAATTAATTTAATTTAGATTAAATCTATATTGATAAATCAATATAAATCAATCTCAAATTAAATTAATCAAGCATGGAGATTATGGAATGAAGATTGCCTCCTTCCATAATATTGGATATGATGGCAATCTCATGCAATCTCATGAGATCTCATGAGATTACATTATTCCATGGAAATCTCCATGATTTACAACAACTCTTGTTGTAAAATATTCTACAAAAATAATTCATAATTATTTTGTGAATATTGCAATCTTGCCATTGGAAAATTGTGAATCACATTCACAACCCAAAATAAAATATGAATTACATTTTCATTTAATTATCCAATGTGAATCCAATTCACATCAACATTTAATTAATGAATGTAAATTACAAATAGCTCTCTCTTATATATTATAAATCACATTTATAATATATATGACTAATATAGATATTTTTATCTACATTATTCGTATCCATGATAATTAAATCACATTTAATCATCTTAGATCTCTATTCTCTTGTTCTCAAATAATATGAATCACATTCACATTATTCACATCTTTGATAATTAAATCACATTTAATTATCTTAGATAATTCTCCTTATAATATGAATCAAATTCATATTATTCATGATAATTAAATGACATTTAATTATCAATTTGTTCAATGCTTGGATGCATAATATCAACAATGAAATTATCCTGAACCCATTCAAGGATAACACGCTTTCTCCGCAGATACTTGGAGATAAGGACAGGGCTATTGTAATGTTCCACGTATAATGACTTGGATATTGAGATCATATCTCAAATCCAGATTGCGGGAATCCTATAGATGCTTGATTAAATCAAGACCGCAAATCTAATCTTCTGATTGCATCCGAATCACATTCAGATCAATGTCCAACATTTGGACCAAGATCAGATTACTTCTCTTCTGAGAGGAGTCACTAAAATTCATACCCGTTTCACCACTCCCTAGGAATGGAATCGTCATGGTTATACAACTGTTTATGATTACATCACCCTCAGGTATTCCCAATACATGTACATCCTGCATACTAGAAGACTCAGAATAAACCCGAAGTATTAGATCAACTTTATACTATCTACTTCAGGGTTTTTATCAGTAAGTTTCTCATTCGATCATTGGGAGTTGGTATCGATCATATACTTTCCAAAAGCATATATCATACCTAGGTCTTGATCATATACTTTCCAAAACTATATATCAAACCTACAAATTCAGTCAAGCTTCCAAAGCGAGATGACCGTGCACAGAATTTGATTCTTCCCAATATTTATGAGTGAGCTCATGCCTTTCGGTTGAGTAAATGAACCTGTATGATCCCTTTGAGAGATCGTATTACTCATATGCCCTTATATGCACACCAGCGCGCCGGTTTACAGACCTTGGTTAGGTCATCAACCTATTGGTCTGCCAAATGTACATACTTAGACATATAGTAACACATCTGTCTTGGTCAGAGGATGCTTGCCTGTATCGTGACGGCATACGATATAGGACTTTTGTTATCTCGATCTCGTTGAGTCAACTCTTTGACCTAACTTATCTAAGACTTCTGAATCTCTATTCCTATTCAGAGGATCTGCATCAAGAGGTCGGTTATATCAGTCTATATAAGAAAAGATTGCCATCTCCTACTCAGGCTGGAGATCATCTCTTAACAATCATTTGACGGTGCTTAATGAGTCCTCAATCTAACTCTTTAGATATTCATTCAAGCACCGGCCTCTATGATTCAATAGTTGAATCAACAGCTGTGTGATTATTAAAATGGCCATGGTATATAACCCTAATTGTACTAAGGTAACTATTATGCAAATTATCTATTCTTCATTTCAGATCAGGGAATGATATTCGCAATACATTTATTGCATAATGGCTCGACATGGGCTCGCATGTACAACAATCTCCCACTAGCCCAAAGAGCCATTAATGGGCTAATCATTTAATCCCACACTCATGTGACAACCATAAGCTATTAAGAAAATAGCTAGGTAAGCTGATCAGTCACTCTGTTCCCGCAAGACTACTCCAAGTCTTTTTACGGCACTTGCATATCCCCAGTAACAACACTCGCATCTAATGCGAATGTTACATCTTATGCAACAAATACTCAATCTTGTTAGTTACAGTGTCCTTGACATTACAACTTAATAATTATCATAACTAGTATTTCCATAATCCTTATCAGAATACCCTTTTTGCTGGATATCTCTATCTCCTAAGGTAGCCACTGTTAAGACCTTTTAGATCTCTATCTATAAAGTCTTAAGTTTTTGAAGATAAGACTTTGAGATCACTATCTCAAAAAATCTTGTCCTCTATGAAGATATTGTTATTACTGCAATCAAGTGTTTTCTCTCTATATTAGGATTAGTAACAGTTTGCTACACCCACTACATGGCAGATATCTGGCTTTTGTACACATCTAGCATACACTCAGCTTCTCGTAACTGATGCAGAAGTGCAAGCAGTTCTAGTATTCACTTCCTCAACTCTTTGAGGTGCTATCCCTTTAGATAGGTCAGCACCATATCTTAATGGACGGAATCCTTTCTTGGTTTTTTCCAGAAAATGTAATATGTCCAAGGTGTACCATTGATGTGACAGTCCCAGTACCCTCTTCTTTATGCTTCTGAACACCTTCAGAGCAAAGATCCAAGAGGTATCCTTGATATCATATCTCACGTTATGGAACAACCAGATTAGAAAACACTTATTATTATCCTTCTATCATTTTAAATGATTAGGATATCATCTACATTTAGCATGATGAACACAAAGGCACTACCACTAAGCTTCACATGGCTCATCCAGATTCTATATGAAATCATAACATTTATAATTTCATAAAATCTTATGGTCCAACTTCAAGAAGATTATTGAGTCCATAGATGGATTCCTTAGCTTTCACACCTTGCTTTTCTCAACCATGAAGCCCTGGGGCTACTTCATGTGAATATCCTCAGAGAGGTATTCAAAGAGGAATGCAATCTTGACTTCTTTCTCTAGACGATCCATTTACACCTTTATGGGTCTCACCCATATAGGTGGATCCTCGAGGGTCCATATACAACACTTGTATATGAAGTCTACTTTAGACTTTATTGCTAGCATCCATCTTTCCATGTCATGATCTTCAGAAAGTTCATCATATGAAGTCAGATCATTGATACGTTGAATACATCCTCAAACTCATTTGAAGAGGTATAAGTGTTTCATCTTTTATTATCCTTTTAGTTTCCGTTTTCAGGAGCCTCATTATCTTCTCAAGATTAAATGAGTTCCTACACTTCATTTTCATCTTGATTCTCAAGAGTCTCAACCTCTAAGAATCACATTCTCAGAGATGAGATATTTTAAGAATCTCAAGGTCATAAAGTAGGTATCCAATACCATCCTTGATTTTCCTAATGAAGCAGCACTCTCTAGTGCTAGATTGCAGCTTATATGCATGGAACCTTATTAATGATATACATTGTAGTCTCTACTACACATATATACCTGGAAACTAAAGGATAATTTTGTTAAAACTCATCATTGATAAGATCATGTCACACATGATGCAATTGTATCTCCCTATAACTCTATTGAGTTAAGATGTATTAGGAGGATTGAGATAGGAATGATATGTTGGACATGCGAGCCCTCAACGAGCCATTATGCAATAAATGTTATTGCAAATATTATTCCCTTATCTGAAATGAAGAATGAATATAATTTGCATAATAGGTCCCTTAGTACAATTAGGGTTATGTACCATGGCCATCTTGATGATCATACAGCTGTTGATTCAACTATTGAATCATAGAGGCTGGTGCATGGATGGATATCTAAAAAGTTAGATTGAGGACACATCAAGCACCGTCAAATGATTGTTAAGAGATGATCTCCCGCCTGAGTAGGAGATGGCAATCCTTATCTCTAAAGGCTGATATCTGACCGACCTCTTGATACAGGTCCTATGCATAGGAATAGAGATTCGGAGGTGTTAGATTAGTTAGATCAAAGAGTTGACTTAATGAGATCAAGATAACCAAAGTCCTATATCGTATGCTGTCACGATACAGGCATGCATCCTCTAACCGGAGACAGATGTGTTACTATATGTTTAAGTATGTACATTTGGCAAACCAATAGGTTGATGACCAAACCAAGGTCTATACACCAGCGCACTAGTGTGCATATAAGGTGATATGAGTAATACGATCTCTCAAAGGGATCATACAGGTTCAGTTACTGAATCAGAAGGCATGAGCTTACTCATGAGATATTGGGAAGAATCAAATTCTGTGCGCACGATCGTCTCGCTTTGGAAGCTTGACTGAATTTGTAGGGTTGATATATACTTTTGGAAAGTATATGATCAAGACCTAGGTATGATATACACTTTTGGAAAATGTATGTTCGATACCATCTCCCAATGATCGAGTGAGAAACTTACTGATTAAACCATGAAGTAGACAGTGTAAAGTTGATCTAATACTTCGAGTTTATTCTGAGTCTTCCAGTATGCAGGATGTACATGTATTGGGAATACTTGAGGGTGATGTGATTATAAACGATTGTATAACCATGACGCTTCCATTCCTAGGGAGTGATGAAACGAGTCTGGATTTTAGTGACTCCTCTCAATAGAGAAGTAATCTGATCTTTGTCCAAATTTTGGACATTGATCTGAATATGATTCATATACAATGAGAAGATTATATTTGCGGTCTTGATTTAATCAAGCATCTATGGGAGGCCCGCGATATGGATTTGAGATATGATCTCAATATCCAAGTCACTATACGTGGAACAATACAATCGCCCTGTCCTTATCTCCAAGTATTCGTGGAGAAAGCGCATTATCCTTGAAGGAGTTCATGGATAATTCTATTATTGATATATATATCCGAGCACTGAGAAAATGGATAATTAAATGTGATTTAATTATCATGATTAATATGAATTCAATTCATATTATGAAGAGAGTTATCTTAGATAATTAAATGTGATTTGATTATCAAAGATGTGAATAATGTGAATGTGATTCATATTATTTGGGCACAAGAGAAAAAGAGATCCAATATGATTAAATATGATTTAATTATTATGGATAAGAATAATGTGGATAGAAATATCCAATTATTCATAATATATTATAAATGTGATTTATAATATATTAGAGAAAGCTAATTATAATTTATATTTGTTGATTAATTATTATGTGTATTGGATACACATTGTGTAATTAATTGTCAATGTAAATTATTTGTTGTTTTGGGTTGTGAATATGATTCACAGTTTTTCAATGGCAAGATTGCAATATTCTCAAATATAATTGTGAATTATTTTTGATGAATAAAACCCAACAAAAGTTGTTGGAAATAAATAATGAGAGATTTCTATAGAGATATG
This sequence comes from Ottelia alismoides, assembly GCA_037367405.1. Classification (NCBI taxonomy): domain Eukaryota; kingdom Viridiplantae; phylum Streptophyta; class Magnoliopsida; order Alismatales; family Hydrocharitaceae; genus Ottelia; species Ottelia alismoides. The sequence continues at coordinate 1,575,083 of JAZKJV010009426.1, forward strand.
CAATCTCATGAAATAACATGAGATAGCCCTCCATTAGGAAATAGGTGGGTGGCACCCATGTCCTATTTGGAATGGGTGGCCGTCCACCATGTTATACATGGAGATGTAATATCCATGTATATATTCTCTCCTTATTTGTTGGTATAATTTTGGATTGATTTATATTTGATTTTCTAAAATATATTTTAGTGTAAATTAGATCATAAGTTGTTTTTTTCCAACAACATTCTTGACCATTGGATTGAAATAAATCAATCTCATCCATTGATTTTATATGTGCCATGGATTGAGATCCATGGATCCCAAAATCCTATAAATAGAGAGGCATACCATGCTCTCTATTTACAATGCTTGAGAAGCACATCTCTCTCTCTCTCTTTCTCTTTACACGCATACTCTCTTCTTCTCTCATGACCGTCCACCATGGATGCCATGGAGAGAGTCTCCATTGCCGCAACATCGTCATTATGATGCACGATCGTTTACTCGTGGATCTCCGTCTCCTTCGAGTTGCCTCGCTCGTGAAGAAGACATCGGATCTCGTGTGTCGAGATCAGGAGATCCGTCGCTTGGATCATCAACATGGATTGCAAGAAGCACGCGGTTCATCCCCGCACTCGCAAGGGTCTCCTCCATCGGATCGGACTTGATACAAGAGGTCTCTTTGTTTAGAGACTCGATCTCAACCACGCTTCAAGAGGTAATCCTATTACTTGTTTGTGGTTTAGATGAAATGATCTGAGAAGTGTTCTTGGATCATGTGGTTTCGTCGCATAAAAAAATTTTAATTTCCACCGCATAGAACAACTAGTGCGACTAGTCGTTCTTCGTCGTATTCGATACGACGCTCACGCTTCCGTGGCACACTTGAGGATCTAACCATATCCTTCAAGTGGTATCATAGCCAGGTTCCGGTGGTTTTGGACATGATCCATGAACCGAGGACGACTTGGGTTCATTAGGGTTTGCGAAAGTTTTCTTGCATTTCATTTTCGCATCTCTATTTTGAGATTATTTTCGGAACTGTTTAAATTGTTTAAACACAAAAATAATAATTGGATTTTGTTCCCCATTAAATTAAAAAACCGTATGATCTGAGTTTGTGTGATTTTGGTTCCGTTTGCTCTAGATATGCTCATTTTAGTGAACATGTATCCACAGTTTCGGGGACTGCGAATGTCAACGTAATTAAAGAGTTAATTGCAGATTTGAGACACCTTGAAATGCATGCAAATCACTTAGGTTCTATTGTAAATCAAATTATCAAACTTTAGGAACTTACTTTGTTTAATTTGGATTTAAATTGATTGAGATATGGTATTTTTAGTAAGTGAGGGTCACAGCTGGAAATACTTTCCTAATCAAGAACCTAGTGATTGTCATTTAATCAATTAGTGAAATTAAATTGTTTGTTTTCCTGGAATAATTGTGCATAAATATTTGTGAAATATTTGATGATAATTATTTCCTTAAATGACATTGCGTTAACCAATATTTGATTAGATGTGATCTAGATCACTAATTGGTTAACATGATCTACATGATCTACATTCCAACAAACATGTTGCTTGAATAGGATTTGGGATTTGTTTAGAAAATCTCATTATATTGTTAATCAAAATTGTTTTGATTATTATTATATGGTATAATTTCGGTTTAAGAACCGATGATCATCTCAAGTACAAAATGATCTATTTTGCATTATCCTTTCTCGAGGTGGATATGGTGTCTAGTCGGAGAGCATTGGGGTTGGGGTTGCAACGTATGTGGTCCGTCCCACTTTCGTCGGTACTGGTGATGAAACACAATTTCATCATCAAAATTTCCATTTATTAACCCACTTGCTTAAGCTATTTGTAAATAAAACCCGGATAATGTCCTGTAATTATCAGAGTCCTTAATAAATTAAAAACCACAAAAATATCGCAAAACAAAAAACTGTGGTATTTTTAGCCTTAAAAATACCCTCTAAAATATTTAGAGTCTTTGTTTGATCTCATCTCCAGTTTTGGTCAACATGAAACTTGTAGATCTCGTTAAGATCTACAACTTTCATGTTTTGAGTTTTCTCAAATTCGGCCAAATTAACCCTCAAAAGTAAAAAAATTCTCTCTGAATAATCTGATTGGGCCACGTGGCCCGTTCTTGGTGAGCAACATGGCCCGCTCCCCTTGTCTTATCCGCCTCCACCCACAACCGTTAGATCCCTTCTTGGATCCAACAAGTAGAATCTCTCCACGTCTGCCTTGAGTTCCTCACCGCCAGATCTTTCCAGGGCCTCATCACCGCCATTCAATTCCGCCCTATTCTCCTTTCGCCACGTGGCACCTCTTTGTGCTACTCGATCGCGCCCATGCCCTTTCATCACAACCGCTGCTTGTAACCTCGCACCTTAGCCCTTCGATCTACAACCACTTATCATCTTGCCCGCCCGTTAGCACCGCTCCCGCAACGTAACACGTGGCACTATCCTGACGCTCCGATGGTGCCGCCCCCGATTTAATCTAGACCATCACTTCACGCATCGCTCTCCACCGTTGGATCTCCAGATCCAACGGCCAGATGACCATCGTCAACCTCCCGATACCCCTTCTTCCCCACGATCTGCACACCTCCCTCGCCCTTCCCATTATCTCCACCTTCTCCGACGACCTCGCCCCTCGCCAACCACCTCACGATCTTCTCCACTCTTCCCTCACCCTCGCGAACCCTCCAGCACTTCACGATACCTCTCCACTCACTCGATATCTCCCTCACAAAGCACCACCTCCGCCACCTAAACCGCCGTCATCGCTCGTTAAATACTCTGCTCCCACCAACCGCCATCGTCGACCACCTTTCCACGGGGCATGGCCCGGCCCTCCGCCACCTCCCGGTGACAGGGGGAGGTGTCTGATAAACTCAGAAATCGATCGGTCTTGTGTTCCACACAAGGCGGGAACACAGTCGAAGTGTCGACCAATCAAAATCTGAATTTAATCAACAATTAACCTACACTAAAGATCAAAAAATTAGAAATAATGTGGAGTTAAAATTTATTTTTAACTCTGCACAAATGGTGTATAGTAACAAGTATGCAGAGAGTTCGAACACAGGGAGCAAACAGGGTAATTCACAAAAGTGTGCACAAGTGTGTGTGTGTGATGTGTCTACACTAAGCAAGCAAACAATGAAGTTTTTGTGGGTTTTTAAAAAAAATTTTCCTTTTTATTTAATTTTTTATTTTGTATTTTGATTTTTAATTTTTCTGATTTTTATATTTTAAATTTTATATATTTTTTTAATATTGGAATTTATAAACAATGTAATACAAGACAAGATAAAATATTTATAAAAATGTGCAAAAAATATCCAAAAATTCAGAAATAAAATCTTTTTGGTATTTTTGTGGTTTTCTACTGTTTTTGTGATTTTTGGGGATTTTTCAAGGTGTTTTTGATATTTTTAAATAGCAAAACAAGGCAAAACAGTGAAATATGTGCTGGCTGTGAGTAAAATGGGATTTAAAAATAGCAACCAATACTCAAAATTTTTCACACTAATTTTAAAAAAAAGCTACTGGAATATACAACAAACAGGAGCTGAGTTTATATTTTTTTGGAGTTTTCCTTGATAATTTTAGATTTTTTGATGTTTTTGAGTCTTTTCGAATTTTTAAGGTTTTTCTTTTGAGATTTTTAGTGGTTTTTGGACTGACACTAAAATAGGATAAAGTAGACACTAGGTGATTTTTTTTGGAATTTTTAGAGGTATTTTACTATTTTTTTGGTATTTTCTAAACTAGTGAGTAAATAAAAGGCATGTTTTTTATTTTTAATAAATGTAAAAATAAAAGAAAATCAAAAACTAAAAATAGGGCGTAGAAGTATAGACGTCCAGTAGCTTAACCCTAATACTGTGGAATTTTTGGAGTTAAAATGATGGTTTAACTAATTAAAACAAACATCCAAACATTACACAGTCCTGGCAGGGGTATTTATGCAATTTTTCAAGCATCCAGGGGCAGACACGAAAATTTCCACAAATATTTGAACTGAATATTCGATTTATAGCTTCAAAATTCAATTACAGAACCCGCCTGGGTGTCCTAGCAATTTTCCCACCAGGGCACGTGACTCGCACGCACCTGGCAGGGACCAAAATGCAATATTCCAAACCCTGGGGGGCTTACTTGCAATATATCCAAAAATTTAACACGTGATGTCACAGTTTTGGTACCAAAATAAAATACAAACAAAGCCGAGGGTCCCGGTGCAAAAAGCCCGCACCTCACGTGTACAGGTCACGTGAGGTGACGTGGCGGAGGACCTATATGTAAATACTAAAAACCCGAGTCTCTTTTTGCAAATATTACCAAAATATTACACTACAGACAAAAGTTTCAGTACTAAAATATAAATACAAAACGTGCGAGGGTTGGGATGCAAAATACCCTCACTGGGACGATCCGCAGGTGACACGTGGCGCGAATCCAACGGCTGGCAGCTGAGGGAGATCCAGCGACAGGGAACGTGCCACTTATCCACGTGGCGGCACGGGGACGGCCGATGACAGTTCGCTTCGACGTCTGAGATTAGATCTCAGAATGAGATCCAACGGTGGCTGGGCGCGGAGGCTCGGACGGTCGATGCGCGATCTGGAACTCCACCTCGATCCAACGGTGGCGAAGGCCGGAGCAAGAACAGCGACAAACTCCGGCGAGCCGAGGTTCTCCGAGGTCAAGCTCCGTCTCCGGCGGGCTTCTTGGCTTCAAAATGCGGCTGGAGCTTCCTGGGGGCCTTCTCTTTCTCCTGGGGGCACCAAAAGGGCACGACGATGGCCGTGGCGCTCGCAGGTGATCGGCGGAGCTAGGGAGCTTGGCTGAGCTCCGGCGAGCATCAAAAACGCACCCAGGCGCGAGTCAACGTCCTTTGACCCTGCAAAAATAGTCAAGAGGTCCAGGGCAAATTGCCTGGACCTCAGGCGGACCTAATCGACGCGAAAGGCGGAGTGGCAATGGGTGGCCGGAGGTGCGCTCCGGCGTAGGACTATGATTTGGCGAAGGAGTAGATGGAACTTAGATTTTTTTGTAGGTTTTCGATCCCTAGACTAACAGGAATGAAATGGTGCAAGGAAATGCAAGGGAGATGGTCCTCGATGGCCGAAGCCAGAGGAAGAAGATACCTCGACCAGCGACTTTGCGGGAGGTGGTGGAAGCGCCTCTGACTTCCTCTGCCCTGGCTGAACGCACGGCGTGAGAGCTGTCACCTCCACGAGTGCTTGGAGCACAAGAAGAGCAAGGAAGGGTGGACCGAAGGTGTTCAAAAATCAAAATGAAAAGGAGGGGGTCGTTATATCTGGTTTGACCAAGAGTTGCAGGGGCTCGAAGATCGACGATCCTGGAGCGCCTCAGTGATCCTTGGCCCGATGTAAACACATGGCGGGCAAGAGGGTTGATAGGTGAAGAGGTTTGCAGAAGGGATCAAAGTGAAATGGTTAAAGAATTGGTTGGGAAAAAACCAAGTGGCTCAAAAACCAACCTCTGACAGGGTGGTAGGTGGGAAGGACGACCAGTTGACCTAGGTCAACTGGGACCGTCTCCTGATTGGTCCACGTGGACCAATCAGGAAAAACCCTTGATAATCATTTTGTAAAATCAATTAAAAATAGAATAAAGCTGAATTAATTAATGGTTATAAAATAAAAAATATTCGTAATTTTATGTAGTATTTTATTATGATTTTTATTTATTTTTATGACTTATATTTTTACAAGTTACCTTTTTAACCCTATATAGGTGTAATACCTATTTAAGTATTTACTTTTCATTTCATGTATTTTATTCTTATTATTTTCATTTCTTATTTTCTAAAATTATAAAATACTTTTATATATACAAATATATTTTTATTTAATTTTTCTGATATGTTTTATGTATTAAATAAATTATAAGTGTAAAAAGTATAGGTATACATATATAGGCAGGGTACCTATGTATTTTATTTTTAAGTATTTTATTTTTGTTTTTATTTAGGTTTTTGTTCTAATTTTAATGTACATAATTATTATAAGTAATATTTACAACATTATAAAAATATAAAAATGAATAAATAATGAATAAAGAATAACTTGAATATTTTAATCTGTACAATGTACAATGTGGGTCTAAAAGTCAACTTTCAAACCGTAGCCCCGCCAAATGTGAAACCACCGCCATTAAATAGCTTTTATTCTTCTATATACAATTAAAGGTGAGTATGCTGCATTTGGAGTTGTCGTTTGTGAGGTATGGGTCTGGAAAGTTGGGGTTCTGGAGTTTTATTCAGACCATAACTTTTTATCTGTACATTACTTTTCTGTGAAATCAATTTTGTATTTTTCTTTATAAAATTATCTACAACTTTTATGTACAAAGTTTCTTTATTTGATGTATAAAAAGTGGAACCAAAAATAGGTCCCAAAATGGATAAAGAATGAATAGAATGTATAGGTATTTTCTCTATATTTCTGACCTTATCTCCCCCTACTTTATTCCTTGTCGACCTATTCATCAAGATGCCTAGGTCTCGGGGGTTTTGGGTCATAAAATATTTACAACATTTTATTCTTTTTCTTTTCTTTCTTTATTCTATAATTTTGGCCTTAATTACAGTATTTTATACACTAGTATGATGCACATGCATGAATGTTAAAATGCTTGATTTAAGGGTATTTACAGGCATTTGCTAGGGTTTTTAGTGCCAAAATGATAGAATAAAGATGATGAAATGTGGATTCATCATCCCCCTATACTTTACCTTTGCTAGTCCCTAGTAAACACTTATGCAATAAGTGCAAAAAGAAAAAGAAAGAAAAGAAAAAAGAAGAACTTGGGTTTTATTTGATTATCAAACTTGTCTTCACAAAATCAAAGTTTGGAGCTTAAGTCGGACCTTTAGACTTTTAGTGCGGGCGGAACCTTAATGAGAACCAAATTTGAAATCCAACAGTCCTTGAGAATCCCAAAACTCTGTCCAAGTCTCCTCAATAGCCAGGTCAGAATTACTTCAACTCATATGAAAACTCTTACGACTATGAATCCGACTCGTACAGTGTAAGTGATATGTAGCTCCCCACCTCAGAAGTAACAAAGAAACAACCTCCCCCAACCTGGTAACTCTAATGCCTTGGTCTAGCAACTCTTTCCTCGAGAAGCGGGGTATTCCCTTCTAAGTTTAAGTGCAACCGGCTCAAGAAGAGGGGGAATAAGAGGTATAGAATTTTGGGAGCTTAACCAGTGTAGCTAAGTCTCCCGCTGCAAGCTTCATGAGATGTAACATGGATACCGTAAGCTTTTGCTTTACTGGACTATATACACTTCGGTGGGGTTATTAAATTTTCAATCCGACCCACCACTTTTTTTTGGAGTTTTTTTTTAAATGCATCTGTACAACATATCTACATGGTGCAGCATATATACAAGAAATTTTCCTCTTGAGCCAGTAGACTATCCCTCTTTTGAAGCTTTATTGCAACCCACGGCTTCTGTCTTTAGCCTTCATCGCCACTAGACCAAGTTGAGGTGCACTTCCTTCACTAGAAGAAGAAGAGAGGTTCCGCCTAGAAGTACTACCCTCATATGCTACCCCAAGCCAAAGGAAACTGCCTCCTCACCACCTCATCCGTGGAGAGCTATGTGAAAGGTGCAGGTGTCCAAGTTAGGTCATTATCAACAAGAGTCGTGCGTGTGCTCCGAAATACTCTACTTAGGCAGTCAAGAATCCATTGAACCAAGTCTCGTGATCCTCAAAGAATTAAGTCAACTAGACCTGAAGTACCTCAAACCCAGTTCCTATAAGGTTCCTGTTATTAGGTAGATTTTAAGGTCCAATCAAGCTCCAATCTCCGGATTTTACTTAGACTTGTTCAACTATCAAACTCAATCCGAAAAATGCTCATGCTATGCTATGCAAGAAATATTTTTGTGATGCAATTTTCAAGATTTTGAACTTTTTATGGATTTTTTGAAAAGATGATGCATTCATTTTTTTGTATTTTTCAAAAAGATTTTTTAGATGTTTTTGGATTTTAGTTTTGCAAATGATTTTGGGATTTTTGAAAACAAAAAGGTTTTGGCTGAAAACTAGGTTAAAATATGTACACGGGAGTGCTTCTTATATATACAAGAAGTGGATTTTAAGGGTTCACAAGGGTAAGTGATCAATTTTATACAGATATAGTGGATTTTGGTGAGATGTATGTATTCCTCAAACTTATTTGACACCATCTTTTCACACAATTTTTGAAAACTATAGTCCAAAATAATTTTTACAAACATTTTTGCAAACATGTACACATATTTGAAAATCATTTTGCAAAGGATTTCAAAACAGTATATATAGGTTTTTCAAAATATTTTTGCAACTATTTTTCAAACCATTTGCAAATCATTTTTCAAACATTTTATTTCACACAAAGAAAATAAATTTTACAAGCCAAACATTTTACACAGGTTGAAAACATGTAACAAAACATTCTCAAAATAGTTTTCAATAGATGTTCACAAAGATTTTCAAACTATTTTTCCAACATTTTGCAAAAAACATTTTCACCTGATTTATTAATCAGTAAATACAAAAAGAATTTGAGGAATAACCACATCTTTTTATTAAAGATTATTACTGAATTTTTAAAGAATTTTTAGCCATATTATTAGGAAAATACGAAAGTACGAGTTATGGCTAAAGTATATACACAGTATATACGACCCCCCTATACTTAGCTTGAGCTATGTCCTCATAGATCGGAGAGAAAAGAGAAGACATAACTCGTACTAAGTATAGGCAAGTCTAAATAATTAATTAATGAATGAATGAATAAGAAGTTGACCGCCCCCCTATACTTAGGATCAAATAATCCTAAGTATATTAGACTGTATACAACGCAGGGAGGGTCAAGGGCGGGAATGAACAGATCGTACCCAGATTGTCTCCCCCTATACTTAGGGTAAAATATCCCTAAGTATAGACAAGAAGAGGAGACAATGGAGAGGATCGAAATGACAATGACAGAACTCGGGGTGCACGCCCCCCTATACTTAGGACAAAGTACGTCCTAAGTATGGAAAACTATCTACAAGGGCGGCACCTGTTTGATAGATTAAGAAGATAGAAATGGAAAAGAAGAAAAGAAGAAAAGAAGAAAATGCATCAACATATGAAATCGTGATATGAACAGATGGATCTGTACAGCGAAAGATGGAATTGATCACCGTGTATGAGATGCAGATGATGTGAGTCAAAGAGTACATCTCATACCA